>CM054933.1:12937345-12994513 GCA_029168755.2 Tillandsia fasciculata
GCAATGACTATCAAAAAGGCGATTCCTCGAAAAAAAAACGACTGGCAACTCTTTGAAGGAAAAGCGCCTTTGATAGCTCAAACCGCTCAAGACGACCTATCTTCAAGTAGCAGCAACTCGTCCAGCAAGACGGCTCTCACCTAGGAAATCAGTTCACGATCATTACCGACAGGCATTCCAAAAAGGTTTTGGTGCGCAAAGGTGAAATCTACCCTTGTCTTGCTACCAATATTTCTTTGCATGCAGAGGATAGTCGGCTTGGTAACCTGGATAGCGGGGGTTCCGTCATATGCCGGCGATCAAACTGTTTTCAAACATTGAGAAAAACTAACTTTTTCCGGAGGACATGTTGTTATCGGAGAATGGTCGGTCTTTCCAAAAATTGTTGGAAAGGGAACGTAGCTATTCCCAGATGCCGGTTCTAGTAATGTTGTATTTGTTCATGGCCTTAAGACTAACCTCGAGTAAGCATAAGTCAACTTTGTGATAGGGGTTATTCAGTTATAGTTTTTCTTCTGATAAATGCACTGTAACTTCATGAACCCTGCTTTCTTTTAAGGGGTTAGATCAGAAAACAAATTGCTCGTATTCCCCCCTCATAAGATTTCTGAAAAATGTACCTACATCTTGAAAAATGAAACACTTTGGCATGAAGGCTAGGGTCCATACACTTTAAGGAACTTGCTAGAATTCGAATAAGATGTTGTCAAAAGGGGTGCCGAAACTTTCTTTTGAACAAAACCTTGTGTGGGCGGTTGCCAAAAGGGAAAACAGTCTAGGACTGCACACAAGAATTTGAACCACATAGGTACAAAACGGCCTTTGGAACTGTTGCATAATGGACTTAATGGGGCCAACTCGTCAAACCATCTCTGGAGGTAAATGGTATATTTTCTTGTTGGTTGATGATTTTTCTAATATACTTGGGTAGCTTTCTTAAAAGAAAAAGCTATACCTTTGATTCTTTTCCTCGAAATTCTGCAATCGTATTATGATAGAAAAGAATGATAGGATTACTCGAGTTAGAGTGATAGAGGTGGGGAATTCATAAATTCCAAATTCATTGATTTTTGCACCTCTAAAGGCATTTTAAACATGAATTCTCCGCACCTTACACACATCAACAAAATGGTGTAGTCAAGCGCAAAAACAGGTCGTACAGGAAATGGCACGTGCTATGCTTCACAGCCGGAACTTACCTTTTTATTTTTGGCTGAAGCGGTTAACACTGCTGTTTATGTTATCAACGTCACGCCCCGAGACCGTCAATTTGAACAGTTCGGCGCGCCAACAGACCCGCCAATCGGGCATGACCTTTCAAGACCCGAAAGGAACGGTTTAATCCAACAATATCATTTCAATATCGGAAGAGTAAGCAATCAGAGGAAAGAACTATAAGTTTAAACTTTCAATCATTCAACAAGTTTAAAGAACTGAAAGTACAATACTTGAGCGAAGACATACACTTTTGTTTAATATTACAACTCTCTTTAGCATGAACTACAATACCAAAATACATCCATATTTTTTTTTCTTTCTTTTCCCACTTGAAACTTAAACATTTAGAATTACATTGTTCCTCACATACAAAAGTTCGCTCAAGAAAAAGAAACTCCAAAATGGTGCTGGCGACTCTACTGCTAGGTCCTACTCTGCTGGGCGCTTGCCCTTGTCGCGTGCCTCGCCCGATGTACCTGGACCTGTGGGGATGTCACCCAAAGGGTGTGAGAACTACACCAAGTTCCCAGTGGGTTCAACCACCGAGAGAAAATGCCCTGCACCGCTTAGTCTAATGGAAGCAATATAATAGAGAATGAAATACAGTAAATAAAAGCTGTAAATCTTAGCTAGCATGCTTAATACTTTTACCTTTGCCATGACATTGCTCTATGTCGCTATAGGATGCCAAATAACCAACCTGTCCCTTGCCAAATTACTTTCATTAACTTTCTTGTGTTTCAATTCAAGTTGCTAAAACCCTCGGAGAAGCTTGCCCAACGGGCCCTAGCCCGGCAGACATGCTGCCATAAGACAAGTCCTCTAAGGTTGCCGATAACACCCGCAAGTGTTACCCCGCCCTACGGGGAAACGTCCCGAACGGGTCTCTACCCGGGAGAGGGACACTGCCTGCTACTCCAACATGGGCCACGTTTCACCCCGTAGGTACGCTCGTTTTATTATTTCTTTTATTGCTTTGCATTTAGCCTCTTTGCTCTTTTAAGCCTTTGCCTTTCTTTTACTCTTTAGCACTTAGCTTCCATCTCAATCGAGCTTATAGCTCACATGCCTCTTAGCCCTTTTTCCTTCTTTGCAATTAAGCTTTTAGCTTGTCTTTTTAATATACTCATGCATTTACCCTAGGTCCATGCCTTAAGATACATGAGTCCCTTAGACTCAATTCTTGACTTTCATTATGCTCAAGTTGAAGTTAAAGTGTAGGTATATTAACCCAACTCCCTATGACAACTCTAGGGATTTCAAATACTTTGGACTCTAACCTCAACTAAACTATGCTTTCTTTAGAGACATGACTCTAAATTATGCCCTAATTCCATCACACACTTATTTGACTCGAACAAACATGCCACTCGTGAAGTCCTATAGTGAATGCCACACATTAGAGCCTAATCTAAGTTTTCTCCTAAGTCAAGATTTCCATAAACCACAACCACTTCTACATAGCATGAAAATACTATCCTAGCCACTCTATTAACATGCTTCTAAGAAAAGCAAAAGATAAGGGGAGAGGTCACCCTCGCTCGATAGAATCCCCCACCTCGGTGTGTTCTATCGGTCCTTGCAGGAAGCAATTCCAGCTCCTTTGGTCCTTGAGGCTTCCCTAAATCGTAAGGAAGGCAAAATAAAGTAATTGCCTTTACATGATTCTTTAATTTAATAAGACGATTAAATTAACCTCTTTTGACAACAAAGAGGGGAAAGTCCTATTTGATCGTTTTCCCCCCCCAAAAGGCTAACTTTTTATCGATTTCATACAAATGGGAGGGAAAATAATTATCTTATGGCGTGTTGCCAAAAAGAAACCTGCTCAACACTCAACCCGATCCGGGGTCAAAAAGCCCTCCAAATTTTGAAAAAAAACTCAATTTGAGCTATTTTCTCCCAATTCGTCGATTTTGCTTCTTGGAAAGTCAAGAATTGCAATTTCACATTGGAAGCAAGCCCAATGCTCTCTAACTTTTAGAGGAGCTCAAATTAAGCAATTCCCCCACCCCAAATTCCTAAATTTGCATTTTGCAAAATCGAGAAATTGAAATTTTTGCATTTGGCAAACTTGAGAAATTGCATTTTCCTCATTGGAGAAAAGAGAAGAGAAGAATTCTCTATCGTTCTTCTTTCTTCTTTTCTTCTTTTCTTTTCTTTCTTTCTTTCTCTTTTCTTTTCTCCCTTCCTCTTCTCTTTCTTTTTCTTTTCTTCTTTTTTTTTTTTTGATAAACTTACCCTGCTGCTGGGCAGCAGCAGCAAGCTGCTGCCCAAGCAGCAGAGCCTGCAGCTGCTGCTGCTAGCTGTAGCAGCAGCAGCTGCAGCAGCTCTAGCAGCTGCGCAAGGCAGCCTTGCTGCTGCCTTGCGCAGCAGCCATGCTGCCCAGCTGCTGCTGCTAAGCAGCAGCAGCAGCTGGGGCAGCAGCAGGGAGCAGCTGCTGCTGCTGCATTGAAGCAGCAGCAGCTGCAGCCCAAGCTGCTGCCGCAGCCAACCCCAACCCCCCCTCTTTTTTTTTTTTTTATCCTGCCATGAGAGAGAGAGAGAGAAAGAGAGAGAGAGAGAGAGAGAGAGAGAGAGAGAGAGAGACATTTAGTACCTTCTTTCTCCTTCTACTTGTCTGTCTTCTCCTTCTCTTCTTCCTCTTCTTCTTCTTCTTCTTCTTCTTCTTCTTTCTCTTCTTCTCTTTCCTTTCCTTCTCCTTTCTTTCTTTCGTTTTTTCCCAGCTGAGAGAAGAGAGAGAGAGTAGGTGGTTTCAAAATGAGGGAGAGAGAGAGCATTAATGCCTCTGCAGGGGGTCGGCTGGGAGGGGAGGGGATTTTACAAAAATGCCCCCAATCAAACCCTTTTCCCAAATTGCCCTCTTTTCCTGCAGAATTTCCTGCAGTGAGCAATTTCGGTAGCCCTCTTTCACCACGTTTTCCCGTCAACTGAGAAATCCAACGAAATTTTTCTTCGCCCCTTTAATCTACAAATTTTTCTTAAACTTCCCACGATTTTGTTTAAACTTTTGGACTATTCTAAGCCCTCGAAAGAGAGCTCCGAAAATGCTTCGCGATTAACTTGCGCTGTCAAAACTGCAGTTTTCAGAATTCACGAAGCATTTTTCTTCGCTTCGTTCTCCGATTTTTCCTTAATAACATACCTAGTTTTTTCGCCCCTTTAATAAGAAAACTTTTGTGAGACACCCCACGATTTCTTTTAAATTTTGGGGCACTCCAAGCCCTCGAACCAGGGCTCCGAAAATGCTTCGCGATTAACTTGCGCTGTCAAAACTGTTTTCAGAATTCAAGAAGCATTTTTCTTCGCTTCGTTCTCCGATTTTTTCCTTATAACATACCTAGTGTTTTTCGCCCCCCTTTTAATAAGAAAACTTTTGTGAGACACCCCACGATTTCTTTTAAAATTTTGGGGCACTCAAAGTTTCCGAAACAGGGCTCCGAAAATGCTTCGCGATTAAAATTTCAGAATTTCCAGATTTGGCTAAGTCCTCGGGTTCAAGTCACTTTTCGACCCGATGCCCTTCGCGTCAGCCCGAAACGCACCGAACTCGACTGTAATCATGTTTAAAACACGTTACAAGTCCTCTCGCCGAATTTGCTATTTTGCGAACTCGGCGAACACGAGTCCCAATTTTGCAATTTGAGGCTTCGTTTCTCAACCACAACTCACTTTTCGACTCAAAACGGCTTTTGTGTTGATTCAAAATGCTTCAAACCCACTTGTAATCGTACAGGAAATGCGTTACAGGTATTTTTACCGGAATTTTGCTATTTTGGGCTGAAGCGGTGCACTGCAATCAATCGCGTGTATTTGCGCCCGGGGACATTGAATACACCATATGAACTTTGGTTTTGTAGAAAACCTAACATCAAATATTTTCGTATCTTTGGGAGTCGGTGTTTTATTTTACGTGATCGTGAGAATCTTGGAAAATTTGACTCTCGAAGTGACGAAGGGATTTTCTTAGGTTATTCTACAAACAGCAGAGCATATCGAGTTTTTAACTTAGAATCTAAGACGATCGTAGAATCGATAAATGTTAAGGTAGATGAAGCTTTTCATTTTGAATCTGAAAAATCTACCCTCGATATCTCTCTTGATGATGATACACCTGCTAATGCATCTTCTTCTAACAATTCTTTCGATAATAATGTTGATGCATCTAACGGTTCTTCAAGCTTATCTGATGTGCAGGAATCATCTCGTGTACCTCCGTCTACTCCTCTACCTCAAACGTTACGCATCTCCAAGGATCACCCTGAATCGAACATCATTGGAGATCCACAAGAAGGAGTTAGAACACGGAGACAATTGGTTTGCGGATTTGCATGCTATGTATCTCAAATCGAACCAAGGAATGTTGATGAAGCTCTCCAAGATGATTACTGGATTAAAGCAATGCAGGAAGAGCTCCATCAATTTGAGCGAAACAAAGTCTGGGAATTGACGAAGCCTCCGAAGCAACACAATGTGATAGGTACCAAATGGATCTTCAAGAACAAGAAAAACGAAGAAGGTACTATCATCAGGAACAAAGCAAGGTTAGTTGCTCAAGGCTACTCTCAAGTAGAAGGTATAGACTTTGATGAAACTTTCGCCCCTGTAGCTAGACTCGAGTCCATTCGTATATTGTTTGCGATCGCTTGTCATTTTAAAATCAAATTATTTCAAATGGACGTTAAGAGCGCCTTTTTAAATGGATTTTTAAATGAGGAAGTTTATGTAGCTCAACCGAAAGGTTTTGTGGATCATAAACTACCTAACCATGTTTTTCGTCTGAAAAAGGCTCTTTACGGTCTGAAACAAGCACCGCGAGCATGGTACGAAAGGTTGACAAAGCACCTTTTGGAAAAGGGCTACACTCGAGGGGGAGCTGACAGGACTCTCTTTGTGAAGCATTATCAAAACAATTTCATAGTTGCTCAAATCTATGTCGATGACATTGTTTTTGGAGCAACGAGAGATAATGATGCTTCTAAATTCGCGGAGACCATGGAAAGCGAATTTGAGATGTCCATGATGGGCGAATTGAATTATTTTCTTGGATTACAAGTTAAACAAAACGATGAAGGAATTCACTTGTGTCAATCCAAGTATGCACTGGAGTTGGTCAAAAAGTTTGATCTTGAAAATTCTAAGGATTTTCCGACTCCAATGGGAACTAGCCATAAGGGACTTGGAAGTGAATCACAAAGTGAGAATGTAGACGAGAAACTGTACCGCAGTATGATTGGGAGTCTACTATATCTCACGGCTAGTCGCCCGGATATATCCTTCAGTGTTGGGATTTGTGCGAGATATCAATCAGCACCGAAGGAGGTTCACCTGAAAGCGGTGAAACGGATCATCCGATATATCAAAGGTACAATCAATTTCGGAATTTGGTATCCTATGGGAACGACTTTGGATATTGTTGGATACTCAGATGCCGATTGGGCTGGATCGGTGGATGACCGGAAAAGCACGAGTGGTGCATGCTTCTATCTTGGCCACTGCCTTGTTGCATGGCACAGTAAAAGCAGAACTGCATAGCACTCTCGACTGCCGAAGCGGAGTACATTTCTGCAGGAAGTTGTTCAACCCAATTGATTTGGATGAAAAGCGTGTTGAGCGATTTCCGGATTTCAACATCTTCGGTAACCATTTTATGTGACAACACTAGTGCTATTAACATTTCTAAAAACCCTGTGTTGCACTCTAGAACAAAACATATTGAACTTAGATATCATTTTCTTAGAGAGCTAGTTGAATCAAACATTCTTCAACTGTCATATATTTCAACTGAGGATCAATTAGCCGACATCTTAACAAAACCTTTGGATCAAAAACGTTTTATTCACTTGCGTAAAGCAATTGGCATGCTTTCCTTGAAATAAACTCTTTTGAAACCTTTGCTTAGATTAGGTTTTGTTTTTGTTCTTGTTTTGTTTTGTTCTTTATCTATGTTCTGTACATAGCACACTAATTGAGCATAAATCATAATTGACTTTAATTGCATCCTTTTATGCATTTAGAAATTTATTATGCTTTTGATGTCATAATATTTCAATGTTGCAATGATCATTTACGTTAATTAAACCATCTTTTAAGTGATCAAAGTCAATTTCTCTCTCACTGATCTCTTGGTATAGTCATTATCATATTTGATTGCTTAGTCGAGTATGAATTCGAGATCAATGGTTTGGTTGAATACCTTATATATATATAATTGATAGCCAATTGAGGGGGAGTCAATGAAATGTAAAATGCTCAAAAGATGTGGAAAGAGTTACATCCCAATGAGGAGTGTGAAAACTACCACCACATGGAGGAAATGAAAGAAAAAATATCTACTCCATGAATGAAGAGCAAATTTTTGCTTTGAAAATTGTTGATGAAACTCATTTTGAAATACTTGACTCAGTCGTATTTCATGGTTGGTATAAGGTGGGATTTTTGATTTAAGATGCTCAAAGAGCCACTCCTTCAACAGATTGTCTAGATATATTATCTAACTTATCTGGGATTTCAAACATCTATTGATCTTGGTATTTCATTTTCTTTACCAAAATTGATGATTTGATAAAGGCATTACGCATAAGATCAGGATAGATGTAATTGAAATTGTTCAACTTTAAGTGTTTTAACTTTCGTAAATTTTCGTTTCATTTTTGGATATTTTTGATAGATTTTTCATAATCTATTTCTTGTTGCGTGAAACGATGTCGTTTGTTTAAAGTTGACATGGTAAGGTGCTTACATACTTTTTCTGGATTTTATTGAGTTTTCTAAATTTTTCTGAAGAAAAAGTTGTAGCCGATCCGGATCGGGGCAAGTGATCCGGATCCCGAACGCAGGATTTCTCCTGCGGGTGGCCGATCCGGATCACATGCTTGAGCCGATCCGGATCACGGCTAGGGTTCTTATAAAAAATAGAGATTTTCAATTTCTTTTACCCTAATCTCTGGTTTTCAAGCCTCTAGAGTTTCTCTCTCTAGATCTCTTGCTTCTTGGAGCTTCAAAACTCAAGGTTCTTCGGATTCAAGTAAGTTTTATTGATCAAAACTTGGTTTTTACAGTTTTTCATCAAACGTGAGTTGAAAAATTGGAACTTTTTCGTTTGTGAATGGTTTTTGATCAAATTTCTTTTGAAATAAGAACTCTGGGTCAATTAGTTTTGCTTTTATGCTGGGTTTTCTCAAGATAAACGAGTTTTTAGGCTTCGATTTCTAAAAATTCTGGTTTAGGGCATAAAAGAGGAATTTTTGAAAATCATGGAATTGATCTATTTTTAAAATTCTTTTTGGAAAACTAATTTGATTCTTGGCTTCTCTACATGAATATGATTGTCTAGGTACAATGTTTTCAAATTTTTCAAAATTGACGATTTTTCATATGTTCTTGAGTTGGCGTTTCACAGGACAGTTTCTCAAACTCAAAGCACTAGATCAATGGCATTCTCCTGGTTAATCCTGTTACTGGTCACAATGATGCCCGGAAGTTCATCTGTTAAGGAAGAACCAGACGTCTCAACTCGAGACAAACAGAACGAAGCTAATGAAGACAGCTCGGATTACGATGAGGAAGAATGGGACGAATTCTTCAAGGATGTTCAGCGAAAAATTGATGAGGAGGACAGGAAATTCACCAAAGGAAAGAGACTAATGAAATCTGCCTCCACGACCAGACAATATACAAGAAGAAGAAATGTCCAAAGAAGTACGAGTCAGCATAGTGGGCCTCTCACCAGAGCACGCTCACTCTCTGGAATTCTGCAAACTGAATCTCCATGGACTGCAGGACCAGATGCACCATCTGCCTCTACACAGCGTCCATCGCATTCAAAGGCACGGACAACTGAGACAGAGATTTTGGAATCGATTTGTCAGGAACAACAACGACTCTCTGCTACACAAGAGAGAATATCGAAAGAGCTTCAGCAGATCTCTTCTGAACACAAGAAGATCAAGAAAAAGTACTCAATTTTAAGAATTTGCTTAAAGGGATTTTGAGCAAGCTGAGCTGTACTAGTTCAGATTCTTCAGACTGAGCAGCACCTTCTGTTCATTTTGTCTACTTTGGTTCTTAGTTTTCAGGACGTTGTTTTTCTCTTTACTTTTAGTTCTCAGTTTGTGCATATTATTAGAACTTTACGTTTTTTTTCTCTCCTTACATATTGTAGCTCTTGCTACGTTTTGGCTTTGTTTTGTGACAAAAAGGGGGAGAGAGTTGGAGAGAAGACCTTGAACTGTTTGCAAAGAACTTTGAACAATGATTGTGAATATCAATGACTAAGTAAGGTAAGTATGACCACAACTCAACTTTTTTTCCTTGTGATTAGTGACATGCTTCTATACTAACTATTCGACTAACTATTTGGGCATGTAATATGACTAACAAGTTGATGTTGGACTAACATACTTTGACATTTGGTTTTTGACTGCTTAGAAGATATGTTGGTTTTAACTATGATTCTCTTGCATATCTGAATTTTTCAAATGTCATGATGAGAGAAACTCTATCTCTGTAGTTGTTTTTGAATGTTTCAATTCTTGAGGTATCTAACGATTTCGTTTGTCAAGAATGCTTTCTGTGTGCAGAGATTACAGATGTCTAAGTCTAGAGTCTGTTTTAGGAGTTTATCTCATGTATTTAATTTCTGGAACTCTTTTGTAAATTTTTGTTGTATGGTGATAGCAACAAAAATATCCTTTTTGAATTTTCTTTTGTGGATTTGTGTTTTGTCACGAAACCGCCAAAGGGGGAGATTGTTACGGAATTTGAGTTGGCGTATTTCGTGATTGTATTAAGTCTTGAAGATTGAAGAAGAAGAAACTTTGGATCGTATACCTCAATCTCAAGAAAGAAGAATTCAAAAGGATCAGGTACGTTTAACTAAAGAATTTTGATGATCCGAATACTTCTTATAGTGTAGAAACACCTGGAAGAGGTTTTAATTGCTTAATCATCAAAAACTGAACATGGGACATGTTCAGGATCCGGATCGTGGCTTGCAATCCGGATCCCGAAGGGTGTTCGTTCATACACTGGTTCAATCCGGATCGCAGCATTCCATGATCCGGATCCCGAACATAAGTTTTACCTATTTGCTTGAACGATCCGGATCATGAATTGCAATCCGGATCCCGAACATTGTGTTTTGGTAAAACTGTATGAAAGATCCGGATCATGAATTGCAATCCGGATCCCGAACATTGATTTTTCTGGAAACCGTCTTTTGTGCTTCCGCAATCCGGATCGCCAAATCCAATCCGGATCGCCGTCGGTAAAACTTTCCAGAAAAGTTTGTTTTTGATCCGTATATTCTTCCAATGGTTTCTAACCTATAAATAAACCCTATGGTCATTTTTCTAGGGTTAATCCAAACAGAGCCGTCATTTTCAAATATCATTTTATACGGCCTTAGATCCACATATAGAGAAGAAAGGAAATCATTAGATTCATTCTATGGTTCTTCATCTATATTGATTGATTTGATTCTAGGTTTTCCTTACTCACATTCTGAGTAGAATCAAATCAATGAATACTTAGATGGTATTTCCGATCTATCTTTGATCTAAGTATTCGGCGGATCATCACCACCCAAACAAAACAACGATTTACCCCAAAATCGGCGCGTGGACTCGCGTGGCCTTGTGGATTCAAGGTGCAACCGCTCTCGTGGATTCGGAGCGAGGTACGTTCGTGGATTCGAAGCGTGCCATTGGGTGAAGACCGTGGATTCGGTTGGACGTCGTGGACTCGACGTTGGACGCTGTGGATTCAGCGTTGGGCGCGGATCGTGGATTCGAGAAGCGTCGTGGAGCGAGCGGAGAAGATCTACTAGGAGCGTATGGTAAGAGGTTGAGTCGTCAGTGAGTACGCTATATCACCTTGTACGTGTGTTAATTCTAGTGGATTTCGCCGTGTTATCGGTCCCGTGGTTTTTTACTCCGGTTTGGAGTTTTTCCACGTAAAAATCTTGCGTGTTCTTTTATTTTTCCGCATTGGGTTTATTTGCGCAATGATTTTTTGAGTGTTTATTGTTTACACCTATTCACCCCCCTCTAGGTGTTTTTCCCCTATTTAGATCCATTACTTATAACCCAACAAAACAAAACGATGAAGGTATTCACTTGTGTCAATCCAAGTATGCACTGGAGTTGGTCAAAAAGTTTGATCTTGAAAATTCTAAGGATTTTCCGACTCCAATGGGAACTAGCCATAAGGGACTTGGAAGTGAATCACATAGTGAGAATGTAGACGAGAAACTGTATCGCAGTATGATTGGGAGTCTACTATATCTCACGGCTAGTCGCCCGGATATATCCTTCAGTGTTGGGATTTGTGCGAGATATCAATCAGCACCGAAGGAGGTTCACCTGAAAGCGGTGAAGCGGATCATCCGATATATCAAAGGTACAATCAGTTTCGGAATTTGGTATCCTATGGGAACGACTTTGGATATAGTTGGATACTCAGATGCCGACTGGGCTGGATCGGTGGATGATCGGAAAAGCACGAGTGGTGCATGCTTCTATCTTGGTCATTGCCTTGTTGCATGGCACAGTAAAAAGCAGAACTGCATAGCACTCTTGACGGCCGAAGCGGAGTACATTTCAGCAGGAAGTTGTTCAACTCAATTGTTATGGATGAAAAGCGTGTTGAGCGATTTCCGGATTTCAGCAACTTCGGTAACCATTTTATGTGACAACACTAGTGCTATTAACATTTCAAAAAACCCTGTGTTGCACTCTAGAACAAAACATATTGAACTTAGATATCATTTTCTTAGAGAGCTAGTTGAATCAAACATTCTTCAACTGTCATATAGCTGATATCTTAACAAAACCTTTGGATCAAAAACGTTTTATTCACTTGCGTAAAGCAATTGGCATGCTTTCCTTGAAATAAACTCTTTTGAAACCTTTGCTTAGGTTAGGTTTTGTTTTTGTTTTTGTTTTGTTCTTTATCTATGTTTTGTACATAGGACATTAATTGAGCATAAATCATAATTGACTTTAATTGCATCCTTTTATGCATTTAGAAATTTATTATGCTTTTGATATCATAATATTTCAATGTTGCAATGATCATTTACGTTAATTAAACCATCTTTTAAGTGATCAAAGTCAATTTCTCTCTCAATGATCTCTTGGTATAGTCATTATCATATTTGATTGCTTAGTCGAGTATGAATTCGAGATCAATGGTTTGGTTGAATACCTTATATATTAAATAATTGATAGCCAATTGAGGGGGAGTTAATGAAATGTAAAATGCTCAAAAGATGTGGAAAGAGTTACATCCCAATGAGGAGTGTGAAAACTACCACCACATGGAGGAAATGAAAGAAAGAAAAAGATACTCCATGAATGCAAAGCAAATTTTTTGTTGACAAATGCATATTGAAATATTTGACTCAGTCATATTTCATGGTTGGTATAAGGTGGGATTTTTTATTTAAGATGCTCAAAGAGCCACTCCTTCAACAGATTGTCTAGATATATTATCTAACTTATCTGGGATTTCAAACATCTATTGATCTTGGTATTTCATTTTCTTTACCAAAATTGATGATTTGATAAAGGCATTACACATAAGATCAGGATAGATGTAATTGAAGTTGTTCAACTTTAAGTGTTTTAACTTTCGTAAATTTTCGTTTCATTTTTGGGTATTTTTGATAGATTTTGCATAATCTATTTCTTGTTGTATGAAACGATGTCTTTTGTTTAAAGTTGACATGGTAAAGTGCTTACATACTTTTTCTGGATTTTATGGAATTTTTCTGAATTTTTCTGGAGAAAAAGTGGAAGCCGATCCGGATCGGGGTAAGTGATCCGGATCCCGAACGCAGGATTCTTCCTGCGGGTAGCCGATCCGGATCACAATCACGATCCGATCCGGATCACGGCTAGGGTTTTTATAAGAACAAAGAGATTTGATTTCTTTTACCCTAATCTTTTGTTTTCAAGCCTCTAGAGTTTCTCTCTCTAGATTTCTTGCATCTTGGAGCTTCCAAACTCAAAGTTCTTCGATTCAAGTAAGTTTTGTTGATCAAATCTCGGTTTTTCACAGTTTTTATGGTTTTTCATCAAACGTGAGTTGAAAACTTGGATCTTTTTCGTTTGTGAATGGTTTTTGATCAAATTTCTTTTGAAATAAGAACTCTGGGTCAATTAGTTTTGCGTTTATGCTGGGTTTTTACCTGATTAACGAGTTTTTAGGCTTCGATTTCTAAAAATTCTGTTTTAGGGCATAAAAGAGGAATTTTTGAAAATCATGGATTGATCTATTTTTAAAATTCTTTTTGGAAAACTAATTTGATTCTTGGCTTCTCTACATGATTATGATTGTCTAGGTACAATTTTTCAAATTTTTCAAAATTGACGATTTTTCATGTGTTCTTGAGTTGGCTCTTCACAGGACACTTTCTCCAAAACTCAAAGCACCCGGTTCAATGGCTCTCTCTTGGTTCTTTCTGTTGTTAGTCACTATGGTGCACACGAGTATATCTGTTAAAACAGAACAGGATGATTCAACTCAAATCAAGACGAAGGACGCAGAGGAAGAGAGCTCAGACTATGATGAAGAAGAATGGGACGAATTCTTCAAAGATGTTCAACGAAAAATTGATGAGGAGGACAGGAAATTTACCAAAGGAAAAAGACTAATGAAATCAGCCTCAACAACCAAACAGTATACGAGAAGGAAAAATGTCCAAAGGAGTGCGAGTCAGCATAGTGGGCCTCTCACCAGAGCACGCTCACTTTCTGGAATTCTTCAAACTGAATCTCCATGGGTTACGGGAATGAATGCACCATCTGCATCCACACAGCACCCATCACACTCGAAGAAAGGGACTACAGACACAGATGAATTGGAACTGCTTCGTCAGGAACAGCGAAAACTTTTTGCTGCACAAGAAAGAATGTCGACAGAACTTCAGCAACTTTCCTCTCAGCACAAGAAGATCAAGAAAAAGTATTCAAACATTTCGAAACTGTTCAAGGGATTTTGAACAAGCTGAGCTGTACCAGTTCAGATTCATCAGACTGAGCAGGACCTTCTGTTCATTTTTTTTATGGCTTTACTCTCTTGCAGACCTTGCAGTTCTTAGTTTTTTTGGGACTTAGTTTTTGTTCTAACTTGTAGTTTAGTTCTCAGGTTGTGCATATTGATAGAATTTCTTTTTAACTCTCCTTACATATTGTAGCTCTTGCTACGTTTTGGCTTTGTTTTGTGACAAAAAGGGGGAGAGAGTTAGAGAGAAAGAGAACTTTGAACAATGATGAACAGTTGACAATGATGTAAATTTGGTGTGAATATCAAGGTAAGTATGTCTTCAACTCAACTTTGGTTTTTCTCTTGTGATTTGTTGCATGCCTCTATACTAACTATTCGACTAACTATTTGGGCATGTAATATGACTAACAAGTTGATGTTGGACTAATTTTTGTGACATTTGGTTTTTGAATGCTTAGAAGATATGTTGGTTTTATCTATGATTCTCTTACATATCTGAATTCTTCAAATGTCATGATGAGAATAAACTCTATCTCTGTACTTGGTTTTGTATGTTTCAATTCTTGAGGTATCTAACGATTTGTTTGTCAAGAATGCTTTATTTGTGCAGAGAGTACAGATGTCTAAGTCTAGAGTCTGTTTTAGGAGTTTATCTCATGTTTTTAATTTCTGGATCTCTTTTGTAAATTTTTGTTGTATGGTGATAGCAACAAAAATATCTTTTTGAATTTTCTTTTGTGGATTTGTGTTTTGTCACGAAACCGCCAAAGGGGGAGATTGTTACGGAATTTGAGTTGGCGTATTTCGTGAATGTATTAAGTCTTGAAGATTGAAGATGAAGAAACTTTGGATCGTATACCTCAATCTCAAGAAAGAAGAATTCAAAGGGATCAGGTACGTTTAACTAAAGATTTTTGATGATCCGAATACTTCTTATAGTGTAGAAACACCTGGAAGAATTTTTAATTGCTTAAACATCAAAAACTGGACATGGGACATGTTCAGGATCCGGATCGGACTCGGCAATCCGGATCCCGAAGGGTGTTTGTTCATACACTGGTTCAATCCGGATCGCAGCATCCTCTGATCCGGATCCCGAACACTTGTTTTACCTGTTTGCTTCCTCGATCCGGATCAGGACTTGCAATCCGGATCCCGAACATTGATGTTCTGGTAAAACTGTATGAACGATCCGGATCGGACTTTGTGATCCGGATCCCGAACTACCATTTTTCTGGAAATCGTCTTTCTTGCTTCTGCAATCCGGATCGCCAATTCCAATCCGGATCGCCGTCGGTAAAAATCTCCAGAAAAGGCAGTTTTTGATCCTATCTTCTTCCAATGGTTTCTAACCTATAAATAGGCCCTGTATTCATTTCTAGGGCATCCGCTATGACAGAGAAAAATAGCCGAAAAGAAAAATCCACATATATAGAGAAGAAAGGAAATCAATAGATTTATTCTATGTTTCTTCATCTATATTGATTGATTTGATTCTAGGTTTTCCATACTCACATTTTGAGTAGAATCAAATCAATGAATACTTAGATGGTATTTCCGATCTATCTTTAATCTAAGTATTCGGCGGATCATCACCACCCAAAACAAACAACGATTTACCCAAAATCGGCGCGTGGACTCGCGTGGCCTTGTGGATTCAAGGTGCAACTACGTTCGTGGATTCGAAGCGTAGTATTGGGTGAAGACCGTGGATTCGGTCGGACGTCGTGGACTCGACGTTGGACGCTGTGGACTCAGCGTTGGGCGCGGATCGTGGATTCGAGAAGCGTCGTGGAGCGAGCGGGAAGATCTACTAGGAGCGTATGGTAAAAGGTTGAGTCGTCTGTGAGTACGCTATATCACCTTGTACGTGTTTTAATTCTAGTGGATTTCGCCGTGTTATCGGTCCCGTGATTTTTTACTCCGGTTTGGAGTTTTTCCACGTAAAAATCTTGCGTGTTCTTTTATTTTTCCGCATTGGGTTTATTTGCACAATGATTTTTTGAGTGTTTATTGTTTACACCTATTCACCCCCCTCTAGGTGTTTTTCCCCTATTTAGATCCATATTAACATAACCCAACACAACTTCTACGAGAGAAGAAGTTGTACGCCAAGCTGGCGAAGTGTGAGTTTTGGCTTCGGGAGGTAGCTTTCTTGGGCCATGTGATTTCCGCCGCTGGTGTGGCTGTAGACCCGGCAAAGATTGAGGCAGTTCGAGATTGGCCCCGACCGACGACTGTATCAGAGGTGCGCAGCTTCATGGGGTTAGCTGGTTATTATCGTCGATTTGTGGAAGGCTTTGCGAAGCTTTCCACACCCCTCACTCGATTGACGCGAAAAGGGGTTAAGTTTACCTGGAGTGAGGACTGCCAGAGGAGCTTCGGGGAGCTGAAGGACAGACTGATGACTGCTCCTATCCTTTCCCTTCCTGTTATGGGGAAAGGATATGTGATCTACAGTGACGCATCGCACAGTGGACTTGGTTGTGTGTTGATGCAGGAAGGGAGGGTAATTGCTTATGCATCGAGACAGCTCAAGGATTACGAGAAGAATTACCCTACCCACGACTTGGAGCTCGCTGCCGTGGTGTTTGCACTGAAGCTTTGGCGCCATTACCTGTACGGAGAGCATTGTGAGATCTACACCGACCACAAGAGCTTAAAGTATCTGTTCACTCAGAAGGAGCTGAATTTGAGGCAGCGCAGGTGGTTAGAGCTACTAAAGGATTATGATGTGGACATTCTTTACCACCCAGGCAAGGCTAATGTGGTCGCTGATGCATTGAGCACGAGAGCAGTACAGAGTTTGTCTATGTTGATCACAGACCAGGCGCCACTATTAGAGGAGATGAGACGGCTCGAGATAGAGGTTGTGTCCCCTGGGGTCTCTGCTAGACTGACGTCATTAGTCGTGCAGCCCACTCTGCTGGACAGGATCAGGGAGAAACAGAGTGAGGACCCCCACTTGACCAGGATTCGAGATCAGATTCCGAGTGATCAGTCAGGAGACTTTACAGTGGATGTTGCAGGAGTACTGAGGTACAGGGACTGAGCATGTGTGCCAGTGGATGCTGAGATCAGAGAGCAGATATTGAGAGAGGCCCATTATGCACCTTATACCCTTCACCCTGGGGGGACTAAGATGTATAAGGACCTCAAGGCACATTTCTGGTGGAATGGCATGAAGAGGGATATTGGGAGATTTGTGGCCCAGTGTTTGACTTGTCAGCAAGTAAAAGCTGAGCATCGAGTGCCAGCTGGCAAGTTACAAAGTCTCCCAATCCCTGAGTGGAAATGGGACCACATTACGATGGATTTCGTGGTCGGATTGCCGAGGGCACAGGGCGGAGCAGATGCTATCTGGGTAGTTGTGGATCGACTTACCAAGGCAGCACACTTCTTGCCTATGCAGACTACTTGGCCACTCGAGCGGCTAGCCCAGTTATACCTTGATGAGATTGTGAGGTTGCATGGAGTACCCGCCTCCATTGTGTCAGATAGAGATCCGAGGTTTGCCTCGCGTTTCTGGAGGAGTTTGCAGACCGCGTTGGGGACTCAGCTCAGATTCAGTACAACTTTTCATCCACAGACTGATGGGCAGTCAGAGCGGACTATACAGATCTTGGAGGACATGCTGAGGGCTTGCGTCTTGGATTTCGGCGGAGGATGGATTCGACACGTATCTTTGGTTGAGTTTGCGTACAACAACAGCTTTCAAGCGAGCATACAGATGGCTCCGTTTAAAGCGTTGTACGGACGCAAGTGTCGATCACCACTTTATTGGAGTGACGTAGGCGAGAGACGGACCTTGGGGCCAGATATACTGCTAGAGGCAGAGAAGAAAGTCCGAGTGATTCGACAGCATCTTCAGACCGCTCAGAGTCGACAGAGGAGCTATGCTAATGTTCGACGACGAGACTTAGAGTTTCAGGTTGGAGATCATGTATTTCTGAAAGTCTCGCCGTCCAAGGGGATTAGGAGGTTCGGCATTCGCGGGAAACTCAGCCCACGATACATTGGGCCCTTTGAGGTGTTGGAGCGTATCGGGCCAGTTGCTTATCGACTTGCACTTCCCCCGAGACTTGCTGGTGTCCACGATGTTTTTCATGTTTCTACTCTGAGGAGGTACGTCTTCGACCCGTCGCACGTCATCGACTTCGCACCACTCGAGATCAGCGAGGATTTGAGATATGAGGAGCGCCCACTGCGGATTCTAGATCAGGAGGTGAAAGAATTGCGCAATCGGACCATCCCCTATGTGAAGATCCTTTGGAGCAATATGATGAGCGCGAGGCGACGTGGGAGCTCGAGTCAGAGATGATGGACGCCTACCCCTACCTGTTCGAGGCTCTGGATTGAGGTATGATTTTCGTTTCGAGGACGAAACTTTTGTTAGTGGGGGAGGATGTAGTGTCCCAGGTTCCCGTGTGTTTTTCCCCTGTTTCGGGGTGTGGAACACCTATTATTGGTGTGTTGGGCCCCAACATGTCAAAGAGATGTGTTGATTTGGACTCAGTGAGGAATTGGAGTCAAGCCTGACCTTCGGCTGCTTTTGCCGAATGTTAGGAGTGGATTCAGGCTGAACGGAGGCCGTATTTGGATTCAGCGCGGAAAAACGCTTGAAAACGGCTATTTATTTATATTTTTCGGAGTCCGGATGCCCAAAAACGGACCCCCCCGAAGTTTTCTGCGCAAAATGGTGCATGGGGGGGGAGCCGTGGACCGCCTGGACACGTGGCGGCTCCTAATTGGGCCGGCGCACGGCTCTCGGTCCACGGAGAGGGCCGCCGGTGCACGGTGGACCGGCGGGCCACGTGGCAGGCACCGGTTGGGCCGGTGCAGCGCGCGCGGCGCATGGATCGCGCGCGGGCAGCGCGAGCAGGCCGGGCAGGCGAGGGGCAGCGGCGCGGCGCACGGTGCACCGGGGCGCGCCACGTGGCAGCCCCGGATTGGACGGCGCAGGTGCGCGCGGTGCAACCGCGGGCGCGCGCAGCGGCGCACGGCTGGCGTGACGGGCGGGAAAAGCCCGCCACGTGGCGCCACGCCACTGGGTGGCGCCACCCACCCCGCTGCCCCGCAGGGGGGGCACGTGGCCGCGCCCGGTTCGCCCGGCGCGCTGTCCCCTGTGCGGGGGACACGTGTCGGGTGTTTGGGCGGGTCGGACCGGCAATCGGTCCGACCGGATCCCGTGTGCGGTTTGGGCCTCCGTGGGCCGCGGCACTGTGTGGGCCCGGATTCGGGGCCCGACTGATTCGGGCGCCCGAATCCGGGACATAATGGTCATTTTTCCATTTGTTTGAGTGGGCCTATAAATAGGCCTCCCCTCCTTCTTCTCTCGAGTTTTTTCGAGAGTTAGAAAGAGAATGGGAGGGAGGGACCTTAAGAGAAGTTGATCATCTCCTAATTCTCTACCTCGTGGTGCGTTCTCAGATTTTTTGGAAGATCGACAACGGCGATCCGGATTTTACAGTGTGCCTCGGTTTTCCCCCATTTTCGGCCCGTTATCGTCGCATTTCAGTCCGAGAAGCCCCCTGCACAGTACAGGAGTCCTTTTTCGACGATTTCTTCGCCGGTGTGTTCCTAAGAGGTAGGGATTCGTTTTTCATGTTGGTGGTTTCTCTGGATTCCAATTCCTTGGCACGATTCCCGAGGTGTTTTGACCCCCTCTTTTGCTGTTTGGATGTTTGGACAGCGGCAACTTCGACGAATTGTTTCTTGGCGTAGGAATATCAGATCGAGGCGATTCCAGAGTCGATTTTCCACAGAGATACTTTACTCGTGTGGGTCGCTCCCCTCGAGTGCCACTCCGGAGTAGGCTTTTTGACCGTGATGGGTGCCGGTCAGTTGGTGAGTTGTGAGTGATGACAGAGCAGGCAGTGCCAGTGCTTTCTGGCTTTTCTGATTGGGTTTTCTTTGGGCGGTTAGCCTTATAGTTGCATGCATTCAGACATATTTTGGCACTGCATTTAGAGGCATTGTGGTAGCAGTTTCTTTTCCAGCAGCCTTTATAGCTTACTACTGTTCCCTCCTTTTTGCCTCTTTATTCCTAGTGGGTGCGTCAGCATTAGAGGTTTTACCCACTAGGGGAGGCTACTGGTTTATCTAGTAGTTCTCACCCCCATTATTGTTTTCTGTCCTTCTTCCCCTTTGTTTTGCAGAGTCGTCTGTGGGAGCTGCTGGGCCTTCAGCGGCAGATCGAGGTAAGAGGATCGCCGACTAGCTAGATCATCTACCCCGAGCGAGAGATTAGCGAGGTTTTTATTGTACCCCCTTTTGTATCTCAGACTTCAGTAGTTTACTTTTGGGTCTGGCTTTGGCCAGCTGGTTGTATATTTATGGTGAGCTGGGAGTTTATTGTACTTTTATTTCCGCTTGTACTTTATTTCAGTCTGAGATTACTTTTAGTTCTTTTAGTTCAGCTCTGTTTATGCTCTTTTATTGTATATTATCTATCTGAGCAGGTTACCAGCGCTTCGTGTACATGGAAAATTCTGTGTGCACGGCGGATCTGTTGGCGGGCCCGGATTCTGGTTTGCACCCGGGGCGTGACAGATTAAGTTGGTATCAGAGCTTAGGGATAGGTCAGTTGGGACTTAGGAAACCCTAGGCTTTTGGACAGACCCTAGGATGATAGGGCGTGAGAGACGTGACATTTCGCGAAAGTCGTGGATTTATTTATTGGACTCTTCCAGTGAGTGAAGAGGGATCGACATACCTAATTTCTGGTGGACAGTTATGTTGGCTGCAGACAACATAAAGCCGCAGAAATAGGGGGATGTCTTGGACTTTCGCTAGATTGGGTCGTGTGGGGTTATGGTACTGATTGTGGTTTCTTGTGGCAGGATGCCTCCGCGACGCAGGATGTTGACGCGTTCGCAGCCTTCTTCCTCGGAGCCCGAGCAGCAGGAGTCCGGGCAGGGCCAGTAGAGCGAGGTGCAGGAGCTACAAGCACAGATGGCTCAGATGGCAGAGGTTGTTAGGCGTCAGGTGGAGGCCATGGGTCGGCTGACACAGTTGTTGGAGCAGAGGGTGCAGCCAGTTGTAGCACCCTCGGAGAGTTCTCCCGTGCCATCTTCCCCTGCTGTGGCTCCCCCAGCTGCACCAGTGACCCCGGCATCCCCTATTACTCGGGGCACTGGGGGACAGCCCTCTGGATTGACGGGACCTCTGACCCCGGCTGAGCAGCGGGAGATGGTTGACTTACTGATGAGGTTCCGCCAGTTTGACCCGCCTCGTTTCTCGGGGCAGAGCGCCGAGCCGTGGGAGGCAGAGTCGTGGATCACGGTGATGGAGCGACGCTTTGAGACGCTGTTCATTGAGGAGCGATACCAGGTGTTATTAGCGATGAACTTTTTGGAGCGCAACGCCGAGGCTTGGTGGCGGCGTGTGCGACCGGCTGGCCCGCCTGGGGCTCATCTCTTGACCTGGGCGGAGTTTCGCAGTCTTCTTCTTGGGGCCTTCTTCCCAGAGAGCGTCCGGCAGAGGCTGGAGGAGCAGTTGAGGAACCTTCGACAGGGCGATCGGCCAGTGCACGAGTATATTGTGGATTTCAATCAGTTGCTGGCATGTGTACCACACGTGCTCGAGACGAGGCGCACCGGATTTACATGTTCGAGCGAGGGTTGCGCCGGGACATTTTCCAGCTGGTTCGTTCACGCAGATTGCAGACCTTGGAGGCCTCGATAGAGCAGGCGCTGTATGTAGAGTGCGGGGAGGTAGTGATGGATGAAGTATCTCCAGCTCCCGTAGTGATCCCGGGGGCGAAGCGACCAGCACCGGAGGTGGGAGGACAGACGAGTTCGTGGAGGCCGCCACGACCGCCTCCGCCACAGTTTTCCGGCCAAGGACGGTCTGAGCGGCGAGGGACTGGTGGATCCCAGAGGCCCCAGCAGCAGCAGCAGCAGCAGCGGAGATCGCAGTCATCGCAGCGTGGATCGCAGCGGCAGTCTCAGCGACAGCGACAGTCTCACCAGCAGCAGCAGCAGTCACGACAGCCACGGACCCCCGGCAGTTGTATTTTCTGTGGAGGTCAGCATCTACCGGGCACCTGCGACCAGCGGTGGGGTCGTTGCTACGGATGTGGACAGCCCGGGCACATTCGAGCTTCGTGCCCCTTTTCGACCCCTGCCGCCCCTTCTTCAGCATCTGCCCCATCATCATCGCAGCATCGGTCAACGGCTCAGCGGCCTTATGCTCCATCGAGCAGGCCCTCTTCTTCCCATCCCACAGATTATCGCCCTCCAGCTCAGAGTGGGCGAGTGTATGCTGCACAGGTAGAGAATTCTTCAGCAGCGGACCATGTGGTGGCAGGTATCACCTTACTCTCTGGCATTAGGACTCGTACTTTATTTGATACTGGAGCATCGCATTCTTTCATTAGTAGATCTTTTGCATCATTACATGGGTTAGAGGTAGGACTTTTGCCACGTGCACGAGAGGTTCAGATTCCCGATCACACCTTGCACGTGGAGGAGTGTTGTTGGTCCTGCCCGATGCAGATCGAGTCCTGGATTATGCCAGCAGACCTGTTGGTCTTGAGACAGCTGAGGGACTTTGATGTGGTTCTCGGGATGGACTGGCTGGCTCGATATTTTGCGACTATTGACTGTGCCGAGAGGACTGTCACTTTTAGAGAGCCAGGCCAGGAGGTGTTGGTGTACCGGGGATGTCAGAGCGCTTTCTTTGCCTCTATGGTTTCGACTTCCCGAGCGAGGCGGATGATTCATCGAGGATGTGTAGCCTTTTTGGCTAGTGTTGTTGAGGGGCCTACGGCGGCACCGGGACTCGGGGATATTCCTATAGTCCGCGAGTTTCCGGATGTGTTTCCACCTGAGCTGACTAGTATGCCGCCCGACAGGGAGATTGAGTTTGTGATTGACGTAGTTCCCGAAACTGCGCCAATCTCTAAGGCTCCTTACCGGATGGCACCGGCTGAGCTGCGAGAGCTTAAAGTACAGTTGCAAGATTTGATGGATAAGGGCTTTATTAGACCCAGTGTGTCGCCCTGGGGAGCACCGGTGCTATTCGTGAAGAAGAAGGATGGATCACTTCGACTGTGTGTGGACTATAGGGAATTGAATAAAGTGACCATCAAGAACAAGTACCCTCTGCCGCGCATCGACGATCTCTTTGATCAGCTGCAAGGGTCTTGTGTTTTCTCTAAGATTGATCTACAGTCTGGTTGCCACCAATTGAAGGTGAAGGCCGAGGATATTCCTAAGACTGCTTTCAGATCACGGTACGGGCATTATGAGTTTACAGTTATGCCGTTTGGATTGACTAATGCCCCGCCTTTATGGACTTGATGAACAGGATATTTCGGTCATTTCTAGATCGTTTTGTGGTGGTGTTCATTGATGATATCCTTGTTTACTCCCGGAGCGAGGTCGAGCATGTGGAGCACTTGAGGACTGTGCTACAACTTCTACGAGAGAAGAAGTTGTACGCCAAGCTGGCGAAGTGTGAGTTTTGGCTTCAGGAGGTAGCTTTCTTGGGCCATGTGATTTCCGCCGCTGGTGTGGCTGTAGACCCGGCAAAGATTGAGGCAGTTCGAGATTGGCCCCGACCGACGACTGTATCAGAGGTGCGCAGCTTCATGGGGTTAGCTGGTTATTATCGTCGGTTTGTGGAAGGCTTTGCGAAGCTTTCCACACCCCTCACTCGATTGACGCGAAAAGGGGTTAAGTTTACCTGGAGTGAGGACTGCCAGAGGATCTTCGGGGAGCTGAAGGACAGACTGATGACTGCTCCTATCCTTTCCCTTCCTGTTATGGGGAAAGGATATGTGATCTACAGTGACGCATCGCACAGTGGACTTGGTTGTGTGTTGATGCAGGAAGGGAGGTGTCACGCCCCGGGGGTTTATTTTAGCGGAAACGGTTTGCAAAAGTCGTACGTTCGACGTAGATTTATTTATTTATTTTTTTTTTGAAAACAGAAGAAACTCCTCTTCCCCGGCGCGTGCCCAGACCCGCCACACATACAGGATCCCTCTGCGAGCGGACAGAGCCTCCCCTGTATATGCACGGCGTAGCGTTCAGTACACATCCCAAACACACACAACCATTCAATCACAACAATCGTTAACATACAACCAGCATTCAAACTTTAATAAAGCGCATGGCCGATTAATTTGGAAAGGATAAATCCACGGTTTTAAAAGAGTGCCTACCCGGCACTTATGTTTTGAAAGCGAGTTTCGAAATCAGCATAAATCCACAATGTTTTGAAAACAGTGCCCACACGACACTTAGATTCTAAAAACGGTTTTCGCAATCTTTTTCGAGTTTTGCTTTTTCAATCGGCCAACAGAAGTGAAAGGAAAAGTAACGCATACGAAGATAGCTAAATGCAATCCATACCGACATCCATGCCGACCCCACGAGGGTATCGAGAACCTCACACACAACTACCAAGTAAATGAAATGCAAGGATTAAAGAGAAAATACAATCCAGGGTCCCCAGCGACCCAGCTGCTCCTGTCCCGTCCTCACCGCCGTCTACCTCTCCCCCCCGCCTGAACCCTGTCACGAAGTGGGAAGTCAGTGACTAATAATAACAGAACGGGAAAATACAATAAACAAACCGTGAAGACAACCGGAGCAACCACCCTCTCAAGAGGGGAAACGGCAACCTGTACGCCTGTAACCTGTAATACCTGGCCACGTCGGACAACTAAACCGACGGCCGTACCGTACCTGCAATACCCGACCACGTCGGACAACTAAACCGACGGGTCGCACCGTACCTGCAATACCCGACCACGTCGGACAACTAAACCGACGGGTCGCACCGTACCTGCAATACCCGACCACGTCGGACAACTAAACCGACGGGTCGCACCGCTCGCACCTCGGCGCCTCAAACCCCACAACTAATAAGGGGCCCCACTACGTCACCTCGTGGGTATACACGGGTCATAGACCACTTTTCCGGAAAAGCGCACCCTTTGCGGTGGCCAAACCGCGGGTGCGCGTGGTGCAGCCTCGAGCCAAGTAACCATAACCACCATCATGTTAGCATCATAACATATAACAAGAGTAAAACGGCAACATGTATAATTAAAAGTAAAACAGTAACATGTGTGATCGAAGGTAACCCGCTAACATGTATAATCGAAAACAAGGCGATGATATGTGTACTAGAAGTAACCCGCTAACATGCATACTCAACAATAAATACCACAAAGAACACCGTGTTAGCACAATTAGATATTTATTTTAAACAAGATACAATTGCCGGAAACCCGACGCCGAATCCCAAGACAGAACCCACAATAATGAACCAAGTACCCAAACGTAACCAACAACAATGAGCCGAGTACACACCACACGATAATCATGACAGTAACGAAAATGGGCATAAAGGGTTCTAAGGGTGTACCCACCTGAAATACGTAAAAGAAGATGCGTAGAAAACTCCAGCTAAAACACTCCCGCCTTGTGCCCGGAACGGCTACAGTGAAAAATATTGTTAAAAATGTCGTCGCGGTCAAAAACACTCAAAAACGGGACGAAACGGGTCAAAAACGGAGCTTCTGGGCTTCCGGGCTGCAGTCTGGTGCACGGGTACCTGCGTGGTGTCACGCCCCGAGTCCGCCAATTTGTACGGTTCGGGCACGCCAACAGACCCGCCAATCGGGTAAAACCTTTTTCTACCCGAAAGGAACGGTAACATCCATAATAACACAACAAGTGTATGCGGAAGCTCAATATCAGAGTACTAAAAATCACTATAAATTTAAACTTTCATTTAATAATCAACAGTTTAAGCGGAAATGAAAGCATCCAGGAGTGAACCAAAAATTAAACTTATTACACTTTACAAATTCTGAACTTGCAAATAAAATTATTACATTTCCTTTACATAATTCCTCACCATACAAGGTTCACTCAAGAAATATATAGAAAGGGATACCTCTGCTAGACCCTCTAGGTCACTATGCTGCTGGGCCCTTGCCCCTGTCGTATGCCTCGCTGTCGTCTGCATCTGATCTGTCTCGACCGCTGCATCCATTCCCGAACCTGTGGGGGGTCACCCAAGGGGTGTGAGAACTTACGAGCGAGTTCCCAGTGGGTTCAACCACCGAGAGAGAGTGTCCTACACCACTTGGTCCAATGGAAGCAATAATAATAGTGTGCTAGGAACTAAAATCCTCAACATCAATATGCAGCTATGCAATAATATATCACTACACTATCTGTGTACAACCATCGACCCAGCACTACTCTGTCTAGCCACACTAGGCTGCTAAGCACCAACTCGGCCACTATGCCGCTGTATACTGGGTTCAACTAACCCGGCCACCCTGGCCACTCTATTTTTCTTTTTTCTTTAGATTCTGGTGCTTTAGTTCAAGTTAACCCTTGGAAATTCTTATCCAACGGGCCCGAGCCCGGTAGTCTTGCTACCATAAGATAAGGTTTCTAAGGTTGCCGATAACACTCGCAGGTGTTACCCCGTCCTGCCGGGGGGACTTGTCATACGGGACACTGCCCGATAGGGTCACTGCCCAACTCTGACAAGGGTACTCTATCTACCAGTCATACGGGTCGCTGCCCGGGAGAGGGACCCTGTCCAACTCCTGACCGTTGTACGTTCACCCCCGGAGGTACGCCCGTTTTATCTTTAATTTTCTTTCTTTTCTTTTCTTTTTTCTTTCTCTTTTTATTTTAGTTCTTAGCCACTTTGCTTTTGAACACTTGCTTTCCTTTCTTATTCGAGCTTATAGCTCCCTTTTTGCCACTGGCAAATCACTTTCTCTTTTCTTTGAGCATTTAGCTCCTTACTTTCACTTTTAGCCCTTCGAAAGTACCTCGTCCGACGGGTCACTGCCCAGGGAGTCCTGCTCCACTTGACGAGTCTCAAATTCGAAGGCGTCAATTACATTTTCTTTATGCTTTTAGCCACTTTTAGCTTGCTTTTAATCTTTGCCTTTTAGCAACAATTTTTCCTCTTATCCTAGGTCTTGCCATAAGGATAACTAGAGAGTCTCCTGGATTCTTAAACATTTCTCTTTTATTTCTTTAACTCAAATTGAAGTTAAAGTTATTATCCATTTGCCCAGACACCCTATGACCTTCTAGGGTTATATTTGATCAGCTTATTAACCTTGGGATCTTATCCCACTTTCCTGATTCCTCATTGAATCCTAGAGTTAACTTAACTCTATTTTCCTGTTCCACTATTAACTTAGAGTTACACTGACTCTAATTTCATGTTCCACTGTTATCTTAGAATTACATTGACTCTACTTTTCTGTTTTCCCTTTCATATCTCCACATTTGATCCATTGTTCCATTCTCTTGATTCCTTACTGAATCCTAAAGTCAACTTGACCCTATGCTGACCTCTAATTCACCTTAGGTTTCCTTTACCTAAGAACCATATCATACTAATCTTAGAGTTCCTTGACTCTATGTTGAACACTAATTCTCCTTAGGTTCTCTTTACCTAAGTTCCATGCCATATACACCCTAGAGTTCTCTGACTCTATGTTGATCACTCTATCCAGTGTCCTTAGATTATCACCTAAGACCATGCCACTCGTCCTCCCTAGGATAACTCCTAAGTTTGATGTCACTCGTTAAACCCTGAATCTAAGTTTTCTCCTAGTCTTACTACCAGCAAGTCCTGTTCCCTTATGTCACATGATTCCTAAAGTCATACCCTAACCTGATCACAAACCATAGTAGCTATTCATTTTCATGCATGCAGTTATTTTCATCTCATTAATAAAATGGTAATTACTTCAAAGCGTGCATATTCGTCATATCTTTTTGGCAACCAACAGTTGCACTTTTCTTCTGTGTCCGTCTACACATGCACACTTATTCCTCTATCACTGGCAACCAAAGTTGCACTTTTCCTCTGTACCCTTCTACACATGTAATTTAATCAAAATTAACTAACGCCTCTAACAGGCTACTATCATGCTTCTAAATCGAAAAGCAAAGGAGCAAGGAGAGAGGTCACCCAATTTCGGCAGAATTCCCCACCTTGTGGTGTTCCCAATTGCTTGTAGACACTTGCAATTGGTCTCCGTGCGATTCTTCTTGTTTCCTCAAGCTTGCACGCATAACGGTGCGCATTCCTCGAGTCCGCACGCAAAACGGTGCACGTCCTCCAAACCTGCACGCAAAACGGTGCACGTTAATAAAACTTGCACGCAAAACGGTGCACGTCATTTCAGCCTGCACGCAAAACGGTGCGCGTGAACTCAATCTGCACGCAAAACGATGCACTTACCTCAAATCTGCACGCAAAACGGTGCATTTTTTTCCACAACTTGCACGCTCACACCACCATCAGAACTCAGCTCTTATAAGCATTACAAGAAAATCCTCATGTACACTCTCTACCAATTCCAATTGCACAAACCAACATCCCACAGCACACAATAATTTCACAGCATAAAAGGGAACCCACAGTACACTTAATAGCACCCAAGTCCAACCACAATTACACACTCACCACACTCTCATGTTCATCTTTTAAGTACACTCACAGCACTCAAGTCCATATACACCCATGCCTCACAAGGATCACAACCACAACATGGAGCTCTCAGCCAACAAGTAGCTCACTTCAAGCTTCAATTGTACATCAAAAGAAATAAGGTTCACCTATGCTCAACCTTATAATTCCACCCACAAAAAAAATACATACACTCACATCTCACTCAAATATCCAGATTACACTTACAACAATCCTCAGCTCACTCACTTCCCACAACATCCTTATGCTCTGTTATACTCATAAGAGACCACAACATATATCCACACTCAAAGCTTAACACTTAAAACAATACTGGCTCACAAGCAGAAATATAAATCCATAACACTCCAACACCAGGGCTCCAACACAAATTAAAAAAAACCACTCAATCCTCTACAAGCTCCAAAGCCTCAAGCCAAAGTTACTCTCAACTCTATAGCGCCCACAAAGGAAAATCCGCGCGCGCACACGAGTCACAACTCTCCTGCATAGCTGCGGCTCCGCACAGTACCAGCCACCCACACACACGGCCAAGCAGCACCTGCAGTAACCAAAGATGCAAGACAAAGGACAAAACCATAAGTCTCGGCCAAAACACACAACCACGGCAAAAACAGCCCGGGCCGACGAAAATGCCGCGCGTGCGCAAACCCGCGCGAGAGCTCCCCGTGCTTGTCCTGCAGCGCGCTGCGCCACCGCCGCCTGCGCCAGCCGCCAACCGCACGCGCCCGCGCGCCTGCGCGCTGCGCACCGCGCGCCTGCGCACCGCGCGCCTGGCGCTGCGCACCGCGCGCCTGGCGCTGCGCACCGCGCGCCCGCCGCGTGCCGCGCACCGCGTGCTTGCGCGCCGCGCACTGCGCGCTAGCGTGCTGCGCACCGCGCGCCAGCGCGCTGAGCGCCCGTCGCGCGCCCACTGCGCGACGTTGTGCGTGCCCTCCCCCCCCTCACTCACTCTCTGCTCGCAGCTGGCGAACAATGGACTGCAGTCCACACCCTCTCCCACAGGCAGCTCCAAAAAAAAAATGGACAGCAAGTCCAAACAAGAAAAACCTAAAGCCACCAAAAATCCAAAAACTAAGCTTCTAAAAAAGAACTGCACATACCATTGTTGGAAGCTCGTCGCGTGCGCGCTCCGCTCGTTCCACGCGACTTCAGGGAGGGAGTTCAACATCAAAACTCTCATCCATTCCCTCTCTTTCCATTTTTTTTTCTCTTCTCAAATCCTCTTTTTCTTTTCTTTTTTTTTTTCTTCCTCCAATTTTTCCTCTGCTTCAACTCCATTTACTCTGTTTGCACTCTTTGTAGGGGACGATGACATGGCAAGAGATAATTAAGGATAGCCTTAATTAAAGAGGGGGTAGGTAGCTGTAGTGTCACCAATTAAATAAACTCCCACTCTCACTTCCTTTCTTTCTCTTTCCTTCAATCACTTACTCACAGACCCAAGCCACCAAAATGCTATTAATTAATTAACAAAATTAATTAAAATCTATAAAGCCCCTAACAACTCAATTTTTATCCTCGGGGCTTCCGCACCAGTCCGAATCAACCCGAAATTTTTACTGGGACCTTAAAACATAATTACCCAGCTCCCGTAATTTTCTCAGAATTTTTCGACACTATTTGCGGAGCCCGTTCCTACTATCCGGCCTCCGATTAACGCGAAACTTTTTCTGTGACCTTAAAACATATTTACGGGGCTCCCGTAATTTTCTCGGAATTTTCCGACACTGTGAATTTTCCACTAAAAATCTGGGCCCCTCTTCTCAATAAATTTTTAGATCTCTCCATTTTAACCCGAATTGGGCCCAACTCGCGTCCAAATGTTCCTTACTTCCCCAACTTTCATAACACTAGTATTTCATACCACCCTTATTTACATTTATTTATGTGCCGAAAATTCGGTACATTACATTCTACCCCCCTTAAAATAAGTTTCGTCCTCGAAACTTGAATCACAACTCGACTTCTAGTTAATCGAGAGGGGGAAACTTGTCCCACTACTGGGCTCACTGTATGTCGTTACTGGCATCAAACTGCCCGCTCGCCAGATCACACGAGCAACTCACTAATGAGTCCCTATCTCAATCCAGGGACAAACTCAGACCTGGTATCTGGCCACTTTCACCAAAATAGGTGAAAGACACAGTTGAGCACTTGTTCTCTCAATTGCCACGAATGACCCAGTTTTTTACTTGCGAAATTTTTACTTTAATTCCGCCATCATTTTTTCACAACGAGGCTGCATCTGCAACCAATTACACTTACCGCATTTCCCGGTCGCTCCCCTGCCTAATGTGGAGGGCAAGGCCAATCCACGAGCTCTCAACTATTACACACGCTACTAGCGCTCTAAGTCTACGGGTATCAGCTAACCCGACATCTCGGACTACTAATAAGTCCACAGACCACGATCCAATAGGGGCCTATAGCCCAAATACTAGCCAACACTGTGCAACGGCTCTCACTAGCCCACAGATCCAAACGTCATACGGGTAGATCCACACTTAGGATTACTACCCCAACACTCCACTAGGAGCTACAGTACCTCAATCACCACTAGCTCTACGGCCTGGTCACATCACTCTCAGTGTACTAACAGCCTCAAGGCTCACACGTGGCATTCCACGTCCCCGGGTCATCGCTCGGACTACCGTCCCGACCAAATCTCTATCATGCCCCGCCATCAGGTCTCGGGCCGCTGTCTCTCACAGCTGACTGCGCCTGCCCACTGGGCTACAGGCCCACAGTCCACCAACATGGTCCAGGCACGGATCGTCCTAAGCGAACCCGCAAATCGTCGCCACGCGACCACTACGCTCACTGAGCAAAAATCAACTAACCAGTCGTCAATCCACGACCCGCACTCTGTATCAACTCTGGCCACACTGGGCAAAGGCTGATGCGCCACCTAATCAGCTCTCTCTGGCTAAACTATACTTGTGCTCCATGAGCACCCAAACAGTTGGGCGTCCTACGCCCCCACGCTAACTCGCAATAATCCAGTGTTAAGCAATTTGCTTAAACACCCCAACGGCTCTCGTACACCTCTCCCAACTGGGTTGAGGCACCACAATAACTGTTCACCAACTCTGGTGATTAACACGCGAATCCTGCGGTGGCAATCCTTGCCATTACACCGATCCATCAGAACGGCGCCACAAAACTCTCGCTCTTTCGAGAGGTTCCCGCATCTTGAAGCCTACTCTGGGCCTCACCAACTCCACTATGCGGCAATTTAGCCACAATCAATACGCCACACGGTCACTACCGTCATCAGGGCGAATTCCGCCTGCCTGGCCTGCAAATCTTTCTTGCCCTAACCCTTAGGGCACATTAACTTGGCTCTCGCAACATAGCGATCACCATTTACCTCGCGAGTCGGTCTCTCACTGGACCTTACTAACCATACTTTGCCAGCAACCTAGCTGACACAAGCTTATAACACCCCTTGCTGAAGGTGCGGGGTGCACCGACAAAAGCTCGGCGGCCACTGCCACTCCCTTTACTGTCGCCCCTACAGGCGGCGACGCCGTATACTCACACGTTGTTTGTGCAGCCTCAGCTTGCTGCGCTATCAGTCACTGGAGCCTATCTATCTGCTCCGACTGCCACATCGACGCCACACTTAGGCGTTGAAATCAGTTTTCCTGTCGGCGGAAAATTTTCGCTGACGGCAAGAAGCTTGACCTGCTGCTGGATCACACCAACAAGTGCGGTCACCTGCTATCGCAGCTCGTGTACCTCGTTTGACCCAGAGCCTTCTCGCGACTCGAGTCAAACAGGTGCGTCTCCCTATGTGGTGTCATCGCTAATATGCACACCACAACGAAACGATTTGCCCAAATTTTAGCCATTTGAGCAACGCGCAATCTATATACCAACAGAAAAGCTCGTCGACCCAATCATGCGAAAGTATAAGAGGGTACTCCTTTTCATCTCCAACATTACGTTGTCGGCCGCCAACGTAATATCCGAAGAATGAAAGCTCGTCGCCCTCGATCAGTCCCAATATCCTTTTTGGGAACAACAATAACCAATCAAATACTTTCGCCCAATAATCCACACACTCTCTCGTGCTAATCCCTAGGGTCTCCCTAAGGTTGCTAACCACCTAGGACTATTCCTAGGCTCTGATACCACTCTAATCTGTCACGCCCCGAGTCCGCCAATTTGTACGGTTCGGGCACGCCAACAGACCCGCCAATCGGGTAAAACCTTTTTCTACCCGAAAGGAACGGTAACATCCATAATAACACAACAAGTGTATGCGGAAGCTCAATATCAGAGTACTAAAAATCACTATAAATTTAAACTTTCATTCAATAACAACAGTTTAAGCGGAAATGAAAGCATACAGGAGTGAACCATAAATTAAACTTATTACACTTTACAATTCTGAACTTGCAAATAAAATTATTACATTTCCTTTACATAATTCCTCACCATACAAGGTTCACTCAAGAAATATATAGAAAGGGATACCTCTGCTAGACCCTCTAGGTCACTATGCTGCTGGGCCCTTGCCCCTGTCGTATGCCTCGCTGTCGTCTGCATCTGATCTGTCTCGACCGCTGCATCCATTCCCGAACCTGTGGGGGGTCACCCAAGGGGTGTGAGAACTTACGAGCGAGTTCCCAGTGGGTTCAACCACCGAGAGAGAGTGTCCTACACCACTTGGTCCAATGGAAGCAATAATAATAGTGTGCTAGGAAACTAAAATCCTCAACATCAATATGCAGCTATGCAATAATATATCACTACACTATCTGTGTACAACCATCGACCCAGCACTACTCTGTCTAGCCACACTAGGCTGCTAAGCACCAACTCGGCCACTATGCCGCTGTATACTGGGTTCAACTAACCCGGCCACCCTGGCCACTCTATTTTTCTTTATTCTTTAGATTCTGGTGCTTTAGTTCAAGTTAACCCTTGGAAATTCTTATCCAACGGGCCCGAGCCCGGTAGTCTTGCTACCATAAGATAAGATTTCTAAGGTTGCCGATAACACTCGCAAGTGTTACCCCGTCCTGCCGGGGGGACTTGTCATACGGGACACTGCCCGATAGGGTCACTGCCCAACTCTGACAAGGGTACTCTATCTACCAGTCATACGGGTCGCTGCCCGGGAGAGGGACCCTGTCCAACTCCTGACCGTTGTACGTTCACCCCCGGAGGTACGCCCGTTTTATCTTTAATTTTCTTTCTTTTCTTTTCTTTTTCTTTCTCTTTTTATTTTAGTTCTTAGCCTCTTTGCTTTTGAACACTTGCTTTCCTTTCTTATTCGAGCTTATAGCTCCCTTTTTGCCACTGGCAAATCACTTTCTCTTTTCTTTGAGCATTTAGCTCCTTGCTTTCACTTTTAGCCCTTCGAAAGTACCTCGTCCGACGGGTCACTGCCCAGGGAGTCCTGCTCCACTTGACGAGTCTCAAATTCGAAGGCGTCAATTACATTTTCTTTATGCTTTTAGCCACTTTTAGCTTGCTTTTAATCTTTGCCTTTTAGCAACAATTTTTCCTCTTATCCTAGGTCTTGCCATAAGGATAACTAGAGAGTCTCCTGGACTCTTAAACATTTCTCTTTTATTTCTTTAACTCAAATTGAAGTTAAAGTTATTATCCATTTGCCCAGACACCCTATGACCTTCTAGGGTTATATTTGATCAGCTTATTAACCTTGGGATCTTATCCCACTTTCCTGATTCCTCATTGAATCCTAGAGTTAACTTAACTCTATTTTCCTGTTCCACTATTAACTTAGAGTTACACTGACTCTAATTTCATGTTCCACTGTTATCTTAGAATTACATTGACTCTACTTTTCTGTTTTCCCTTTCATATCTCCACATTTGATCCATTGTTCCATTCTCTTGATTCCTTACTGAATCCTAAAGTCAACTTGACTCTATGCTGACCTCTAATTCACCTTAGGTTTCCTTTACCTAAGTTCCATATCATACTAATCTTAGAGTTCCTTGACTCTATGTTGAACACTAATTCTCCTTAGGTTCTCTTTACCTAAGTTCCATGCCATATACACCCTAGAGTTCTCTGACTCTATGTTGATCACTCTATCCAGTGTCCTTAGGTTATCACCTAAGACCATGCCACTCGTCCTCCCTAGGATAACTCCTAAGTTTGATGTCACTCGTTAAACCCTGAATCTAGGTTTTCTCCTAGTCTTACTACCAACAAGTCCTGTTCCCTTATGTCACATGATTCCTAGGGTCATACCCTAACATGATCACAAACCATAGTAGCTATTCATTTTCATGCATGCAATTATTTTCATCTCATTAATAAAATGGTAATTACTTCAAAGCGTGCATATTCGTCATATCTTTTTGGCAACCAACAGTTGCACTTTTCTTCTGTGTCCGTCTACACATGCACACTTATTCCTCTATCACTGGCAACCAACAGTTGCACTTTTCATCTGTACCCTCTACACATGCAATTTAATCATAATTACCTAACGCCTCTAACAGGCTACTATCATGCTTCTAAATCGAAAAGCAAAGGAGCAAGGGGAGAGGTCACCCAATTTCGGCAGAATTCCCCACCTTGTGGTGTTCCCAATTGCTTGTAGACACTTGCAATTGGTCTCCGTGCGATTCTTCTTGTTTCCTCAAGCTTGCACGCATAACGGTGCGCATTCCTCGAGTCCGCACGCAAAACGGTGCACGTCCTCCAAACCTGCACGCAAAACGGTGCACGTTAATAAAACTTGCACGCAAAACGGTGCACGTCATTTCAGCCTGCACGCAAAACGGTGCGCGTGAACTCAATCTGCACGCAAAACGATGCACTTACCTCAAATCTGCACGCAAAACGGTGCATTTTTTTCCACAACTTGCACGCTCACACCACCATCAGAACTCAGCTCTTATAAGCAATTACAAGAAAATCCTCATGTACACTCTCTACCAATTCCAATTGCACAAACCAACATCCCACAGCACACAATAATTTCACAGCATAAAAGGGAACCCACAGTACACTTAATAGCACCCAAGTCCAACCACAATTACACACTCACCACACTCTCATGTTCATCTTTTAAGTACACTCACAGCACTCAAGTCCATATACACCCATGCCTCACAAGGATCACAACCACAACATGGAGCTCTCAGCCAACAAGTAGCTCACTTCAAGCTTCAATTGTACATCAAAAGAAATAAGGTTCACCTATGCTCAACCTTATAATTCCACCCACAAAAAAAATACATACACTCACATCTCACTCAAATATCCAGATTACACTTACAACAATCCTCAGCTCACTCACTTCCCACAACATCCTTATGCTCTGTTATACTCATAAGAGACCACAACATATATCCACACTCAAAGCTTAACACTTAAAACAATACTGGCTCACAAGCAGAAATATAAATCCATAACACTCCAACACCAGGGCTCCAACACAAATTAAAAAAACCACTCAATCCTCTACAAGCTCCAAAGCCTCAAGCCAAAGTTACTCTCAACTCTATAGCGCCCACAAAGGAAAATCCGCGCGCGCACACGAGTCACAACTCTCCTGCATAGCTGCGGCTCCGCACAGTACCAGCCACCCACACACACGGCCAAGCAGCACCTGCAGTAACCAAAGATGCAAGACAAAGGACAAAAACCATAAGTCTCGGCCAAAACAAACAACCACGGCAAAAACAGCCCGGGCCGACGAAAATGCCGCGCGTGCGCAAACCCGCGCGAGAGCTCCCCGTGCTTGTCCTGCAGCGCGCTGCGCCACCGCCGCCTGCGCCAGCCGCCAACCGCACGCGCCCGCGCGCCTGCGCGCTGCGCACCGCGCGCCTGCGCACCGCGCGCCTGGCGCTGCGCACCGCGCGCCCGCCGCGTGCCGCGCACCGCGTGCTTGCGCGCCGCGCACTGCGCGCTAGCGTGCTGCGCACCGCGCGCCAGCGCGCTGAGCGCCCGTCGCGCGCCCACTGCGCGACGTTGTGCGTGCCCTCCCCCCCCTCACTCTCTGCTCGCAGCTGGCGAACAATGGACTGCAGTCCACACCCTCTCCCACAGGCAGCTCCAAAAAAAAAATGGACAGCAAGTCCAAACAAGAAAAACCTAAAGCCACCAAAAATCCAAAAACTAAGCTTCTAAAAAAGAACTGCACATACCATTGTTGGAAGCTCGTCGCGTGCGCGCTCCGCTCGTTCCACGCGACTTCAGGGAGGGAGTTCAACATCAAAACTCTCATCCATTCCCTCTCTTTCCATTTTTTTTTCTCTTCTCAAATCCTCTTTTTCTTTTCTTTTTTTTTTTCTTCCTCCAATTTTTCCTCTGCTTCAACTCCATTTACTCTGTTTGCACTCTTTGTAGGGGACGATGACATGGCAAGAGATAATTAAGGATAGCCTTAATTAAAGAGGGGGTAGGTAGCTGTAGTGTCACCAATTAAATAAACTCCCACTCTCACTTCCTTTCTTTCTCTTTCCTTCAATCACTTACTCACAGACCCAAGCCACCAAAATGCTATTAATTAATTAACAAAAATTAATTAAAATAATCTATAAAGCCCCTAACAACTCAATTTTTATCCTCGGGGCTTCCGCACCAGTCCGAATCAACCCGAAATTTTTACTGGGACCTTAAAACATAATTACCCAGCTCCCGTAATTTTCTCAGAATTTTTCGACACTATTTGCGGAGCCCGTTCCTACTATCCGGCCTCCGATTAACGTGAAACTTTTTCTGTGACCTTAAAACATATTTACGGGGCTCCCGTAATTTTCTCGGAATTTTCCGACACTGTGAATTTTCCACTAAAAATCTGGGCCCCTCTTCTCCAATAAATTTTTAGATCTCTCCATTTTAACCCGAATTGGGCCCAACTCGCGTCCAAATGTTCCTTACTTCCCCAACTTTCATAACACTAGTATTTCATACCACCCTTATTTACATTTATTTATGTGCCGAAAATTCGGTACATTACACGTGGGCCGGGTCCACGACAAAAAGCGGCGGCGGCACAGACCGGGCGCACCGCACGGTGGGCCGCTGGAGCACGGCCCGTATCGCGGACCGGGCTCACCGCTACAGTGCCTGCGGCCGCGGACCGGGTGCACGCGACTGCGGTGCGCCATTGCGGCTTGGGCCGGGCCGCGCACGGGCTGAAGCGCGCGCCGGGTCCACGCGGTGGGGCTGTGAACGCGTACACCGGGTGCACGCCCGATCGGTGGACCGCGCGACCTGGCGCACGCATTCGTGCGCCGGGTCCGCGGTGCCGGGTCCGGGAACTGTGCGCCGGGTGCACGCCGGGCCCTGTGGACCGCGCGGCCTGGCGCACGCATTCGTGCGCCGGGTCCGCGCCCCATGGGCCCGGGAGCCGTACGCCGGGTGCACGCCTCCTCCTGTGGACCGCGCAGCAATGCGGCCGTACGGGGGGAACAGTAAACCCTAATTTCGCCCCCCCGTGGCTCCGGTTTCGCGATTTTACTCCGTTTTCGCTCCCGTGCGACTCCGGTGACGACCCCGTGGGCATGCTAACGGCGGCGGCGGCCTCCCGTCCAACGACGGCGGCGGCGGCCTCCCGTTCAACACCCTGTATTGCCCACGACGACGACAAAAGGAAAACCCCAAACGAAAAACCAGAAAAAGGAACCACTCACCTTCATTCGTTGGAGAAGGAGTAAGAAAAATAATCGTCCCCTCCTCGTCTCCTTGCTCGATCACTCCCGCAGAGGATGGGCGATTTTCCCTTTCTCGGTTTGGTTCCCTCCGTCGATTTCTTGAGAAGAGGGAATAGGACTCGGGTTTTCCAACCCGCACGCACCCAAAATAACTTAACGCCCAAATAACAAAAAGAACGGGAAAGACCTAAATCCCCAAAACACAACTAAAATCAATCGGGATGCAACGAGGGGTCCAGATTACCCCGAAAAACGTGTCGATCGCCTGCACGCCTTTCGATGCGCCCACACTGATGGTAAAACTTCAAAAATTATTTCTGGGAGATCCCGGGGTCGGAATTCAAATCCGATCGCGCCACCGTTCACCGTTTTGCGAGCTCTACCACCTAAAAATACCCGCAAACCCTGACGATCAGCCCAAAGATTCTCGAATTTCAACTCCCCTTCTAACAACAGAAGAAAAATAGTTAGGGCCCAAAACAGAAACCGGAAAGTCGAGGTACTACGAAATAAATAAAATAACCCAGTGACATAAAAAGGTGAAAAGCCCGATCTCAGAAGGTTCCCGTCCGATCACCTCGAAAAGCGTGCCGGCCACCTAGCACGGATTCAGATGCACCACTTAAAGCAAACGCTTTGACCCCCATTCCGGGAGATCCGTAAATCGGAATCCGAATCCGTTCGCTTTGCCGCCCTCCGTTTTTCGAGCCCAATCGAAGAAAAATACTCGCGGCCCAGGCCAGCCCATTGTAGAAAACATAGTGAAAAGTTTTCCTAGCAGTCCCGTCAGGAATAAAAGGAAGGCATACCAGGGCAAGGGGACGCCAGGACTCTACATCACTCACCACTTAAAAGAAGTTTCGTCCTCGAAACTTAATCCTGGTCCGCAACGAGTAAACCTGGGTGGTACTCTCTCATCTCTGACGCCAGTTCCCAAGTCGCTTTACGTTTTTCCTGGCTGCTCTACAGCACCTTCACATAGGGGATCGTCCGGTTGCGCAATCTCTTCTGTCCTCTCGTGCTAAGATCCGCGCCGGTGTTCCGTTAAAGCTCAAGTCCTCTCTAAGTTCGAGAGCAGGGGTCATCCATCACCCAAAACACGTACGCAGGCTCGGAGCACACCTTCGAGAATCTGGTTCACTCGCTCGGACTATCCATCGGTCTGGGGGTGAAACGCCGTGCTGAAGTGTGGTTTAGTCTCTAGAGCTCGTTATAGACTTTGCCAAAAGCTAGACACCAGCCGAGTGTCTCTAGTCCACGTCGTACGGGTGGGTGGAAAAAGAGTCGATTTCGTCCGTCGATCCACTGTGACTTAAACTGCATCGTGCTCTTGATGCGAGGCAGAAAACCCGTGACGAAAACCATGCTGATTCGCTCCCATTTCCACTCTGGTACCGGTAGAGGTTGTAGTTTTCCCCGCTGAGCGCTGATGTTCGAACTTTACTTGTTAACCACTTAACCACCGGGCAGTGAACTGTATTACATCCCCCTTTGGTTTAGTCCACCAAGAATTCTGCTTTGAGGTCCCTGTACACCTTCGTGTCACCTGGATGCGCCGCATAGGGAGCGTAGTGCGCCTCTGACATTATTTGCTTCTTCAACTCTGGCAGCTCGGGCACGCAATTCCACCCTCGAAACGTATTGCGTCGCTCGCACTCACCGAAAAGTCGCTCGCGTGGTCCGGGGGGGTCTTGTCTCGAAAAGCTGAATCTGTGCACCTGTTTTCTGACCTTCCAGGGTTTCTTTAATAGAGTTGGCTTGACCAATGGGGACAAAAGTCGCGCGACAGTACCGGTCCTGCTGAGTACTCGCGCTCATCAGTTTCCCCCTCAATTTGACCCTTCCTGCTCAAAGCATCCGCTACTACCCTTGCTTTTCCCGGGGTGATACTGAATGGACGAGCCGAGTCCTTCAGCAACTCCATCTAATGCCTCTGCCGCAAAAACAAATCCTTCCGTGTGAACTAACTTAGGACTCTGGCGACCCGAATACACATTATGATGAACTCCAAGAAAAGGTGATGTCTCCCAAAGCTTCAAAACGAGGGCGACTGCTGCCCGTTCCTGATCGTGTGTCGGGTAGTTCCGCTCATATTCTCTGCGATTTCCGTTGTTGAAACTGTGTGCCCCAAAAAGCCCACCTCGCGGGGTCAGAACTCACATTTCTTTAACTTAGCAAACAGCCTCTGGTGCCTGAGAGTCCGGAGAATAATCTGGAAGTGCCCCTCGTAGTTGATCGAAGTGGTCATCAATCCCGGACTTGTTCTTCACTGTAACCCTGTTTATCTCCCGGTAGTCGCTGCGTAGGCGTAGGCTTCCGTTCTTCTTTTGCACGAAGCGCATGGGTGCGCCCCAAGGCGATACACTCGGTCTGATGAACCCACTATTCAGAGAAACTCCTTGTGCCTTAAATTCCCTCAGTTCCGCGAAAGCCATTCCGCAAGGCGCCTAAATGATAGGTTGCGTGTCTGGTAGAAGCTCGAAAGATAGGATGACCCCTCGCCCGGGGGTATTCCCGGCAATTCAGTCAGGGGAATGACAGAAGAAACCCCTGCCGATGGTTCCCTAAAAGTCCAAAACATCCAACCCGACGACGAGGAAAAACAAACCACTCAACGTCCTCACAAGGCTCCGAGGGGTGCCAACAAAACAGGCTGGGTTACTAACTACCAGAAACTCTCCCCCGAGAGCGACGAACTCACCCGTCACTAACACGAGTCACAAGCTCGGAGCGTATCCACCGTCCCAGATTACCCGCCCCGACGGTCCGTCCGACCGGGGCGACGGTCAAAACTAAGGTTAGGCTTCAGCTCTAAGGCCTGCCACAAGGTCTACCCCACCTAAAGGGCTACGTACAAGGCATCCTAGCCGAAAGTGATCAGTGCCAAAGCTCCAAGCAGTCGACAGATCCCCATGACCCACACCTGCCTCGCAAGATCAACGACCCAAAAACACTCGTACTGAGCCTCATGGTCATGCCTTGGCCACGGGAAGCTGGCGACAAAACTCACAAGGTCAGGTCCTACCCCCGTCCTGGCATCGACGGGGTGCGACACTCTGATTAACCCCTAACGCTCGGTCCCAATCCGTTACCCCTCCAAGCACCGGCATCGAATCGAGCGGTAAAACTCCAACCCAAGCAGCGACGCTCCCAACTAGAAGAAAACAAAGCTCAAGGTCCGTTCGACAAAGACCTCCAGGTACTGAAGACTATCCATCTGAAATCTAAGGGTCGGAAGAAGACAAGCAACGAAAACAGCGAGAAGAACCGAGTCACAAGTTGCCTAGGTTCACTAAACGCACTCGAGGGATCACACGCCAACCCACCCGCAGGACAACCGAACCGACGCACTTGTGCAGAAAACAGAAACCCAACCCAAAGCCTTACCACCACAATCCTACTAAAGGAAGCCACCCGTGAACCCATCACGACGATTTCTACAACCGTCGCAGTGTCTACGGTGAAAGGCCGAACTATGGGTAACAATTACAGGGGAAGGATTCCTCATTCCCTCATCCACCTTGCACATGGCGCAAGCAGAATCGGCCGACCACCCGCTGTGACCTAACACCAGAAGACCCAGAAGGTACGAGTTTAGACAAACGGCTATCGGTTACCCACGGCCGACAGACGGCCAACAAAACAACAACTACCGGTGGGTTGTGCTACCACCCGAGCCCCATCGAGAAAAGAAACTCAATAGTCCCCGCACTCTCGCATCTGTTGCCGCAGGAGCTAGTTTTCCGCGGCCGTCGACGTCGTCGTATCTGCCTCCGCGTCCCCGGCCGATGATCTGATACGGGCCATATCTGTACACACATAACAAGAGTCAGCTCTAGACTTCACCTACAAAACAACGAACCACCTAGCGAGAGAAAAGGACTCGAACTTTTCCCACCCCTCGATCACTCGCGTGCTACCTTCCTATGCCCTACCCATTTCATTCACCTGTAGGCAAGTGAGGTATCCCAACGGATGTCGGCACTAACTGTTGTGATTGAAAGAACTTCTCTGATACCATCTTAATCTGTCACGCCCCGGGGGTTTATTTTAGCGGAAACGGTTTGCAAAAGTCGTACGTTCGACGTAGATTTATTTATTTATTTTTTTTTTGAAAACAGAAGAAACTCCTCTTCCCCGGCGCGTGCCCAGACCCGCCACACATACAGGATCCCTCTGCGAGCGGACAGAGCCTCCCCTGTATATGCACGGCGTAGCGTTCAGTACACATCCCAAACACACACAACCATTCAATCACAACAATCGTTAACATACAACCAGCATTCAAACTTTAATAAAGCGCATGGCCGATTAATTTGGAAAGGATAAATCCACGGTTTTAAAAGAGTGCCTACCCGGCACTTATGTTTTGAAAGCGAGTTTCGAAATCAGCATAAATCCACAATGTTTTGAAAACAGTGCCCACACGACACTTAGATTCTAAAAACGGTTTTCGCAATCTTTTTCGAGTTTTGCTTTTTCAATCGGCCAACAGAAGTGAAAGGAAAAGTAACGCATACGAAGATAGCTAAATGCAATCCATACCGACATCCATGCCGACCCCACGAGGGTATCGAGAACCTCACACACAACTACCAAGTAAATGAAATGCAAGGATTAAAGAGAAAATACAATCCAGGGTCCCCAGCGACCCAGCTGCTCCTGCCCCGTCCTCACCGCCGCCTACCTCTCCCCCCGCCTGAACCCTGTCACGAAGTGGGAAGTCAGTGACTAATAATAACAGAACGGGAAAATACAATAAACAAACCGTGAAGACAACCGGAGCAACCACCCTCTCAAGAGGGGAAACGGCAACCTGTACGCCTGTAACCTGTAATACCTGGCCACGTCGGACAACTAAACCGACGGCCGTACCGTACCTGCAATACCCGACCACGTCGGACAACTAAACCGACGGGTCGCACCGTACCTGCAATACCCGACCACGTCGGACAACTAAACCGACGGGTCGCACCGTACCTGCAATACCCGACCACGTCGGACAACTAAACCGACGGGTCGCACCGCTCGCACCTCGGCGCCTCAAACCCCACAACTAATAAGGGGCCCCACTACGTCACCTCGTGGGTATACACGGGTCATAGACCACTTTTCCGGAAAAGCGCACCCTTTGCGGTGGCCAAACCGCGGGTGCGCGTGCTGCAGCCTCGAGCCAAGTAACCATAACCACCATCATGTTAGCATCATAACATATAACAAGAGTAAAACGGCAACATGTATAATTAAAAGTAAAACAGTAACATGTGTGATCGAAGGTAACCCGCTAACATGTATAATCGAAAACAAGGCGATGATATGTGTACTAGAAGTAACCCGCTAACATGCATACTCAACAATAAATACCACAAAGAACACCGTGTTAGCACAATTAGATATTTATTTTAAACAAGATACAATTGCCGGAAACCCGACGCCGAATCCCAAGACAGAACCCACAATAATGAACCAAGTACCCAAACGTAACCAACAACAATGAGCCGAGTACACACCACACGATAATCATGACAGTAACGAAAATGGGCATAAAGGGGTTCTAAGGGTGTACCCACCTGAAATACGTAAAAGAAGATGCGTAGAAAACTCCAGCTAAAACACTCCCGCCTTGTGCCCGGAACGGCTACAGTGAAAAATATTGTTAAAAATGTCGTCGCGGTCAAAAACACTCAAAAACGGGACGAAACGGGTCAAAAACGGAGCTTCTGGGCTTCCGGGCTGCAGTCTGGTGCACGGGTACCTGCGTGGACCGGGTCCACGACAAAAAGCGGCGGCGGCACAGACCGGGCGCACCGCACGGTGGGCCGCTGGAGCACGGCCCGTATCGCGGACCGGGCTCACCGCTACAGTGCCTGCGGCCGCAGACCGGGTGCACGCGACTGCGGTGCGCCATTGCGGCTTGGGCCGGGCCGCGCACGGGCTGAAGCGCGCGCCGGGTCCACGCGGTGGGGCTGTGAACGCGTACACCGGGTGCACGCCCGATCGGTGGACCGCGCGACCTGGCGCACGCATTCGTGCGCCGGGTCCGCGGTGCCGGGTCCGGGAACTGTGCGCCGGGTGCACGCCGGGCCCTGTGGACCGCGCGGCCTGGCGCACGCATTCGTGCGCCGGGTCCGCGCCCCATGGGCCCGGGAGCCGTACGCCGGGTGCACGCCTCCTCCTGTGGACCGCGCAGCAATGCGGCCGTACGGGGGGAACAGTAAACCCTAATTTCGCCCCCCCGCGGCTCCGGTTTCGCGATTTTACTCCGTTTTCGCTCCCGTGCGACTCCGGTGACGACCCCGTGGGCATGCTAACGGCGGCGGCGGCCTCCCGTCCAACGACGGCGGCGGCGGCCTCCCGTTCAACACCCTGTATTGCCCACGACGACGACAAAAGGAAAACCCCAAACGAAAAACCAGAAAAAGGAACCACTCACCTTCATTCGTTGGAGAAGGAGTAAGAAAAATAATCGTCCCCTCCTTGTCTCCTTGCTCGATCACTCCCGCAGAGGATGGGCGATTTTCCCTTTCTCGGTTTGGTTCCCTCCGTCGATTTCTTGAGAAGAGGGAATAGGACTCGGGTTTTCCAACCCGCACGCACCCAAAATAACTTAACGCCCAAATAACAAAAAGAACGGGAAAGACCTAAATCCCCAAAACACAACTAAAATCAATCGGGATGCAACGAGGGGTCCAGATTACCCCGAAAAACGTGCCGATCGCCTGCACGCCTTTCGATGCGCCCACACTGATGGTAAAACTTCAAAAATTATTTCTGGGAGATCCCGGGGTCGGAATTCAAATCCGATCGCGCCACCGTTCACCGTTTTGCGAGCTCTACCACCTAAAAATACCCGCAAACCCTGACGATCAGCCCAAAGATTCTCGAATTTCAACTCCCCTTCTAACAACAGAAGAAAAACAGTTAGGGCCCAAAACAGAAACCGGAAAGTCGAGGTACTACGAAATAAATAAAATAACCCAGTGACATAAAAAGGTGAAAAGCCCGATCTCAGAAGGTTCCCGTCCGATCACCTCGAAAAGCGTGCCGGCCACCTAGCACGGATTCAGATGCACCACTTAAAGCAAACGCTTTGACCCCCATTCCGGGAGATCCGTAAATCGGAATCCGAATCCGTTCGCTTTGCCGCCCTCCGTTTTTCGAGCCCAATCGAAGAAAAATACTCGCGGCCCAGGCCAGCCCATTGTAGAAAACATAGTGAAAAGTTTTCCTAGCAGTCCCGTCAGGAATAAAAGGAAGGCATACCAGGGCAAGGGGACGCCAGGACTCTACAGGAGGGTAATTGCTTATGCATCGAGACAGCTCAAGGATTACGAGAAGAATTACCCTACCCACGACTTGGAGCTCGCTGCCGTGGTGTTTGCACTGAAGCTTTGGCGCCATTACCTGTACGGAGAGCATTGTGAGATCTACACCGACCACAAGAGCTTAAAGTATCTGTTCACTCAGAAGGAGCTGAATTTGAGGCAGCGCAGGTGGTTAGAGCTACTAAAGGATTATGATGTGGACATTCTTTACCACCCAGGCAAGGCTAATATGGTCGCTGATGCATTGAGCACGAGAGCAGTACAGAGTTTGTCTATGTTGATCACAGACCAGGCGCCACTATTAGAGGAGATGAGACGGCTCGAGATAGAGGTTGTGTCCCCTGGGGTCTCTGCTAGACTGACGTCATTAGTCGTGCAGCCCACTCTGCTGGACAAGATCAGGGAGAAACAGAGTGAGGACCCCCACTTGACCAGGATTCGAGATCAGATTCCGAGTGATCAGTCAGGGGACTTTACAGTGGATGTTGCGGGAGTACTGAGGTACAGGGACCGAGCATGTGTGCCAGTGGATGCTGAGATCAGAGAGCAGATATTGAGAGAGGCCCATTATACACCTTATACCCTTCATCCTGGGGGGACTAAGATGTATAAGGACCTCAAGGCACATTTCTGGTGGAATGGCATGAAGAGGGATATTGGGAGATTTGTGGCCCAGTGTTTGACTTGTCAGCAAGTAAAAGCTGAGCATCGAGTGCCAGCTGGCAAGTTACAAAGTCTCCCAATCCCTGAGTGGAAATGGGACCACATTACGATGGATTTCGTGGTCGGATTGCCGAGGGCACAGGGCGGAGCAGATGCTATCTGGGTAGTTGTGGATCGACTTACCAAGGCAGCACACTTCTTGCCTATGCAGACTACTTGGCCACTCGAGCGGCTAGCCCAGTTATACCTTGATGAGATTGTGAGGTTGCATGGAGTACCCGCCTCCATTGTGTCAGATAGAGATCCGAGGTTTGCCTCGCGTTTCTGGAGGAGTTTGCAGACCGCGTTGGGGACTCAGCTCAGATTCAGTACAACTTTTCATCCACAGACTGATGGGCAGTCAGAGCGGACTATACAGATCTTGGAGGACATGCTGAGGGCTTGCGTCTTGGATTTCGACGGAGGATGGATTCGACACGTATCTTTGGTTGAGTTTGCGTACAACAACAGCTTTCAAGCGAGCATACAGATGGCTCCGTTTAAAGCGTTGTACGGACGCAAGTGTCGATCACCACTTTATTGGAGTGACGTAGGCGAGAGACGGACCTTAGGGCTAGATATACTGCTAGAGGCAGAGAAGAAAGTCCGAGTGATTCGACAGCATCTTCAGACCGCTCAGAGTCGACAGAGGAGCTATGCTGATGTTCGACGACGAGACTTAGAGTTTCAGGTTGGAGATCATGTATTTCTGAAAGTCTCGCGGCGCTTAACTCTCATGTTCCTCTTGGATCTTGCTACCATCCAAAATGCTATAGCCGTTAGAGATTTAGTCCTATTATATCATTTATATAGAGGACTAATCCAAATTCCGGGGGTGTCACACTCGTCGTCTAAGGGGATTAGGAGGTTCGGCATTCGCGGAAAACTCAGCCCCCGATACATTGGGCCCTTTGAGGTATTGGAGCGTATCGGGCCAGTTGCTTATCGACTTGCACTTCCCCCGAGACTTGCTGGTGTCCACGATGTTTTTCATGTTTCTACTCTGAGGAGGTACGTCTTCGACCCGTCGCACATCATCGACTTCGCACCACTCGAGATCAGCGAGGATTTGAGATATGAGGAGCGCCCACTGCGAATTCTAGATCGGGAGGTGAAAGAATTGCGCAATCGGACCATCCCCTATGTGAAGATCCTTTGGAGCAATCATGATGAGCGCGAGGCGACGTGGGAGCTCGAGTCAGAGATGATGGACGCCTACCCCTACCTGTTCGAGGCTCTGGATTGAGGTATGATTTTCGTTTCGAGGACGAAACTTTTGGTAGTGGGGGAGGATGTAGTGTCCCAGGTTCCCGTGTGTTTTTTCCCTGTTTCGTGGTGTGGAACACCTATTATTGGTGTGTTGGGCCCCAACATGTCAAAGAGATGTGTTGATTTGGACTCAGTGAGGAATTGGAGTCAAGCCTGACCTTCGGCTGCTTTTGCCGAATGTTAGGAGTGGATTCAGGCTGAACGGAGGCCGTATTTGCATTCAGCGCGAAAAAACGCTTGAAAACGGCTATTTATTTATATTTTTCGGAGTCCGGATGCCCAAAAAGGGACCCCCCCGAAGTTTTTTGCGCAAAATGGTGCATGGGAGGGGAGCCGTGGACCGCCTGGACACGTGGCGGCTCCTAATTGGGCCGGCGCACTGCTCTCGGTCCACGGAGCGGGCCGCCGGTGCACGGTGGACCGGCGGGCCACGTGGCAGGCACCGGTTGGGCCGGTGCAGCGCGCGCGGCGCATGGATCGCGCGCGGGCAGCGCGAGCAGGCCGGGCAGGCGAGGGGCAGCGGCGCGGCACACGGTGCACGGGGGCGCGCCACGTGGCGGCCCCGGATTGGGCGCGCGCAGGTGTGCGCGGCTGGCGTGACGGGCGGGAAAAGCCCGCCACGTGGCGCCACGCCACTGGGTGGCGCCACCCACCCCGCCGCCCCGCAAGGGGGGCACGTGGCCGCGCCCGGTTCGCCGGGCGCGCTGTCCCCTGTGCGGGGGACACGTGTCGGGTGTTGGGGCGGGTCGGACCGGCAATCGGTCCGACCGGATCCCGTGTGCGGTTTGGGCCTCCGTGGGCCGCGGCACTGTGTGGGCCCGGATTCGGGGCCCGAATGATTCGGGCGCCCGAATCCGGGACATAATGGTCATTTTTCCATTTGTTTGAGTGGGCCGATAAATAGGCCTCCCCTCCTTCTTCTCTCGGGTTTTTCCAAGAGTTAGAGAGAGAATGGGAGGGAGGGACCTTAAGAGAAGTTGATCATCTCCTTATTCTCTACCTCGTGGTGCGTTCTCAGATTTTTTGGAAGATCGACAACGGCAATCCGGATTTTCAGTGTGCCTCGGTTTTCCCCCATTTTCGGCTCGTTATCATCGCATTTCAGTCCGAGAAGCCCCCTGCACAGTACAGGAGTCCTTTTTCGACGATTTCTTCACCGGTGTGTTCCTGAGAGGTAGGGATTCGTTTTCCGTGTTGGTGGTTTCTCTGGATTCCGATTCCTTGGCACGATTCCCGAGGTGTTTTGACCCCCTCTTTTGCTGTTTGGATATTTGGACAGCGGCAACTTCGACGAATTGTTTCTTGGCGTAGGAATATCAGATCGAGGCGATTCAAGAGTCGATTTTGGGCTACTTTTCACGAGGAACGAAACAGTGATTTTTTTGGGATTTTTGGAGCTCGGGACAGAGGTGAAATTCCTCGTTTTGCGTGCTGATTATAAAAATTGCAAAATCTATTTTGGGACTTGTAGTTTTTACACCGTGTGCAATTGTGTGATGTTGTAGGATACTATTTCGGCTGACGGTGTGCTTAGAGGACAGCGGGATATTTCTTGGTGTGTTGTGCATGCTTTTCGAGGTGGGTGGTTGCGTTTCCCTCTTTGTTGACATGCTCACTAGGAGTAGTAGAGTTCTCCAATTATAAATGTGACAGTTAACTTGTGGTATATGAACCTATTGCATTGGCCCCCTAAATTAATTGATAGCTTCTATGTGATAAATCTGGGACAATAAAGTTGGACAATTGCTATATCTTAACTCGCATGCAAATAAGTAACCCAATAATATTTTAAAATAATTCTTTGCAAGAAATCTTAGTCACTTTTCTAATGCTTTTTAAAAGAACATGTAGTATTCCGAACCCCCATGCAGCTTTTTCCCGTGAATCCACTGTTTAGACACCTGTTGATGGTGTATCTGGCCCATAGTGCATCAAAGGGATGCCACTGATGGACCCAGTGAGCTTAGTTAGCTGTTTTGGCCTTCGGCTGCTTATGCCGAATGTTAGAATTTTATTTAGGCCAAACGGAGGGTGGATTTGGATTCAGCGCGGAAAAACACTTGAGATTGGCTTTTGGTTTGCCCAATTCGGAGTCCGGATGCCCAAAAGCGGACACCCGGAAGTTTTGACAGTTTTTGGCGCTTGCGGGAGCCTCCGGCAAATTTTGGAGGCGGAATTTGGCGAAACGGACCTCGTTTTTGGAATCAGCGCGCGAAAACGGTCAAGACGGGCTATTTGCTGGTCAAATTTGTGCTTGGGTTACTGTTCATGCCGAACAGTGTCGCCGGCGATCGCCGGCGGCGGCCGGCGGCGGCGGGCAGCGTCGGCGGGCGGCGGCGCCGCCGCGGGCAGGCGGCAGCGCGGCCCAGGGCACGGGCAGGCCGCGGGCAGGCGCGCGGTCCACCGCGCGGGGCGTGCACCGGAGGCGGGCCACGTGGCGCCTTCCGGTTGGCCGGTGCAGCATTCGCGGTCCACGGAGTTTTGGGCCGGGTGCACGGTGGACCGGGTGGACGCGTGGCGGATCGGGATTGGCGGGACTTGTGCGCCGGTCCACGCGATGGCGGGGCAGGTGACCGTACGCCCGGGGCGCCGGCCGACGTGCGCGGTGCACGGCCGTCGTGCGCGGTGCACGGCTTGTCGGGGACGCGTGGCACGCCGCCAGTGGCTGGCTCTGGTGCACCGGGTGCAGCGGGGTTTTGGGCTTAGTGGGCTGGGCTGTGCTGTGGGCCGGGCCGCACTGTGCGCGCCCGGAAATCTGGGCCGGCCCGTTACTGTAGCCGCCCGAAAATCCCCAGCGCCCGAAAGTGGGGACACAGAGGGTATTTTCCGAATTGTTTTTCAGCCTCTATATAATGCACAGTCCGAGCCTTCTTCTCCTCTATTGTTCTCCCAAACCGAGCCAAATCTGCAAAAGCCTATTTCTAGCAAAATTTTTCATCTTTTTGTCCTGGATCTTCCTGCCAAGTCTTAGGAATTTTGGTGGCACGAATCCCGAGGTTCCCCATTTTACGGTGCGGCGCGACGTTGCTTTCTTGTGTTCTTCCTTCGGCGCAGTGTTCGTGTTTTTGCTCCCCTGGGCTACCCCGACATCATTTTCCTGTGATTCTTGCACCAGTGGACTCCTAAGAGGTAGGACTTCATCTTTCGTTATAGTCGCGCTTTTCCGTTTCGAGGTTTTGGCACGGTTTTCGAGGCTACAAGTGACCCCCTTTTTCTGTATGGAATTCTTGACAGCAGTGGAGTGTTTCGGCCATATCTTCGCGCACGAGCGTCTGATGGAAACGAGCTTATACAACTTTTTCATCTACGGATCGCAAGGAACGCGCTCGTATTTTTAGTGGATTTTTGTGAATTTTCCTTCGAGGTGATAATTAAGGATCTCTCTGTGAACAGTAATCTACCCTTAATCATGATTAGTGTTGAGAGTGTCCACTTGCTGAATTTTTATCTTGGTGTACAGAACTCGGATTTGGGCGTGCAAGGTACCGTTGCGAAGCTATCGTCGCGAGGATCGCCGTGATATTTTTATTAGAATTTTCTGGACATTTCTTGCAGGTGATAATTTGACAGTTTAGTACTTGTGTTTGTATGTGGTAATTAGTGCTGTGATTGGGACCCTAGTGTAATTAGTGGATTCCTTGTTGTACCAGGAGTATTGTGGGGCGCGGATTTGGATTTTTGGTATTTTCTGACTGTACAAGTTGGACAGTTGCGCTTCAGGTGGGTGGTTGTTGTACTCCTCTTTTTGTATGCCCACTAGGAATATCAGAGTACTTTGTTATAACAATGTTGAACGTGTTGATTGGTAGACTTGCATGCTCTAGGGAATCGCTTATTAATCTGGAACTTATACCCCGTGACAAATAGAATTAGAGGACTGCAAAACTGAGGTTTATTCATGTGAGACGGTCACCCTAGCCTATATCACTTCAACTGTTATACTTGAAATTGGAACATTGCATGATTTAACTGGTCACATAATTATTGTCATCTTTTACTGCTACACTATTTTGGGATTGACTTAGGAGAAACCATGCTTTTCTCTTTCTCCTTTCATTGTTGGCATTAGCGGCTTAGTCGCTCAGGTTCGAGCGTATGTGGACAGTGTAGGCAGGTATTGGGGAATTGGGACAGGTTGAGTGGTCAGGGTGTTGCGGCGACCACGGATCTTGGGTGGTTGACCGGATTGTTACTATTGCATCAGATTGGGTGTTTTGGGGATCGGGCTTACTTTAGTGGAGGGTTGTTCCCACTTCTTGAGTCTCGATCCAGTCCTGCTATTATGAGACAGTGGTTACAGAGATGTTGATACAGTGGTATATTTGTACTCGTGTGGGTCGCTCCCCTCGAGTGCCACTCCGGAGTAGGCTTTCCACGGTGTGAGCGCCGGGCACCATGCTAGTTTCTTGAGTTCCACGGTGTGAGCGCCGGGCACCAGGCTGGGTTTTTGAGTTCGACAGCAGAGCAGGCAGTGCCAGTGTTCACTGGCTGTCAGATTGGGTCTTTATGACAGGCTTCTTGATTCTGATGCATCACTTTTCCCATCCTTATTGGTTGGTCATGTAGAGGCATATTAGGGATAGCACTTTATCAGTTGCTTTATTTATCTGCATCCCTTCCCTTCTTCTTTCCCTTTTTGCCTCTGATCACCTGGTGGGCATATCTGAGCTGAGGCTTTACCCACTAGGGGAGGCTACTGTTTATAGTAGTACTTACCCCCATTGTTTTTCTTGTTTCTTTCTTTTCCCTTGTTTTGCAGAGTCCTCTGTGGGAGTTGCTGGGCCGTCAGCAACTGATCGAGGTAAGCGGATCGCGGACTAGTTAGAGAGCCACCGAGGGTCGTAGCTGGAGATTTTGGGTACCAGGACTTCTCAGACAGTTTTTCTTTCTTTCTTTTGGGTCTGGCTTCTGCCAGCTGTTTGTATTTTAGTTGTGAGCTGGGAGAGACATCTGTATTTATTTTACTGTTGTACCTTTTACTTCCAGCATCTGTCTGAGATACAGTAGTTTTATTTAGCTCTGATTATTATGCTCTTTTATTATTATTTCTTATCTGAGCAGGTTACCGACGCTTCGTGTATGTGGGAAATACCGCATGCACGGCGGATCTGTGGACGGGCCCGGGTTCTGGTTTACACCCGGGGCGTGACAGATTAAGTTGGTATCAGAGCTTAGGGATAGGTCAGTTGGGACTTAGGAAACCCTAGGCTTTTGGACAGACCCTAGGATTATAGGGCGTGAGTGGCGTGACTTGTTGCGAAAGTCGGTGATTTTTATAGTTAACTCTTCCTGTGAGTGAAGAGTGATCGACATAGTCTATTTCTGTTGAACCATTATGTTGGCTGCAGACAACATAAGGTTACAGAAATAGGGGGATGTCTTTTGACTTTCGCCAGATTGGGTCGTGTGGGGTTTTGTTGCTGATGTTTGGTTTCTTGTGGCAGGATGCCTCCTCGACGTCGGATTCCCACTCGGGGTGTCCCTTCGCCCCCTGTTGAGCCAGAGCAGCCTACACCCCCCGAGCTTACTGAGTTGAGGGCCTTGGTGGCCCAGTTGGCGGAGGGTCAGCGCCGCCAGGAGCAGAGGATTGAGCAGCTGCTTGCTCAGAGGGAGGCACCACCCCCAGCTGTTCCTGAGGCCCCTGTGCCTCCTGTTGCACCTTTTGTGCCGTCAGCGCCATCTTCGAGTAGCGGGGCTCCTGGGCATTTCAGCCTTTGACTGCGGAGGAGGAGCGGGATTTTGCTGACAAACTCGCTGCGTTTGTCAAGCGGGGACCACCTAGATTCTCGGGGCGGGATGCTCAGCCCCGGGCTGTTGGGATTTGGCTTTCTGCGATGGAGAAGCTTTTTCGGGACTTCTTCATCGACCCGAGGTATCGAGTGCACATGGCGGTGCACTGTTTGGACGGAGATGCTGATTTTTGGTGGCAGCGAGTTGAGCCACTGGAGTTCCGGATCACTCGGCAGTTACCTTGGGAGGAGTTCAGACGGATGGTGTTGGACACCTATTTTTCTACCAGTGTGAAGAAGAAGTTGGAGGACGATTTGAAGAATCTGCAGCAGGGCGATCGACCGGCCCATGCCTATTTTCAGGAGTTCAGGGAGTTGCTGAACTGTGTGCCTTACGTCGCTCGTGACGGTCCGCACCAGGTTGAGTTGTTCGAGGGAGGCCTTCGTCCAGAGATTTACACACTTGTGCATGCTCAGAGATTTCAGACCCTGGAGGCAGCCGCAGAGCATGCACAGTGGGTGGAGAGAGGCGATCAGGAGGTGGCCAGACGGAGGGCCGCGGTCGCGCAGAGTTCCGACAGGAAGCGACCAGCCCCAGAGGACGGGGGACAGGCCAGCTCATGGAGACCGCCACGGCCGCCGCAGTCCCAGTCTTATGGCCGTGGGCGATCTGAGAGGAGAGGGCCTGGTGGACCCCAGAGACCGCAGCAGCATCAGCAGCAGCACCAGCAGCAGAGATCGCAGCAGAGGCAGCAGAGATCTCAGCAGCAGTCCTCGAGACAGCAGCAGCAGCAGCCGAGACAGCCCCGATCTTCTGACCGATGTATTTTCTGTGGAGGTCAGCATGCCGCCATTACTTGTGACCAGAGATGGGGTCGATGCTTCCGTTGTGGACAGCCAGGGCATGTGCGAGCTACTTGCCCCCTTTCTACTTCCTCGGCACCTTCTTCGGCATCGGCTCCATATCCCCCTCAGCAGCAGCGGCCACCAGCTCAGCGGCCTTATGCTCCAGCGAGCAGGCCGTCCACTTCTTATCCTGTAGATTCTCGACCTCCAGCACCGAGCGGGCGGGTGTATGCCGCCCAGTTGGCGGATTCTTCAGCGGCAGACCAGGTGGTGGCAGGTATTATTCTACTCTTTGGTATTCGGGCTCGCTACTTTATTCGACACTGGAGCATCTCATTCTTTCATTAGTCGAGCATTTGCATCCCTGCATGGTCTAGAGGTAGAGTCCTTGTCACATGCATTAGAGGTGCGGATTCCTGATCATATTTTGCATGTCGAGGAGCGTTGTGTGGCTTGCCCAGTGCAGTTGGGGCCTTGGATTTTGCCTGCAGACTTGCTTGTTTTGCAGCAGCTCCAGGATTTTGACTTGGTGCTAGGGATGGATTGGCTGTCGCGGTATTCCGCCACTATCGACTGCAGAGAGAGGACGGTGACTCTTCGCGAGCCAGGACAGGAGGAGTTCATCTTCAGAGGCTGCCAGAGCACGCTGTTCGCAGCGACCATTTCCTCGGCCAGAGCTAGGAGGATGATGAGTAGGGGTTGCACTGCCTTTTTGGCCACTGTGGTGGAGGTGCCTACGGCGGCACTGGGACTCGAGGATATCCCTATTGTCCGCGAGTTCCCAGATGTGTTTCCCCCTGAGTTGACGACGATGCCGCCGGAGAGGGAGATTGAGTTCGTGATTGATGTAGTTCCTGGAACTGCACCAATCTCAAAGGCACCCTATAGGATGGCGCCAGCTGAGTTGAGGGAGTTGAAGGCCCAGCTTCAGGATCTTTTGGATAGGGGCTTCATCAGACCCAGTGTTTCTCCGTGGGGAGCGCCTGTGTTGTTTGTGAAGAAGAAGGATGGGTCACTGCGGTTGTGTGTGGATTATAGGGAATTGAACAAAGTGACCATCCGGAACAAGTATCCCCTCCCCCGGATTGATGATTTGTTTGATCAGTTACAGGGAGCATCGGTGTTCTCGAAGATTGATCTGCAGTCCGGTTACCACCAGCTGAGGGTGAGGGCCGAGGACATCTCCAAGACGGCTTTCAGATCGCGGTACGGGCATTATGAGTTTACTGTGATGCCTTTTGGGTTGACTAATGCCCCTGCCGCATTCATGGACTTGATGAACAGGATTTTTCAGCCGTTTTTGGACCGGTTTGTGGTGGTGTTTATAGATGATATTCTGATCTACTCCCGGAGTGATTTGGAGCACGAGGAGCACTTGAGGACCGTGCTACAGCTTCTGCGAGAGAAGAAGCTGTATGCTAAGTTCAAAAAGTGCGAGTTTTGGCTCCGGGAGGTTGCTTTTCTGGGTCATGTTGTTTCAGCTGCTGGAGTGGCGGTGGATCCGGCCAAGGTGGATGCTATTCGAGATTGGCCGAGGCCGACGACTATCACCGAGGTGCGGAGCTTTCTTGGTTTGGCGGGCTACTATCGGCGTTTTGTGGAAGGCTTTGCGAAGCTTTCCTCTCCCCTCACTCGTCTGACCAGGAAAGGGGTTAAGTTTGTTTGGAGCGAGACTTGCCAGAGCTGTTTTGAGGAGCTGAAGCAGAGATTGATGACCGCTCCAATCCTTGCCCTCCCAGTTATGGGGGAAGGATTTGTGATTTACAGTGATGCCTCACATAGTGGTCTGGGGTGTGTGTTGATGCAGCAGGGTAGGGTGATTGCCTATGCTTCGCGGCAATTGAAGGACTATGAGAAAAATTACCCTACTCATGATCTGGAGTTGGCAGCGGTGGTGTTTGCTCTGAAGCTGTGGCGGCATTACTTGTATGGTGAGCATTGCGAGATTTATACTGATCACAAGAGCTTGAAGTATCTGTTCACCCAAAAGGAGCTGAATTTGAGGCAACGCCGGTGGTTGGAGCTGCTAAAGGATTATGATCTGAGTATCCTTTATCACCCCGGCAAGGCCAATGTTGTGGCGGATGCTTTGAGCAGGAGGACGAGTCTGAGCTTATTGATCTCGCAGCAGGCGCCGTTGGTCGAGCAGATGAGGCGATTACAGCTGGAGGTAGTATCCCCTGGGGTCTCTGCTAGACTCATGTCTATGGTCTTGCAGCCCACTCTGTTGGAGAGGATCAGGGACACTCAGAGTGAGGACCCCCACTTGACGAGGATCAGGACGCAGCTTCAGGCGGATCAGACAGGGGATTTTTCTGTGGATAGCTCGGGAGTACTGCGGTACAGGGACCGAGTGTGTGTGCCTATGGATCAGGAGATTAGAGATCAGATTTTGAGGGAGGCCCATTATACACCTTATACCGTCCACCCTGGAGGTACTAAGATGTATAAGGACCTCAAGGCACAGTTTTGGTGGCCCGGAATGAAGCGGGACATTGGGAGATTCGTAGCTCACTGTTTAACTTGCCAGCAAGTGAAAGCAGAGCATCGCGTTCCTGCTGGCAAGTTGCAGAGTCTTCCAATTCCCGAGTGGAAATGGGACCACGTCACTATGGATTTCGTCACTGGATTGCCGAGGGCGCAGAGCGGGGCAGATGCGATCTGGGTTATTGTTGACAGACTCACCAAGTCGGCGCACTTCTTACCAGTTCAGATGACTTGGTCATTGGAGCATTTGGCACAGTTATATATGGATGAGATAGTGAGGCTTCACGGTATACCTGCTTCGATTGTGTCAGATCGAGACCCGAGATTCGTATCACGCTTTTGGGGGAGTTTGCATTCTGCATTGGGGACTCAGCTCAGGTTTAGCACCGCTTTCCACCCACAGACCGATGGGCAGTCAGAGCGCACCAT
>CM054933.1:12994613-13116799 GCA_029168755.2 Tillandsia fasciculata
TTTTTCCTGTGTTCTTGCACCAGTGGACTCCTAAGAGGTAGACTTCATCTTTCGTTATAGTCGCGCTTTTCCGTTTCGAGGTTTTGGCACGGTTTTCGAGGCTACAAGTGACCCCCTTTTTCTGTATGGAATTCTTGACAGCAGTGGAGTGTTTCAGCCTTATCTTCGCGCACGAGTGTCTGACGGAAACGAGCTTATACAACTTTTGCATCTACGGATCGCAAGGAACGCGCTCGTATTTTTAGTGGATTTTTGTGAATTTTCCTTCGAGGTGATAATTAAGGATCTCTCTGTGAACAGTAATCTACCCTTAATCATGATTAGTGTTTGAGAGTGTCCACTTGCTGAATTTTTATCTTGGTGTACAGAACTCGGATTTGGGCGTGCAAGGTACCGTTGCGAAGCTATCGTCGCGAGGATCGCCGTGATATTTTTATTAGAATTTTCTGGACATTTGTTGCAGGTGATAATTTGACAGTTTAGTACTTGTGTTTGTATGTGGTAATTAGTGCTGTGATTGGGACCCTAGTGTAATTAGTGGATTCCTTGTTGTACCAGGAGTATTGTGGGCTGCGGATTTGGATTTTTGGTATTTTCTGACTGTACAAGTTGGGACAGTTGCGCTTCAGGTGGGTGGTTGTTGTACTCCTCTTTTGTATGCCCACTAGGAATATCAGAGTACTTTGTTATAACAATGTTGAACGTGTTGATTGTTAGACTTGCATGCTCTAGGGAATCGCTTATTAATTCTGGAACTTATACCCCGTGACAACATAGAATTAGAGGACTGCAAAACCAAGGTTTATTCATGAAACGGTCATCCTAGCTTATATCACTTCAACTGTTATACTTGGAAATTGGAACATTGCATGATTTAACTGGTCACATGATTATTGTCATCTTTTACTGCTACACTATTTTGGGACTTGACTTAGGAGAAACCATGCTTTTCTCTTTCTCCTTTCATTGTTGGCATTAGCGGCTTAGTCGCTCAGGTTCGAGCGTATAGTGGACAGTGTAGGCAGGTTTGGGGACGGCTGGTAGTGGTCAGGGGTTGCGGCGACCACGGATCTTGGGTGGTTGACCGGATTGTTTTATTGCATCAGATTGGGTGTTCGGGGATCGGGCTTACTTTAGTGGAGGGTTGTGCCCACTTCTTGAGTCTCGATCCAGTCCTGCTATTATGAGACAGTGGTTACAGAGATGTTGATACAGTGGTATTATTTGTACTCGTGTGGGTCGCTCCCCTCGAGTGCCACTCCGGAGTAGGCTTTCCACGGTGTGAGCGCCGGGCACCATGCTAGTTTCTTGAGTTCCACGTTGTGAGCGCGGGCACCAGGCTGGGTTTTTGAGTTCGATTGGCAGAGCAGGCAGGCCAGTGTTCACTGGCAGTCAGATTGGGTCTTTATGACAGGATACTTGATTCTGATGAATCACTTTTCCCATCCTTATTGGTTGGTCATGTAGAGGCATATTAGGGATAGCATTTTTATCAGTCGCTTTATTTATTAGCATCCCTTCCCTTCTTCTTTCCTTTTTGCCTCTGTGCACCTGGTGGGCATATCTGAGCTGAGGCTTTACCCACTAGGGGAGGCTACTGTTTATAGTAGTACTGACCCCCATTGTTTTTCTTGTTCCCTTCTTTTCCCTTGTTTTGCAGAGTCCTCTGTGGGAGTTGCTGGGCCATCAGCAACTGATCGGGGCAAGCGCATCGCGGACTAGTTAGAGAGCCTACCGAGGGTCGTAGCTGCTTGACTTTTGGGTACCAGATCTTCTCAGACAGTTTTTCTTTCTTTTCTTTTGGGGTCTGGCTTCTGCCAGCTTTATGTATTTTGTAGTTGTGAGCTGGGAGAGACACTTGTATTTATTTTACTGTTGTACTTTTATTTCCAGCTTCTGTCTGAGATACAGTAGTTTTATTTCAGCTCTGATTATTATTATGCTCTTTTATTATTATTTCATATCTGAGCAGGTTACCGACGCTTCGTGTATGTGGGAAATACCGCATGCACGGCGGATCTGTGGACGGGCCCGGGTTCTGGTTTACACCCGGGGCGTGACAGATTAAGTTGGTATCAGAGCTTAGGGATAGGTCAGTTGGGACTTAGGAAACCCTAGGCTTTTGACAGACCCTAGGATTATAGGGCGTGAGTGGCGTGACTTGTTGCGAAAGTCGGTGATTATTATTGTTAACTCTTCCTGTGAGTGAAGAGTGATCGACATAGTCTATTTCTGTTGAACCATTATGTTGGCTGCAGACAACATAAGGTTACAGAAATAGGGGGATGTCTTTTGACTTTCGCCAGATTGGGTCGTGTGGGGTTTTGTTGCTGATGTTTGGTTTCTTGTGGCAGGATGCCTCCTCGACGTCGGATTCCCACTCGGGGTTTCCTTCGCCCCCTGCTGAGCCAGAGCAGCCTACACCACCTGAGCTTGCTGAGTTGAGGGCCTTGGTGGCCCAGTTGGCGGAGGGTCAGCGCCGCCAGGAGCAGAGGATTGAGCAGCTGCTTGCTCAGAGGGAGGCACCACCCCCAGCTGTTCCGGAGGCCCCTGTGCCTCCTGTTGCACCTTTTGTGCCGTCGGCGCCATCTTCGAGTAGCGGGGCTCCTGCGGCGTTTCAGCCCTTGACTGCGGAGGAGGAGCGGGATTTTGCTGACAGACTCGCGGCGTTTGTCAAGCGGGGACCACCTAGATTTTCGGGGCGGGATGCTCAGCCCCGGGCTGTTGGGATTTGGCTTTCTGCGATGGAGAAGCTTTTCCGGGACTTCTTCATCGACCCGAGGTACCGAGTGCACATGGCGGTGCACTGTTTGGACGGAGATGCTGATTTTTGGTGGCAGCGAGTTGAGCCACTGGAGTTCCGGATCACTAGGCAGCTACCTTGGGAGGAGTTCAGACGGATGGTGTTGGACACCTATTTCTCTACCAGTGTGAAGAAGAAGTTGGAGGACGATCTGAAGAATCTGCAGCAGGGCGAGCGACCGACCCATGCCTATTTCAGGAGTTCAGGGAGTTGCTGAACTGTGTGCCTTACGTCGCCCGTGACGGTCCGCACCAGGTTGAGTTTTTGAGGGAGGCCTTCGCCCAGAGATTTACACACTTGTGCATGCTCAGAGATTTCAGACCCTGGAGGCAGCCGCAGAGCATGCACAGTGGGTGGAGAGAGGCGATCAGGAGGTGGCCAGACGGAGGGCCGCGGTCGCGCAGAGTTCCGACAGGAAGCGACCAGCCCCAGAGGACGGGGGACAGGCCAGCTCATGGAGACCGCCACGGCCGCCGCAGTCCCAGTCTTATGGCCGTGGGCGATCTGAGAGGAGAGGGCCTGGTGGACCCCAGAGACCGCAGCAGCATCAGCAGCAGCACCAGCAGCAGAGATCACAGCAGAGGCAGCAGAGATCTCAGCAGCAGTCCTCGAGACAGCAGCAGCAGCCGAGACAGCCCCGATCTTCTGACCGATGTATTTTCTGTGGAGGTCAGCATGCCGCCATTACTTGTGATCAGAGATGGGGTCGATGCTTCCGTTGTGGACAGCCAGGGCATGTGCGAGCTACTTGCCCCCTTTCTACTTCCTCGGCACCGTCTTCGGCATCGGTTCCATATCCCCCTCAGCAGCAGCGGCCACCAGCTCAGCGGCCTTATGCTCCAGCGAGCAGGCCGTCCACTTCTTATCCTGTAGATTCTCGACCTCCAGCACCGAGCGGGCGGGTGTATGCCGCCCAGTTGGCGGATTCTTCAGCGGCAGACCAGGTGGTGGCAGGTATTATTCTACTCTTTGGTATTCGGGCTCGTACTTTATTCGACACTGGAGCATCTCATTCTTTCATTAGTCGAGCATTTGCATCCCTGCATGGTCTAGAGGTAGAGTCCTTGTCACATGCATTAGAGGTGCGGATTCCTGATCATATTTGCATGTCGAGGAGCGTTGTGTGGCTTGCCCAGTGCAGTTGGGGCCTTGGATTTTGCCTGCAGACTTGCTTGTTTTGCAGCAGCTCCAGGATTTTGATTTGGTGCTTGGGATGGATTGGCTGTCGCGGTATTCCGCCACTATCGACTGCAGAGAGAGGACGGTGACTCTTCGCGAGCCAGGACAGGAGGAGTTCATCTTCAGAGGCTGCCAGAGCACGCTGTTCGCAGCGACCATTTCCTCGGCCAGAGCTAGGAGGATGATGAGTAGGGGTTGCACTGCCTTTTTGGCCACTGTGGTGGAGGTGCCTACGGCGGCACTGGGACTCGAGGATATCCCTATTGTCCGCGAGTTCCCAGATGTATTTCCCCCTGAGTTGACGACGATGCCGCCGGAGAGGGAGATTGAGTTCGTGATTGATGTAGTTCCTGGAACTGCACCAATCTCAAAGGCACCCTATAGGATGGCGCCAGCTGAGTTGAGGGAGTTGAAGGCCCAGCTTCAGGATCTTTTGGATAGGGGCTTCATTCGACCCAGTGTTTCTCCGTGGGGAGCGCCTGTGTTGTTTGTGAAGAAGAAGGATGGGTCACTGCGGTTGTGTGTGGATTATAGGGAATTGAACAAAGTGACCATCCGGAACAAGTATCCCCTCCCCCGGATTGATGATTTGTTTGATCAGTTACAGGGAGCATCGGTGTTCTCGAAGATTGATCTGCAGTCCGGTTACCACCAGCTGAGGGTGAGGGCCGAGGACATCTCCAAGACGGCTTTCAGATCGCGGTACGGGCATTATGAGTTTACTGTGATGCCTTTTGGGTTGACCAATGCCCCTGCCGCATTCATGGACTTGATGAACAGGATTTTTCAGCCGTTTTTGGACCGGTTTGTGGTGGTGTTTATAGATGATATTCTGATCTACTCCCGGAGTGATTTGGAGCACGAGGAGCACTTGAGGACCGTGCTACAGCTTCTGCGAGAGAAGAAGCTGTATGCTAAGTTCAAAAAGTGTGAGTTTTGGCTCCGGGAGGTTGCTTTTCTGGGTCATGTGTTTCAGCTGCTGGAGTGGCGGTGGATCCGGCCAAGGTGGATGCTATTCGAGATTGGCCGAGGCCGACGACTATCACTGAGGTGCGGAGCTTTCTTGGTTTGGCGGGCTACTATCGGCGTTTTGTGGAAGGCTTTGCGAAGCTTTCCTCTCCCCTCACTCGTCTGACCAGGAAAGGAGTTAAGTTTGTTTGGAGCGAGACTTGCCAGAGCTGTTTTGAGGAGCTGAAGCAGAGATTGATGACCGCTCCAATCCTTGCCCTCCCTGTTATGGGGGAAGGATTTGTGATTTACAGTGATGCCTCACATAGTGGTCTGGGGTGTGTGTTGATGCAGCAGGGTAGGGTAATTGCCTATGCTTCGCGGCAATTAAGGACTATGAGAAAAATTACCCTACTCATGATCTGGAGTTGGCAGCGGTGGTGTTTGCTCTGAAGCTGTGGCGGCATTACTTGTATGGTGAGCATTGCGAGATTTATACTGATCACAAGAGCTTGAAGTATCTGTTCACTCAAAAGGAGCTGAATTTGAGGCAACGCCGGTGGTTGGAGCTGCTAAAGGATTATGATCTGAGTATCCTTTATCACCCCGGCAAGGCCAATGTTGTGGCGGATGCTTTGAGCAGGAGGACGAGTCTGAGCTTATTGATCTCGCAGCAGGCGCCGTTGGTCGAGCAGATGAGGCGATTACAGCTGGAGGTAGTATCCCCTGGGGTCTCTGCTAGACTCATGTCTATGGTCTTGCAGCCCACTCTGTTGGAGAGGATCAGGGACACTCAGAGTGAGGACCCCCACTTGACGAGGATCAGGACGCAGCTTCAGGCGGATCAGACAGGGGATTTTTCTGTGGATAGCTCGGGAGTACTGCGGTACAGGGACCGAGTGTGTGTGCCTATGGATCAGGAGATTAGAGATCAGATTTTGAGGGAGGCCCACTATACACCTTATACCGTCCACCCTGGAGGTACTAAGATGTATAAGGACCTCAAGGCACAGTTTTGGTGGCCCGGAATGAAGCGGGATATTGGGAGATTCGTAGCTCATTGTTTAACTTGTCAGCAAGTGAAAGCAGAGCATCGCGTTCCTGCTGGCAAGTTGCAGAGTCTTCCAATTCCCGAGTGGAAATGGGACCACATCACTATGGATTTCGTCACTGGATTGCCGAGGGCGCAGAGCGGGGCAGATGCGATCTGGGTTATTGTTGACAGACTCACCAAGTCGGCGCACTTCTTACCAGTTCAGATGACTTGGTCATTGGAGCATTTGGCACAGTTATATATGGATGAGATAGTGAGGCTTCACGGTATACCTGCTTCGATTGTGTCAGATCGGGACCCGAGATTCGTATCACGCTTTTGGGGGAGTTTGCATTCTGCTTTGGGGACTCAGCTCAGGTTTAGCACCGCTTTCCACCCACAGACCGATGGGCAGTCAGAGCGCACCATACAGACCCTCGAGGATATGCTTAGAGCGTGCGTTATGGATTTTGGAGGAGGGTGGTACCGGCACTTATCTTTGGTTGAGTTCGCGTACAACAACAGCTATCAGGCGAGCATCCAGATGGCTCCGTTTGAAGCGTTGTATGGACGCAAGTGTCGGTCCCCCTTATATTGGAGTGACGTGGGTGAGAGGAGGACTTTGGGACCGGAGTTACTTTTGGAGGCAGAGGAAAAAGTCAGGATTATTCGCCGGCATCTTGAGACAGCCCAGAGTCGTCAGAGGAGCTACGCGGATACTCGACGGCGAGACCTGGAGTTTCAGGTTGGTGATCATGTCTTCTTGAAGGTCTCGCCCTCGAAAGGGGTCCGGAGATTTGGAGTACGGGGGAAGCTCAGTCCCCGCTTTATTGGACCCTTTGAGGTACTGGATAGAGTTGGTCCTGTGGCATACAGAGTTGCCTTACCCCCGCGCCTGGCCGGAGTTCATGATGTCTTCCACGTCTCAGCTCTGAGGAGTATGTGTTTGACCCGTCGCACGTGATTGACTTCACTTCGTTGGAGATCGCCGAGGACTTGGTCTACGAGGAGCGCCCGTTGCGGATTCTTGCTCGTGAGGTGAGGGAATTGCGCAATCGGGCCATTCCTTATGTGAAGATCCTGTGGAGCAATCATGAGGAGCGAGAGGCTACTTGGGAGCTGGAGACAGAGATGAGAGATGCCTACCCCTTCTTGTTCGAGGCCGCAGTTTGAGGTACGTCTGCTTGTTTATTTTCGTTTCGGGGACGAAACTTTTTTTAGTGGGGGAGGGTGTAGTATTCCGAACCCCCATGCAGCTTTTTCCCGTGAATCCACTGTTTAGACACCTGTTGATGGTGTATCTGGCCCATAGTGCATCAAAGGGATGCCACAGATGGACCCTGTGAGCTTTGGTTAGCTGTTTTGGCCTTCGGCTGCTTTTGCCGAATTTTAGAAAAGGATTTAGGCCAAACGGAGGGTGGATTTGGATTCAGCGCGGAAAAACACTTGAGATTGGCTTTTGTTTGCCCAATTCTGAGTCCGGATGCCCAAAAGCGGACTCCCGGAAGTTTTGACAGTTTTTGGCGCTTGCGGGAGCCTCCGGCAAATTTTGGAGGCGGAATTTGGCGAAACGGACCTCGTTTTTGGAATCAGCGCGCGAAAACGGTCAAGACGGGCTATTTGCTGGTCAAATTTGAGCTTGGGTTACTGTTCATGCCGGAACAGTGTCGCCGGCGATCGCCGGCGGCGGCCGGCGGCGGCGGGCAGCGTCGGCGGGCGGCGGCGCCGCCGCGGGCAGGCGGCAGGCGGCGGCCCAGGGCGCGGGCAGGCCGCGGGCAGGCGCGCGGTCCACCGCGCGGGGCGTGCACCGGAGGCGGGCCACGTGGCGCCTTCCGGTTGGCCGGTGCAGCATTCGCGGTCCACGGAGTTTTGGGCCGGGTGCACGGTGGACCGGGTGGACACGTGGCGGATCGGGATTGGCGGGACTTGGTGCGCGCGGTCCACGCGATGGCCGGGGCAGGTGACCGTACGCCCGGGGCAGCCGGCCGACGTGCGCGGTGCACGGCCGTCGTGCGCGGTGCACGGCTTGTCGGGGACACGTGGCACGCCGCCAGTGGCTGGCTCTGGTGCACCGGGTGCAGCGGGGTTTTTGGGCTTAGTGGGCTGGGCTGTGCTGTGGGCCGGGCCGCACTGTGCGCGCCCGGAAATCTGGGCCGGCCCGTTACTGTAGCCGCCCGAAAATCCCCAAGCGCCCGAAAGTGGGGACACAGAGGGTATTTTCCGAATTGTTTTTCAGCCTCTATATAATGCACAGTCCGAGCCTTCTTCTCCTCTTTTTCTCCCAAACCGAGCCAAATCTGCAAAGCCTATTTCTAGCAAATTTTTCATCTTTTTGTCCTGGATCTCCCTGCCAAGTTTCAGGAGTTTTGGAGGCACGAATCCCGAGGTTCCCCATTTTACGGTGCGGCGCGACGTTGCTTCTTGTGTTCTTCTTCGGCGCAGCGATCGTGTTTTTGCTCCCCTGGGCTACCCCGACATCATTTTCCTGTGATTCTTGCACCAGTGGACTCCTAAGAGGTAGGACTTCATCTTTCGTTTTGGTCGCGCTTTCCCGTTTCGAGGTTTTGGCACGGTTTTCGAGGCTACAAGTGACCCCTTTTTCTGTATGGAATTCTTGACAGCAGCGGAGTGTTTCGGCCATATCTTCGCGCACGAGCGTCTGACGGAAACGAGCTTATACAACTTTTTCATCTACGGATCGCAAGGAACGCGCTCGTATTTTTAGTGGATTTTTGTGAATTTTCCTTCGAGGTGATAATTAAGGATTTCTCTGTGAACAGTAATCTACCCTTAATCAGATTATTGTTTGAGAGTGTCCACTTGCTGAATTTTTATCTTGGTGTACAGAACTCGGATTTGGGCGTGCAAGGTACCGTTGCGAAGCTATCGACGCGAGGATCGCCGTGATATTTTTATTGGAATTTTCTGGACATTTGTTGCAGGTGATAATTTGACAGTTTAGTACTTGTGTTTGTATGTGGTAATTAGTGCTGTGATTGGGACCCTAGTGTAATTAGTGGATTCCTTGTTGTACCAGGAGTATTGTGGGGGCGCGGATTTGGATTTTTGGTATTTTCTGACTGTACGAGTTGGGACAGTTGCGCTTCAGGTGGGTGGTTGTTGTACTCCTCTTTTTGTATGCCCACTAGGAATATCAGAGTACTTTGTTATAACAATGTTGAACGTGTTGATTGTTAGACTTGCATGCTCTAGGGAATCGCTTATTAATTCTGGAACTTATACCCCGTGACAACATAGAATTAGAGGACTGCAAAACTGATGTTTATTCATGTGAAACGGTCATCCTAGCTTATATCACTTCAACTGTTATACTTGGAAATTGGAACATTGCATGATTTAAATGATCACATGATGATTGTCATCTTTTACTGCTACACTATTTTGGGACTTGACTTAGGAGAAACCATGCTTTTCTCTTTCTCCTTTCATTGTTGGCATTAGCGGCTTACTCGCTCAGGTTCGAGCGTATGTGGACAGTGTAGGCAGGTATTGGGGATTTGGGGACAGGTTGAGTGGTCAGGGGTTGCGGCGACCACGGATCTTGGGTGGTTGACCGGATTGTTTTATTGCATCAGATTGGGTGTTCGGGGATCGGGCTTACTTTAGTGGAGGGTTGTTCCCACTTCTTGAGTCTCGATCCAGTCCTGCTATTATGAGACAGTGGTTACAGAGATGTTGATACAGTGGTATTATTTGTACTCGTGTGGGTCGCTCCCCTCGAGTGCCACTCCGGAGTAGGCTTTCCACGGTGTGAGCGCCGGGCACCATGCTAGTTTCTTGAGTTCCACGGTGTGAGCGCCGGGCACCAGGCTGGGTTTTTGAGTTCGATTGGCAGAGCAGGCAGGGCCAGTGTTCACTGGCAGTCAGATTGGGTCTTTATGACAGGCTACTTGATTCTGATGCATCACTTTTCCCATCCTTATTGGTTGGTCATGTAGAGGCATATTAGGGATAGCATTTTTATCAGTCGCTTTATTTATTAGCATCCCTTCCTTCTTCTTTCCTTTTTGCCTCGGTGCACCTGGTGGGCATATCTGAGCTGAGGCTTTACCCACTAGGGGAGGCTACTGTTTATAGTAGTACTGACCCCCATTGTTTTTCTTGTTCCCTTCTTTTCCCTTGTTTTGCAGAGTCCTCTGTGGGAGTTGCTGGGACATCAGCAACTGATCGGGGCAAGCGCATCGCTGACTAGTTAGAGAGCCTACCGAGGGTCGTAGCTGCTTGACTTTTGGGTACCAGATCTTCTCAGACAGTTTTTCTTTCTTTTCTTTTGGGGTCTGGCTTCTGCCAGCTTTATGTATTTTGTAGTTGTGAGCTGGGAGAGACACTTGTATTTATTTTACTGTTGTACTTTTATTTCCAGCTTCTGTCTGAGATACTGTAGTTTTATTTCAGCTCTGATTATTATTATGCTCTTTTATTATTATTTCATATCTGAGCAGGTTACCGACGCTTCGTGCATGTGGGAAATACCGCATGCACGGCGGATCTGTGGACGGGCCCGGGTTCTGGTTTACACCCGGGGCGTGACAGAACAATTGCATGTTTAATTGGACATCTAGTTAGGCCACTATTTTACTGCAGCACTATATTATGGGACTTGACTTAGGAGAAAACATGCTTTATTGTCATTCTTCTCTATCGATGCATGATGCTCGAGTCTGATCGGGATTTTGAGATAGTGTAGTTGGATCTTGAGTCTGGGACAGTTTAGACTCGCCTTGGGGATTGTGGGGTTTAGTGGCAACCGCGGACGTCAGGCGGTTGGCCAGATGTTTTTATCTTATCAGATTGGGATTTACGGGTTCAGCGGCGACCGCAGATTTTGGGCGGTTGACCGGATGTTATTATCATATCAGATTGGGGACCGGGATTGCATCAGTGGATGGAGTTTCCCACTTTGATCATAGTCATGATCCAGTCCTGCTATTGTGAGACATTGGTTACAGAGATGTTGATACAGAGATACTTTACTCGTGTGGGTCGCTCCCCTCGAGTGCCACTCCGGAGTAGGCTTTTTGACCGTGATGGGTGCCGGTCAGTTGGTGAGTTGTGAGTGATGACAGAGCAGGCAGTGCCAGTGCTTTCTGGCTTTTTTGATTGGGTTTTCTTTGGGCGGTTAGCCTTATAGTTGCATGCATACAGACATCTTTTTGGCACTGCATTTAGAGGCATTGTGGTTGCAGTTTCTTTTCCAGCAGCCTTTATAGCTTACTACTGTTCCCTCCTTTTTGCCTCTTTATTCCTAGTGGGTGCGTCAGCATTAGAGGTTTTACCCACTAGGGGAGGCTACTGGTTTATCTAGTAGTTCTCACCCCCATTATTGTTTTCTGTCCTTCTTCCCCTTTGTTTTGCAGAGTCGTCTGTGGGAGCTGCTGGGCCTTCAGCGGCAGATCGAGGTAAGAGGATCGCCGACTAGCTAGATCATCTACCCCGAGCGAGAGATTAGCGAGGTTTTTATTGTACCCCCTTTTGTATCTCAGACTTCAGTAGTTTACTTTTGGGTCTGGCTTTGGCCAGCTAGTTGTATATTTATGGTGAGCTGGGAGTTTATTGTACTTTTATTTCTACTTGTACTTTATTTCAGTCTGAGATTACTTTTAGTTCTTTTAGTTCAGCTCTGTTTATGCTCTTTTATTGTATATTATCTATCTGAGCAGGTTACCAGCGCTTCGTGTACATGGCAAATTCTGTGTGCACGGCGGATCTATTGGCGGGCCCGGGTTCTGGTTTACACCCGGGGCGTGACAGCAAGAATGCTTACATACTTTTTCTAGATTTTCTAAAATTTTTATGAATTTTTCTAAAGAAAAATTTGCAGGCAGTCCAGACTGGATGAATCAGTCCAGATCCCGAACGATGGGATTTTCTGCGCGAAGCCGATCCGGACTGATTCTTAATCCGATTCGGACCGCGGCTAGGGCTTATATCAGAACGACAGGTTTTAGATTTTTCATTCACTCCAAGTTTTTATTTTTGGTTTTTGATTCTCTCTCTAGAATCAAGAGCACATGGATCTCTCGGACTTGATTTCACTCAACCAAGTAAGTTTTTGGATCAAAATCTCGGTTTTTCACAATTCTTGCTATTTTCTTCAAAACGAATGGAATTTTTGTCCCGAATTCAATTTTTGATATTTTTCTATGAAATTTCTTACATATATTGAATTCTGGATGCCTAAAAAATCTCTCTATGATTGTTTGTTAACTTCTAAACGGATTTTTGGGCTTTGATTTCTGAAATTTCGGTGTTAGGGCAAATTTTAAGAATTTTTAAAAATCATGGAATTGATCTATTTTTATATTTTTTTTTTGCAAATCTTTCTTGATTCCTAGCTTCTATATAACATGAGAATTGTTTGGTATAATTTTTATAATTTTTAGAATTAAACATATTTTTCATGTTCTTGAGGTTCTGCTCATAGGAGGTCGTTAAAAATTCTATTCTAATGGCTTTTGAATGGATCATTGTGTTTATCTCAGCCTTAGTGAGCACCCGTGTCACGAATAAATTGAAGAAAGCTCGAAAAGACAAAGGGGAGACTGAATTTGTTCCTTTTGATAACTCGGAAACCGAATCAGATGATTGGGAACAAACAGTTGAAGGAATCAAAGAGAAAGCTGCTGAGAAAGTTTCTTCTACTCCCAAGGACAAAGCCTCAGGAAAAGCTAAAACACCTCCAACTACTGCAGAAAAAGGGAAAGCCCCTATGGAACCGATTTCAATGAAGATGAAAAGTGTTGCACGGAAAAGAGGGAGATCACATGAAATTGAGATCGAGGAGCCACTTGCTAGTGAGCCACCTCCGCAAGAGTTTGTTCATATCACTTATGAGAGGATGAAGGATTTTGTAAACCAAGGAGTGTATTGGAGAACGACATGTAAATGTTGCAGCTCTCCGGGAACGGTCTAAAGCTTTTGGAATTCTGTTTGATCGAGACGATTTTTCACAAATTTGCAAGTTTCTAGAGACTACTGGATATTGTTTGCATCTTGTCAGAACTTTTTACACATGTGCTCACCAACTTCAAGAACAAGAAGGCGGACCAATGGAATTTCACACTACGGTCTGAAACAAAAAGATCAAAGTCACACCTCAGTTGATTGGAGAGGTACTTGGAATGAATGTTCAATTGGACGGGGTTCATTATATGAAGGGTCAGATTATGACATCTATTGTGTGGAGGATTGTGGTGGATGGCATATGCATGCCGGACACACGCTCGGCTGGAAATTCGGTATTTTCTAAGGCCCCGTTTGGTAACGGGGATAAGGGGGGAATAACCCCCTTATCCCCGTTTTCATTCCCAAACGGGAATTAGAAAAGTAGGAATTGGGATTCCTACTTTTCCGGGATAGGAGGGATGGGGGTGGGAATCGGTATTCCCACCCCCACATGGAATTGGGTAAGCATCCTAAACGCGCACGGGGATCGAGGCAAAGTGCAAGCACTCTCTCTCTCTTTCCTCTCTCTCTCTTAAGTGGGTTTCATTTTTTTTTCTTTTCTTTTTCTTTCTTTTGCATACTAATAAAAATTAGTTTTTTTTTTTTTTTAAATTAGAATTTTTAAATTTTAAAAGATATTTAAATTTATAAATTGTAAATTTTAAATTTTTTTTAAAATTTTAAATTTTTTAACTTATTTTTTAATAAATCTAAAAATTTTATTTTATTTCATTTTTGAAAAAAATTATTAATTTTAAATTTTTAAAATTTATACAATTATTTTATAAATTTTTTAAAATTTATATAAATTTAAAAATTAAAATTTTTACTCTCACTTAAAATTTAAAAATTAATTTTTGTTTACTCTCACTTAAAATTTTTACTCCCACTTAAACTTTAATTTTTATTATGTATTTTTTAAAATTTATATAAATTTAAAAATTAAAATTTTTACTCCTATTTAAACTTTAATTTAAAGGGCAAAATAGTCAAAACAATCAAAAATTTTAAATATTTTAATATATAATTTTCTATTATTTTTAAGTACTTTTAATTATTTATTATTTATTTTTAAATATATTTTACAATTTTAAATAATATTTTAAACTTATTATTAGGTTGATTAATATTATAAATTAATTTATTTATAAATTATATCATAAAGGGCAAAATAGTCAATACACAAATTTATCATTTCTCAATTCTTCTTATTCCTCTATACTCAACCAAACACAATTTTTTTCTATTCATCTTATTCTCCTTATTCCTATATAATTTACCAAACACAATTTCCTTTAAACCCGGTATAACTCATAAACCGAACCAAACGCAAATTTACACTACTTCCTGCTAATACCATAATCCATACCTATCCCCGGTATAACAAAATTTTTCTTATCCCCGAACCAAACGGTACCTAAAGAACTTAAACCTGAATACCGTTTTCTTAATTTCATTGTTTGTTACAATATAATGCCGAACATGCAAACGAAGGTTTTGCGTTGGGATAGGATGCTATATTCGTATCTTTTAGGACATCCTAGCGCTGCTCGGGGTTTGAACATCAATATTCCATATCTTATCTGGTCAAGGATGTCGCGGTATGTGGAACATACACATCCTACGGAGCGACTTCCAGCCCCAATGATCATTATGCGGATTTTAATAAAATTTGACGTAGACATTCGCTCGTCAACATATATGCATAGTTTGGGAATAATCAATGACTCAATAATTGTGAAGTCACTCCCTCGCCAACCGGATGAGACACCGACCCCACCTCGGAGCAAGCGACCTTCGACCTCCTCTCGACCAACAACAGCAACAGCAGCAGCAACAACAATAGCAGCAACAACAACAACAGCAGCAGCAGCAACAGCACAACCAGCAGCAACAACTCAACAAGCAACAGCTTCAGGACCAGGACTTTTTGAAACCTCAGAGGATGAAGCCTCTGTTACTTCAATCTATCGGGAACGACAAAAACTATCATCTGAGCAAGAGCTGATTTCTATTGAGCAAGGTCGGATTTCTTTGGATCTTCAACAAATCACATCCACCCAACTGGAGTTGAAAAAGAAATACAAATCTTTGACCAAGTTGGTGAAAAAGATTTTCGCAAAGCTAGACTGTAGTAGCTCGGAGGACTCTGAATCAGATTGAAATTTGAATATATGAGTTTCAGTTTTTTTTAACAAATTCTTTTGCAGGTTTTTCTTTTCTTTTGTTTTCATTAAAGTTGAACTATCCTCCCCACATTTTTTGTTTTGGCTTTTTTATTGAAAAAAAGGGGGAGAGACATGAGAACTTAAGTACCCTTAAGTAAGTGGAAGGGTAAGTAGAACTGAACTCTAACATGCCTTGAGACTAACTATTTGACTAACTATTTGGGCATGTAATATTTGTTAACAAGTAAAGTGAACTATGACATGTGATGAGTAACTTTGAACTTATTAACTTTGTGAACCTTGAACTTTGAACATAACATTGACATATGAAACTTTGATGATACTTAAAGGTATGTAAACTCTGATTGACTATATTTGTACATATCAAATTCTTGATGTCATGTATAAATAATCTCTCTGGTAGATTTAAATTCTTGAGGTACTTACGTTTTTATTTTGTCAAGAATTTTATTTTGTAGAAAGAACAAGATTTGAAGACTCCCTCGTTATGTCTAAGTCTAGAATTTGTTTTAGGAGTTAAATCTTGTATTCATTTCTTTTGGATCGTTCATGCGTATTTTTGTTGTATGGTGATAGCAACAAAAATTATTTTTCTATTTTGTTATGTGGATTGTATGTTTTGTCACGAAACCGCCAAAAGGAAAAATTGTTAAGGATTTTTGTATTTGCGTATTTCGTAAAGTGTTTTGAGTCTTGAAGATTAAAGTTAAAGACTTGAAGATCACATACATCAATCTCAAGAATAATGGATTCAAAATGATCAGGTACGTTAAACTAAATATTTTTGATGATTTGAATACATTCTTATAGTTTAGAAACACTTGAAATAATTTTCATTGCATAAAAATCAAAAACTGAACATTTTATATGTTCAGGATCCGGATCATGTAGATCCAGTCCGGACCCCGAACATAGTTTGGTTCATGCGAAAAACCAGTCCGGATCAACCCCTATCCAGTCCAATCCAAACCCCGAACATAGTTTGGTTCATACGAAAAATCAGTCCGGATCAACCCCTATCCAGTCCAGACCCCGAACATGATTTTTGGTAAATCGCATGAAACAGTCTGGATCAGACCCATCCAGTCCGAACCCCGAACCTTATTTCTGGAAATTTTCTTGTCAATGACGATCGTCCGGATCAGACTTATTCCAGTCCGGACCGCCGTGCGGAAAAAATTCAGTTAAGGTAGTTTTTGATTCTTATCTCTTTCCAAAAGATTTCTAGTCTATAAATAGACCCTAATATCATCTTTTAGGGTATTCCAAAAAGGAATCAAAGGTAATCCAGTATAGAGAAGAAAGGTAAACACCGTCAATTTTAGGTTTTCTTTCTCTACATTTATCGGTTTGATTCGAGGTTTTTTCAATATCATTTTTCTTTTGAAGAATCAAATCGATGAATACTTAGATGGTGTTTCCTAGTATATCTATATTGATATAAGTATTCAAATATCATCACCACCAATAAACAAACAACGATTTCCGAAAGGAGAATCGGTGCGTGGATTCGCGTGGCTTTGTGATCAGGCACATGGATTCGGGCACGCCAACAGACCCGCCAATCGGGCATGACCTCTCTATACTCGAAAGGAACGGTAACATCCAAAACAACACATCAAGTGTATGCGAAAGCTCAATATCAGAGTACTAAAAATCACTACTAATTTAAAACTTTCATCATTAAACAACCAATTTAAACCATAAATGAAAGCATACATGAGTGAACCATAATATAAAAGTTATTACAATTTTCATCTCTCAACTTGAAACTTAAACAATATTATAAATTTACATTCTTTTTTTCCTCACAATCATAGTTCACTCAAAATATAAAAAGGGATACATCTGTTAGACCCTCTAGGTCTCTATACTGCTAGGCCCCTACCCATGTCGCATGCCTTGCTGGCTGTACCTGTATATGAAAAAAATGGTCACTCAATGGTGTGAGAACTACTTAAAGTTCCCAGTGGGTTCAACTTGTCATGCCCCGGGGTCGAAACTACGATCCGGGCCCGCCAACAGATCCGCCGCCCATACGGGAAGCCCCGTATAGACGAAGCGTCTAACCTGCAAAAGATAATACTACAGCTATACAGATATCAGAGCTGAAAAGTATACTACTGAAATAAGATAATACATCTCCAAATAGTACAAGTCTGAACCTCACAATACATAAGTCTCTTAAAAATGAAACTCTCAAAAGTAACTATCTACTAAAATCCAGCAGACTGTACTACAAGCTTCAAAAAGGGTACCACTATACTCCAAGGACGGGTAGGGAACTAGCACGCGACTCTCTCACCTCGATCAGCAATAGAAGGATCAACAACTCCTGTAGAAGACTCTGCAAAACAAATGAGCGAAAAAAGGAAGGGGAGGGGGGGAAAACCCCCAGCGGGTGTGAGAACTACACCAACACATAGTTCTCAGTGGGTACCGCCACCAAGCCCGACGGTCTGCCCACTACGACTACTAGAGGCATAAAGATAACAGGAAAACTGGAATAATGTAAAGATAAGCTGGAAAGGAATCTACAGCTATCATGCCTCTATCTACAATGCTCAATGGGTGATACAGATGAAAATGATGCATCGACTCTAACCCACAATACTCAATCAACCCAATCGCAGTGACTGCCACATAGGGCCCAGTCAAACCTGCGCCCACCTACTGTCATTACATCCATGGAGGACTCGACTTACGTAGGGCGTCCGTGACTGCCAAAATTGGCCCAGCCAGAGGGACTGCGTCGACAAGTCGCGATAGCAAAGTAACAGGCCTAGCTCCGGAGCGGCACTCGAGGGGCGCGACCCCAACGAGGAAAGTATCCGCGCATATCTGTCGAGCTCAATATGGCTCATGCAGGCTATAATTCAAATCAATGATCAACAAGATCAATAGTGCCCAAATCACATCTCTAACTCACTAACCCGAAATACTCGAACAGTTAGGACCGCTATCAACCCAACGACTCCCCAAATAGGACATCAACTCAACATGCAAATTCACTAGCTGGGTAAACTCCACAGCCAACAACAATGGAGGGTCCGGAAACCCCGAAAGACTAGAATCTACAACCCAAATCAAACAAGAACAGGCTCTAGGCATAGCCTCTCGTTGTTCTCGACCCAAAGAAAAAGGTTGCTCTTAGAACCCAGATCACTCGAACCCTCCCGGGTGAGGGAGTTTACATAAAAATGTGATATTTATTACTGAAAACTATTTTCTCTCGAACCCCCTCCGGTTGAGGACTAAAAGTAGTTTTTTTTTTTTTTTTTTTTTTTTACTTTTTATAAAATCATCTTGATTTGAGAAAACTATTTTAATAATTTTTAGCTCTTTTTAGAAAAATCAGTTAGAAAATAAGTTTTATTCCCAAACCCCGAAGGGCTAATGCCTTCGCCCAATCAGACAAGAACAGACTCTGGCGACCCTTCGATGTTTGGAAGAAAAATATTGGTTGACTAAAATGATGTGTGTCCAAAAAGATTCTGGGCTCAAGGTCTTGCTATCCCTGGTACACTACTGCCACGATCATAGTGGCGACACATAAACCGAAGAACTCGACAATCCGGGACCACCATTTACCCAAACGGCTCCCGACATTGGTACAAAACTAGCTATATCTACCAGACTCCACTCGGTCCCCAAGCACAAATGTAACATGCATCCTACACCAAAATAAATCCCGACAACTCAGCCCACTATCCGGGCGAGGAAAATACTATGTCCAGTTATAGAGTATAACATATGTATGTCTAAAGCATAAATAAACCTAGCCCAAGTTAGAGTTTTCTACTAGTCTGATTTACACATGCAAACATATGACGGGGTGCTAGATCCAAGTTCCAATAATAGTATTTAGTTTAATACAGAAAGCCTAAATCAACTTGATCACAATAACAACACAAGGAATATCCTCTCTCTCTCTCTAACATACTTCCTAACACATCTTACAATCATGCATGTTTTCTATACAATAGAATTAATGAACCGTCCACCGGTTTTGGAGACGAAACAACCTACCTGAAAGTGTGCGTCGATCCAAAGTTCAAACAGAACGTGGATAATTCTCAGATTTCCACGATTCCAACAAATCCAAGAACATCCAATCTGTGAACCACTGCAAAGTTAAAGTGATTAAAAATGGTGAATAATTCATCGTTTTACTGAGATTTTACAATATTGTAAAATTTTTTTAATGCGGTGAAATTTAAAAATTGTAAAGCATTCACAACTTAAGATTATTTTTATAATTTTTTTTTTTAAAATTTATTTTTATAATTATAAAAAAATTTATAAAATTATTTCTAAAAAAAAATTCATTGTCTGCCGTCGAATTAAAAATCACATAAAACATTCATTCATTCCGTCGACTACCGCGTACTAATCAAGTTCCGACAACAAAAACAGCACTCCCCATGTAACGCTTTCTCTCTCTTAATTACTCTCTCTCTCTCTCTCTCTCTCTCTCTCTATATGCCTTTGCCCTCTTCTCATTCCTTCTCGAACCCTGCGCTCCGATCCAAAACGAATAAAAGAAAAGAAAAGACTAATTTAAGCACCGGAACGCAGGAGGAAGATAAAAAAGGGTTCAATGAAGGCTTTGCTGCAGAGCCAGCAGCAGCAGCAGCAGAGGAGAGGGGAGGGCGGTGTCGTTCCGAGTCGGAAGCTCTTCTCCTCCCTCCTCATCGCCGCCGTCGTCGCCCTCGGCCTCCTCTGCCTCTACTACGGCACCTCCTTCGCCCCTGCCCTCCGCCGCCGCCGTGACGCAGCCAGCTACGACGGCGCCGATCCCGTCTTCCGCAGCTTCATCGGTGACAGCGAATCCACTATCCCCGCCTTCTCCACTCTCCCTCCTAACCACGTCGTCAAGTCCTTTTCCGTACTCCCTATATCTCGGCTGCTTCTTCCGACCTCTGCTTGGATGGTCTTGATGTTCCGATTCTTGTACTATCTCTGATTATTGGTAAAATTTTAGGTGTGTGATACGAGATTGTCGGAGCTGATCCCTTGCTTGGATCGGAACCTTATCTACCAGCTCAAGCTGAAGCTCAACTTGTCGCACATGGAGCATTATGAGCGCCACTGCCCACCGCAACCTCGGCGCCACAATTGCCTCATCCCTCCTCCCATTGGGTACCGAGTGAGTATTCCTAAATCGTTTTTGTTTGCTATGTTGTGCTTGTGTTGCTGTTAGGGCCTAACTTGTTTCAGTTTTGCACGTTGAAGATTCCGATAAGGTGGCCTGCAAGTCGGGATGAGGTGTGGAAAGCTAATATTCCGCATACCCATCTCGCTGCGGAGAAGTCAGACCAGAGATGGATGGTTGTTAATGGAGATAAGATCAATTTCCCTGGCGGCGGAACACACTTTCACACGGGAGCTGACAAGTATATCATTCACATTGCACAGGTCTATAATAGGTTCAATTATGCTGTCCTAAGTTTCTTCCATTTTCACTCTGTTTTTGTTTTGGAAAGATTATTCATCATTCCCTTGTTTCCATTCTTTTCTGAGATCAGATGCTCAAGTTTTTGAATGACAAGCTGAATAATGGTGGGAACATTCGGACTGTTTTTGATGTTGGCTGCGGAGTCGCGAGCTTTGGGGCATACCTTCTTTCGCTGGACATCATTGCAATGTCTCTGGCGCCTAATGACGGTCATGAGAACCAGATACAATTTGCACTCGAGAGAGGAATTCCTTCAACTCTGGGTGTATTGGGGACAAGAAGGCTGCCGTATCCAAGCCGATCATTTGAGTTAGCCCACTGCTCTCGTTGTAGGATTGATTGGCTTCAGAGGGATGGAATTCTGTTGATGGAGTTGGATAGGGTGTTGAGGCCTGGGGGATACTTTGTGTACTCTTCTCCAGAGGCTTATGCTCCTGATGCAAAGAATAGAAAGATATGGAGTGTGATGAGTAATCTTGTTCGGAGGATGTGTTGGAGGATAGCTTCTAAGAAGAACCAGACAGTTATATGGGTTAAACCTTTGACAAATGGGTGCTACTTGAGAAGAGATGCTGGAGCCCTTCCTCCTATGTGTGACCCTGATGACGACCCTGATGAAGTTTGGAATGTATCCATGAAGGCGTGCATAACTCCTTACTCAAAGAGTAAGTTGCCTTGATTGATTGCCCAAGGGGCTTTATTTTAGATGTCATAATTTTCATTATCAAATTGTTTCCTTTTACAATAATATTCAGTGAGCTCTTGGTTAGGTGGTGCATAAACACCAAATCAAGAATACTTGTTTATTATACTCGCGCATGCCAAAAGGAAAATAATAATGAATAGGTAACCTATTGTCACGCCCCGCGAGCATTTTGAAAATTGAATTTAAGCTAAACCCTCAATTTGGCGAAAGCAATTTTCTTTTAAAATAAAAAACATGCTCACGGGACGCACACGGACCGCCACACATACAAGTTCTCTCTATACAAACGGACAGAGTTTTTCCTATATATGCACAGCGTAGACACATTTTCAACATACATATCAACCACATTCAGAGTTGCGAAAAAAGAAATAAACATCTATTTTAACAGGTAAAGAAGAACATGATTCGAACAAAAGACTAAACCACAATACTTTTGAAAACGGCGCACACTCGGTGCATTTATTTAAAAGCATAATAAATTCAACACTGTTTTGAAATCTGCGTCCACACGATGCATTATTTAACCTTTGAAAGAAACCATAAAATCATTCCAATAATCATCCACTTATTAACCACATAACCATATCTAAAATATATTTATTCAACAATGGAAATATGGTAAACTAAAGTAACTAAACTGGTAATAAAGGGTAACCATAATGCGAAAATCTGATAAGGTAGCTAAGCCGCGTCCTCATGCACGTCCTGTCCCCCACCACCACTAGGTTATGTAAAAACAGTGGGATGAGAAACACGAAATGAATCATGTTTTCCAGTGAATACAATGTGCTGACGGGGACAAATCGTACTCACTGGGTAACACGAGAGATGGTAAGCTGAATAACGATAAGATGAACTGAATGAAAATAAACCACAGTAGTAACGAGGTATACAAAAGGGAACTGCAAATTGAATACAGGGTAACCGCTACTATAAATATCATCCATCAACAAGTAACAATGGATCATCATCACTAAGAGTAACCCAATTATAACCGCCGTGTCGGTGCATAGACCTCAGGCACTGCCACAAATCTGCTCGAAGTGCCGGTGCAAGCAAAACCCATCCGTACTAACCGCGGTACTGCAATTACCACAGTGAGTCCCCTCACGCAAAAACACCGCGTAAGGATCACGGGTCAAGTACGACCACCTCTCCAGAAAAAGTACACTTTCGTGGGGGCCAAGCCACCAGTGTGCGTGAAAAGCGCCAAGAGCGTGACGATCAAACATGGATCATGTACAACCGCGATAGATAGTCGCACAACTGCGAGTGAATGTAGCTGATCCGAGGGTCAAATATAATATCCAAGTAAGATCTAAGATACCTAGATGCCCACTAATGTCCCTATATCAATGTGTTTGTCAAGTAAATTCCAACTAGAGTAACAAGTTTACTTATCCGCTTATACTATGTTCAAGAACTAGTTAAACATACACAATAACCGTGGAACGGAGAATACATCAATGATAAAGATAGCAATAATTTTACTTGACATAATTAAAGAGCACGAAGAAGAAGAGAAGGGATCGAGTTAACTAGTTCGACAACATTCTCGACTTCGGATCGGAGTACCCACCTTAACCGGAAACCAAACCAAGCCCGCGGCTCAACCGACAGCTCCTGCTAAATCACCCGGACCTATACAAGATCCACGTACTCGATCAATAACGTCCAACTATATTTGACCAACCAATGACTCAAGATCACTTAGCCACTAACCCCAAGCACAACTTAATCGGTTAAACTTTTCGATTTCTGAATGGATGCGCCCGATCGATATTTCGATCAAAAGAGGCCCGAACGGCTTCTCCACTGTTTCTTATTTAGGACAACCAGTCCAACGGTCCACCACGCGAGGTTCACGCTGCCCGGGGTCTTCGTGTGGTGCAAATTGCACACAAGTCGCCAACTATACTCGTAATCGCAAGATTATTATGTAAAAATGAAAAATTACGATTGTTACCGTCGATTTCGTAATTCGGAATTCGACCAACAGCATTGCTAGATGGTTCTTGACATCCCGGACGTCGTGCTCGTTGTCTGGAGTCCAACCGAGCCGAAAAACGCGCTTGGGCCAACTTGAACTATGAAAACGGAGCGCGCGAGTGGGATCGATGCACTGCTGCAACCAGCATGCGAGCCGAGGTGAGCACGAGTATGAGAAGGGTCCAGAGGTTACCGAGCTTGCTTACCGAAGGGTCGGAAGTCGTCGTTGGTTCATTGTAGCCATCAATCTTGGCCGCAGGGACGACAACCGGCCTCAAGGTCGCTCCGGCAGCCAAGTGAGCACCGGCCACAGAAGGTCGTTGGTGACGTGAGGAGGTCCGACGAAGCGATGGCCAGCGGCCCGAGGTGGCGGCGGCGATGGAGCAAGGGTGGCCGAACCTTGATGGTTTCGATCACCCTCTTTACACCGGCGACAAGGGCGGCCGGGGCTCTCAAGGGAAATGCCTCAGGATCCCCTGAGGTCCCAAGAGGTGGGTGGAAGTGATGGGAGGTGGCGGCGGAGAGGCCCTCACGTGCGCATCCAGACCCGAGCCAAGCTCAGTTTGGGTTCACCCGCCGACGGTGAGGGGGGCTTGGGGTGATGGCCTCTGTACCCTAGGGCCGAAGGACGCCCGCGGGAGCGCTGGGAAGGCGGCGGCGGCGCCGGCCTCAAACCGTGGCCTGGAGTCTCTCGCTTGGGTTCGCACTCGGTCCTCCACGGCTACTGTGGTGCAGGGAGATGACCGAGAGGTCAGGTGGCCCACGAGAAGGGAGGTGGTGGTCGCAAGGTCAAGTGGAGTGTGGTGAGACTTCAAATCTACCTGATCCGAGGTGAACAAGGTGTAAAGAAGGCGATGGTGCTGCCGGATCTCGATAGCCGGAGTTCCGGCAACGTAGCCGGCGCGGCAGGGGGTGGGCACGGGGTAGGGGAGATGTGCGGCTGCTAGGGAGCAGAGTGGGAGGCGGCAATAAGGGGTTAGGGTTGTGAAACCCTAACTCTAACACCTATATATATAGCATATTATTGTACTTTGCAATTAAGCCACCAAATGTTGAAATTTTGCAGTTTGGTCCCCTGTAGCGCGTGTAGAACGCTTTACAACACCTCCGCATAATTTTTTTTTTGCAAAAACCATGCATAAAATGTCGCGCCTTTTTCGAAAATACGAAAATTCGATTTTAGGCGATTTTTTTGAATTGCGCGTTTTTTTTTCTTTGTGCAATCATCCTACCAAAATCAAAAACTAACTTGACCACGACTTCCCACCTTAACAGTGGCGAATTTGTTTCGCTGAATTTCATCTCCGTCAGGCCACATTAGGCAATCTCTTGCTCAATCTCCGCAATATCAAATTTCGAAAATTTTTGATAAATCCAAATTTGAATTCAAATTCAAATTTAAAATCACTGTCATTACATCACTTCCCTTTTAAAAAAAGTTGTCCCCGAAACTTAAACAAAAATCGTTGGAAACAACTCAGGATAACACTCCCTCATTATAGACTCCATTTCCTATGTAGATTTACGCTTCTCGTGATCTTTCCATTGCACTTTTACGTAAGGAATGGTACGGTTCCGCAATCACTTCTCCTCACGTGCCAAAATCCGCATTGGAGCTTCCTCGAAGCTCAAATCCTCCTGAAGCTCAATCGTCGTAGGGCTGATGACATGAGAGGGATATGAGATATACTTTCGAAGCATCGACACGTGAAATACGTTATGCAGCTGGTCGAGACTCGGTAGTAACGCCAAGCGATAAGTTACAGGACTAATCCGCTTCAAGGTCTCAAACGGTCTAATGAATTGCGGGCTTAACTTGTCCCGCAAACCGAACCGCTTGATACCTTTGGTCGGTACCACCTTGAGCAGAATATGCTCTCTGACCTGAAATTCCAGATCACGTCGCCGCCGGTTCGCGTAGCTTTTCTGATGACTTTGCGCAATTAACAGCTGTTGCCTCGCAATGCGAATTTTTGCTTCAGTTTCCTCCACCAAATTCGGACTAATAAATTTACGCTCACCCAAATCATCCCAGCAGATGGGAGATCGACACCGATGCTCGTACAAAGCCTCGTACTACGCCATTTCAATACTCGCCAGGTAGCTATTGTTGTAAGCGAACTCCACCAAGGGCAAGTAGTGAAACCACTCATTATAATCGAGAACACAAGCTCGGAGCATGTCATCAAGAATCTGGATCACCCGCTCCGACTGCTTGTCGATTTGAGGGTGAAATACAATGCTGAAATTGAGCTTTGTCCCTAACGCTTGCTGCAACTCAGCCCGAACTAGGACATGAATCGAGTGTCCCGATTAGAAGTGATCGGTGCTGGGACTCCATGAAGTCGGACGATCTCGTTGATGTATAATTGCGCCAGCTTGTCTCGTGACCACGTCATATGAATCGGCAGAAAGTGTGCCAACTTCGTCAACTGATCAACTACCACCCAAATTGCATCATGACTATGCTGAGATCGAGGTAACCCGTTGATGAAATCCATCGTAATTCGCTCCCACTTCCATTCTGGTACTGGAAGTGATTGTAATTTTTTCTGCCGGTCGTTAGTGTTCAGTTTTGATTTGCTGACACTCCAAGCACTGAGCCACGAATCGTATCACGTCCGCCTTCATCCCTGGCAACTAGAAATTTTGTTTCAAATCCTTGTACATCTTAGTTCCTCCTGGATGGACCGTATAAGGGGATCGGTGCGCTTCAGATAGGATTTCGTTCTTTAGATCGGCAAGGTCTGGAACGCACTATCGACCTCGGAAACGAAGGGAATTATCTGTCCAGATAATGTAATCGCTATCCTTCTCAGGAGAAATCTAAGCTCATAGACGTTGGATGTGTGAATCAGTTTTCTGTCCCTCCAGGATCCGCTCGACTAGGGTGGGTTGCACCATCAAAGCCATCAATTACGCAACCGTGCCAGGTGGCACAAATCAAATTCCAACTCTAACCGCTGGAATTCTTCCACCAAGTTATCCTGCTCAGTAATAGTTCTCACCGATGGCTCCAACGATTGACCTTTCCTGCTCAGAGCATCCGCCATGACATTTGCCTTTCCAGGGTCGTACTGAATCGACAAGTCGTAATCCTTCAAGAGCTCTAGCCAACGCCTTTTTCGAAGGTTAAGCTTCTTTTGTGTGAACAAGTATTTCAAGCTCTGATGATCTGTAAATACTTCACAATGCGCCCTATAGAGATAGTGCCTCCATAGCTTTAGGGAAAACACTATGGCCGCTAGCTTGAGGTCGTGAGTGGGGTAATTCCGTTCGTATTCCTTGAGTTGTCTCGACGCATATGCTATCACTCTTTCGTGCTGCATCAAGACGCAACCAAGACTAATCCGCGACGCATCGCAATAGACTACAAAGTCTTAACCCGGTCTCGACAATGCTAAAACAGGGGCCTTCGTTAGTCGGTCCTTGAGCTCTTCGAAGCTCCTCTGGCATTGTGAAGTCCACTTATATTTCTCACCCTTCCTAGTTAACCGGTTCAGCGGAGTGGCGATTTTTGAAAACCTCTCGACAAACTACCAACAATAGCCTGCTAACCCAAGGAAGCTTCGAACCTCTATTATTGTAGTTGGCTGTGGCCAGTCAATAACAGAATCCACCATCTAGGGATCCACCGCGATCCCCGAAACTGTGACGATATGCCCCAAGAATAATACCTCACGGAGCCAAAATTCGCACTTTTTGAGCTTTGCCAAAAGTCCAGTTTCCCTGAGAGTCTGAAGAACTAGCCACAAGTGACCTTCGTGTTCATCATCACTCCGTGAAAAAATCAGGATGTCGTCGATGAAGACAACAACAAACCGATCGAAGTAAGCCGAAAGACCTGGTTTATCATATCCATAGGTGTTCTTGAGTCCAAACGACATCATTGTAAACTCGTAATGCTCGTAACGAGTCCAAAAAGCTGTTTTAGGGATGTCCTCGCCTTTCATCTTAAGCTGATGATAGCCAGATTGCAGGTCAATCTTTGAGAATACCGTTGATCCTTGCAACTGATCGAACAGATCATCGATCCGAGGTAAGGGGTTCTTGTTCTTCACCGTGACTTTATTCAATTCGCAGTAGTCGAAAACTACCGTTCTTCTTTCTGACAAAGAGCACTGGCGCACCCTAGGACGACACGCTCGATCTGATGAAACTCTTGGCCAATAAGTCCTCGATCTACGCCTTTAATTCCTTCAGCTTAGCGTAAGCCATTCTGTAAGGGGCCTTCGAGATAGGAGTAGTACCGGGGTCCAGCTCAATCGCAAACTCGGTCTCCCTGTCGGGAGGCATCCCAGGTAACTCTTCGGGAAAAATGTTGAGGAACTCCCGAGCTACAGGAATGTCCGACAGAGAAGGCGTGGGTCGCGTAATAAGATCTACCGATGCCAGGTAGGCCACGCACCCACCAAGTATCATTTGTTTAGCCCATGATGCAGAGACATACATAGCGAAAAACATGCTTTTACATGCTCGATAAGTGAACTCCTCTAGCCTTGGCTTCCGGAAGGTCATCGTTCGTTGCTCGCAATCATTCGTGGCGTGGTGTCTGGTGAGCCAGTCCATCCCAAGCATCACGTCAAACTGACGGAGGGGTAAAATCTTCAGGTTCGCCAGGAGAACCCAATCGCCTACTTATATCGGGCACGATCGACAGAATTCTCCCGTATCAACAAAACCACCCGGTGTTTGAACTCGAATGTCGAATTTAATTGTTTCACCTCAAAGCCATGATCATGCACAAAAGAACGGGAGATAAACAAATGGGAAGCTCCAGTATCAAAAAGTGTTCTAACTCTGGTTCCAAAAAGAAGTTATACCTGCAACAATGTCCGCAGGTGGATCCCCTCCCTGTTGCGCCATGGAATAGACTCACTCATCCTCCAGAAGGCTAGGGTGCCCCCTTCTCCTGTCGTGACGTTGAGGGGCGCCCAAAAGAAGTTGCAGGGCAGAGGTAGAAGCTGCTGACGATGCTGTTCCTGTGCCGAGGGGGCAATTTGATCGGAAATGCCCTTTCTTGCCACACCGAAAACAGTGATCATGCCGTTGAGAGCACGCAGTCACTAAGTGAGCTCCACCACAGATAATACAGGGTCGATCCCCCTGTCGCTGTCCTTCTGTCGGAGCACTCCGGTATCCGAATTGGGAATGAGGATCCTTGGGTGGTTGGCTGCCACTGGACTGACCACCCCCAGAATTAGGGTGAGACCGCTTCTTCTCTTTGCCACAATCAGAAGCCTCATGCTGAGCCCAGAGATGGCTCGATCAACCACCTCATGGAAGGTCTCCAGGTCAGCAGACTGAACCAGCTGAAAGGTGTCGCTCCTCAGTCCTGCCACGAAAAGTCGTGCCTTGTGTTTCTCGTTTCGTATGATGAACGGAATGCAGTTCGTCAAACGAACGAACTCCCGTTGATACTCCATAACAGTCCTGTTGCCTTGTTTGATATTTTTGAGGTCGTCCTCTAGTTGTTGCTTCACACTGTCCGAGAAGAAAGCCCCAGAAAGCTTTTCCCAGAACACAGGGCAAGAGGGGTACGGAGTGTTGACGGCGGGATCGGGTCGCACCGTCTTCCACCAGATACGAGCGGTCCCTTCCAGAAAGTGGGCAGCTAGAGGAACACGCTCACTCTCCTTGATCAGAAGGTCTTCGAACAACTTCTCCATAGTGTCAACCCACTTTTCCACGACCCAAGGGTCCGTCGTCTCTCCCTTAAACACCGGCAGGTTATATCGCTTGAATTCCTCCAGGTTTGCCCTCACGCTGGCACGCTCTGCAACAATCACATTGTCACCACATGCAGAAGTAGTGGAAACGGAGGGGAGATGGTGCCACCACTGGAGCACCCAAAGGGTCCACGCCAGCAGCCCCTGGTGTGGGTCTAGGAACTATCGCCGTAGGAGTTGCCTAGGGCATTGTCGCCTGCCCCAGCGGAACTCCAGCTGTAGTCACTTCAGCGGCTGTCGCAGTCACATTTTCACTGCCCGCCACTGGTACACCCGCGGCGATTGGCACAGCCTGAACTGGGGGAGGGGTCTGGGAGGCGGCCACCAGCGTAGCCGTCTGTTGCGCTAACTGCTGAATGATGCCCATCAGAGCTGACATCTGATTAGCCATGACCTGTATTTGCTGCCTGAGTTGTTGGTTCTCAGCAGTTGCCGCAGGTTCGCTGTCGGTTGGTCGCGCACCATCCTCCTCATTACCCCCAATAGATGATCTAGTTTGTATCCTATAGCACAAAACATGGGGTCACACAAAGTAGACAACACCATCATAATAACCATGCTAAACAGAAATTTCATCCCAACCAACCCCGAGCTCTCATGTGCCTATTTCCTTAGGTCATCATATAGGTCAACCCAACCTGTGGTTCTGTATAAGTTTTTGTGTTTGAAAAACCGTGGTTGCTATTCTCTTGCTCCGATACCAATTTAATCTATCACGCCCCGCAAGCATTTTGAAAACCGAATTTAAGAGCCCTCGATTTGGTGAAAGTTTTTTTTTTTTTTTCTTTTTTAAATAAAAAACATGCTCACGGGACGCATACAGATCCGCCACACATATAAGTTCTCTCTATACAAACGGACAGAGTCTCTCCTGTATATGCACGGCATAGGCACATTTTCAACATACATATCAACCACATCCAGAGTTGCGAAAAGAGAAATAAATATTTATTTTAACAGGTAAAGAGGAACATGATTTGAACAATAAGCTAAACCACAATACTTTTGAAAATGGCACACACCCAGCGCATTTATTAAAAAGCATAATAAATCCAACAATGTTATGAAATCCGTGTCCACATGACGCATTATTTAATCTTTGAAAGAAACCATAAAATCATTCCAATAATCATCAACTTATTAACCACATAATTACATCTAAAATATATTTATTCAACAATGGAAATAGGGCAAACTAAAGCAACTAAACTGATAAAAAAGGGTAACCAGAATGTAAAAATCAGATAAGGTAGCTAAGCTGCGTCCTCACGCATGTCCCGTCCCTCACCACCACTAGATCCTGTAAAAACAGTGGGGTGAGAAACACGAAATGAATCATGTTTTTCAGTGGGTACAACGTGCCGACGGGAACAAGTCGTACTCACTGGGTAACATGAGAGATTGTAAGCTGAATAACGATAATATGAACTGAATGAAAATAAACCATAATAACAACGATATATACAAAAGGGAACTGCAAATTGAATACAGGGTAACCACTACTATAAACATCAATCCATCAACAAGTAATAGTGGATCATCATCCTTAAGAGTAACCCAATCATAACCGCCGTGTCGGTACGTAGACCTCAGGCACTACCACAAATCTGCTCGAAGTGCCGGTGCAAGCAAACCCCATCCGCAGTAACCGTTGTACTGCAATAACCGCAGGGAGTTCCCTCACGCAAAAACACCGCGTTGGGATCACGGGTTAAGTACGACTACATCTCCGGAAAAGTACACCGTCGCAGGGGCCAAGCCGCCAGTGTGCATGAAAAGCGCCAAGAGCGTGATGATAAAACATGGATCATGTACAATCGCGACAGATAGTTGCACAACTGTGAGTGAATGTAGCTGACTCGAGGGTTAAATATAATATCCAAGTAAGCCGACTGGACATCTAAGATACCTAGATGTCCACTAATGTCCCTATGTGTATGTGTTTGTCAAGTAAATTCCAACTAGAGTAACAAGTTTACTTATCCGCTTATACTAAGTTCAAGAACTAGTTAAGCATACACAATAACCGTGTAACGGAGAATACATCAATGATAAAGATAACAATAACTTTACTTGACATAATTAAAGAGCACAAAGAAGAAAAGAAGGGATCGAGTTAACTAGTTCGACAACATTCTCGACTTTAGATCGGAGTACCTACCTCAACCGGAAACCAAACTGAGCCCGCGGCTCAACCGACAGCTCCCGCTAAATCACCCGGACCTATACAAGATCCACGTACTCGATCAATAACGTCCAACTATATTTGGCCAACCAATGACTTAAGGTCAGTTAGCCACTAACCTCAAACACAGCTTAATCGGTTAAACTTTCCAATTTCCGAACGGACGCACCCGATCGATATTTCGATCAAAAGAGACATGAACGGCTTCGCCACCGTTTCTCATTAAGGACAACCAGTCCAAAGGTCCACCATGTGAGGTTCACGCAGCCTAGGGTCTACTTTGCGTGCAAATTGCACACAAGTCCCCAACTATACTCGTAATCGCAAGATTATTATGTAAAAATGGAAAGTTATGATCGTTACCGTCGATTTCGTAATTCGGAATCTGACCAACAGCGTTGCTAGATGGTTCTCGACGTCTCGGACGTTGTGCTCGCTGTCCGGAGTCCAACCGACAGTTGAAAAGCGCGGTCAGCCAACTTGAACTACGAAAATGGAGCGTGCGAGTGGGATCGATGCACTGCTGCAACCAACATGCGAACCGAGGTGAGCACGAGTACGAGAAGGGTCTAGAGGTTACCGTGCTCGCTTATCGGAGGGTCGGAAGTCGCCGGAAGTCGTCGTTGATTCATTGCAGCCCTCAATCTTGGCCATAGGGACAGCAACTGGCCTCGGGGTCGCTCCGGTGGCCAACGGAGGTGAGCACCGGCCACAAAGGGTCGTCGGTGACGTGAGGAGGTTCGGTGGCCCGAGGCGCCGGTGTCGACGGTGGAGCAAGGGCGGCCGAACCTTGGTGGTTTTGGTCGCCCTCTTTTCATCGGTGACGGGGACGGTCGGGGCTCTCGGGGGAAATGTGTTAGGGTCCCCTGAGGTCCCAGGAGGTAGGTGGAAGCGATGGGAGGCGGCGGCGGCGGAGAGGCCCTCACGCGCGCAACCAGACCCGAGCCAAGCTCGGTCTAGGTTCACTCGCCGGCGGTGAGGGGGGCTCGGGGCTCCTCGAGGTGATAGCCTCGGCACCGTAGGGCCGAGGGACGCCCGTGGGAGCGCTGGGAAGGCGGCGCCGGCGCTAGCCTCAAACCGTGGCCTGGCGGCTCCCGTTCGGATCTGCGCGGCTGGGCTCGGTCCTCCACAGCTACTGCGGTACGGGGAGATAACCGAGAGGTCAGGCGGCCCACGAGAAGGGTGGTGGTGGTGGCAAGGTCGAGTGGAGGGCGGTGAGACTTCATATCTACCCAGATCCGAGGGGAACAAGGTGTAAAGAAGGCGATGGTGCGGCGGATCTCGATGGCTAGAGTTTCGGCGACCTTGCTAGCGCGGCAAGGGGTGAGCGTAGTGTCACGTGTCGATCGTGTTGGTTCGACCGTGACATCCTTGGGGGCCACTTTTGGAGGACATTTGGTAGGCATTTGGGTTGACAGAGTTACGGGGTTGCGAAGTTGGGACAATCCGTCAGGGTTGAGCCGCAGGCGAACCAACGGGGGCAATTCCCTAGCAATGGCCCATGCCATGACCATGGAAATGGTGCCGCATGCGGGGTTTCAAAACGTACCCCTCGGTGAGCACCTTTGTACCCCCGGGGTGCCAAAGGGGTGGATGCCTCGTGGGTTATATAGAGGAGGGGTTGGACACTTGCGAAGTGGCCCCGACTCCCCCGTTGGCCTATAGGACATAGGCCATCCCTTGGCGAGCGGAGTCGCCAAGCCTAAGTTCGTGTGAGCGGTATTCGATGGTCGAAGAGCACACGGGCTTAGGGTAATGCCTAAGACACGAGGTCGACGGCATTACAGAGCGGGGTAAGCCCAGAGGCTTTGCCTCTCGGTTCGCTTGCACTACCTTATGCCGTTTCGGATCTCTGTAGTGGAGCGAACGAGCGGATGAGGGACAGTCTTGCGAAAGGTTGGTCCGCCTCAATGGACAAGGCTTGCGAAGGCATGTGGGTGCCTAGCGGGGATTCGTGAGGCGCGAGGCCTACGAAGTTCGCGAGGCGAAGGAACGGTTGGTCCGCCGTAAGGGACAAGGCTCGCAAAGGCAGCGGTGCCGAGCGGGGATTCGTGCGGCGCGGCCCACGAAGGAAGAGGAGACAATCGATGCTGGTTTTCGTGAAGTGAGCCATGGAGAGGACCGAGAGTGTTGGGGCCAAGCTTGGCCGGCCAATGGAGGTACCGAATGGCAAGCGAAGCGGAGCGAGGCTGATTCGATTGTGGGCGACATCCGTCAAGCAAACCTTGGATACTGGGCCGAGTGTGTTGGCGGCCGAGCATGGTCGTGCAATGGAGGTGCCAGGGGGTTGGCGATGCGGGAGGAATGTCGCTAGGTTGGCAAACCCTTGCGAAGGGTATACACGCGGGAACGAGTAGTGTGGGGTATTCGGGAAGCGGACCTTGGACCGAATCGGGAGCGATGACGGAACTAGGTGGCCGGCGGAACGGGACATGCCCGACTCGATTATGGTTCCCGTCGTGGGAGTTGCGGGGCGCGCGGCGCCTTGGCAAGGCAATGGGTCGATGGACGGGCGAGACGTGCGGGACGGGTCGCTCGGTTAAGCAAACGAGCGGAACGCGTAGGAGCAGCTCGCTCGGGCCCATTCAAATGGACTTAAGTTGTGAGAACTTGTATTGTCCTGGATGCTTGCTTCGGAGGCAAAGGGGGCATTCGGTTAAGCAGCACTCTCGAGGAGAGTTTGTCCGGCTAGGCGGAATATACTCGGCTTGAAGGCCAACCTCGGTGGCGGGGTTGTTTGTTCAGAACTCGCGGAGTTCGACAAGGGGTTCGACATAAGGCGCGGCGCCGGGCAGTCAGGCTCGTGGAGGAGCATGCTTGGTTAATGCTTGAGTTGTGATCCCGCTGTTTAAGTTCGAGGGCGTGTCCGTGGCAAGGGACTCGGGAAGGCTGGCTCGGGTGTGCGACACTTGAGCGCCGCACGGGGCAATTTTAAGGCGAAAAAGCTGGCCCCGTGACAAGTGGTATCAGAGCTAAGTTGAGCTCATGGGTTGGAAAATTTGGCCGAAAGGTGCGACCTTGGCGGCGACGTTGGTGTGAGTGGAGTCACTCCAACAAAGGTACTAGGCGTCGGCGAGGCACTGTGGCGGGATTACGCTTGTGGGAGATGCGGAGTCAGAGTGCAGCGGATTCTAGTACAATACTTGTGAAAATGGCTAAGTCCGGAGTCGCGTGGCAGGCGACGAGGCAATGATTGGGAGAATCATTAAGTGGTCCGTGGTCGCGGTTACCATGGAGTGGAAGGAACACATTGTGCGACGATGTGCTTCCGGATTGTGGTCTTGCAGCGAATGAGTCTCTAGAAGGGAAGGATTGGGATGCAGCACACGCGGCAGAAGGGTTACTTCGTTGGGACTGAGTTTAAGTATTTCAGTACAAGAAGATCGATGAGGAGGTCGATCACTCTTCGAGTGTGTACCCATGAATTGAAGAGTTATCTCGGTGCGAGAAAGAGATCACAATTGGACCTTTACTCTTCGGGTAAGGAGAAGAGTCTGCATCTGGGCAAGGCGGTGACAGCGTTGATTGTTCAGGGCAGCATCCACGTGTACAATGGACGGATGACGTGGATCCCGCTGATGGGTGTAGTCAAGGTTGTGGTAGAACCGAAACTCGCGCAGCGGAATTGGGCATTGCGAATGCCTGGATTTGGTCTGAGTGCGCTCGGAAGTGCTTGCGACTCAGGGTGGGGGAGCACATTGAAGCCGAATGTGTCCCGATGTTTGGTGACTCGAGAAAGGGATCTTGTCTAAGGAACGTGGCGGATAAAACACACATGTCAGAAGAGTTCACTTCGTGGAGCACAAGTTGGGAACCAAGACTGATCGGGTCCGTGGCAGTAGCAGCTAAGCGTTGGGCTAGGTTGTGAAGTGGGCCAAGGGTTGCTGGATGGTTTGGTGTTTCTCACTTGGGGCGAGAAGGCCGATGGGAGATCGGTTGCTCTCGATGGTGTGGCCACAGGCTGGACGAATGGGACTCCCTATTCGAGCGGATCAAACGATGGATTGGACTTTGTTCAGAGGAGCAAGGTAAGGAGCTATGTTCGGGAAAAGCAGTGGCAGTGCTGAGGTCTCGAGATAGCGGGCACGCATCCGTGCGACGGATCGTGTGGACTCTGCTGGCAGATTGCAAAGGTTGTGTGAGAACCTGAACTTTTAGAGCAGAGAGTCTTGGACTCGAGTGTAGACGAAGAGACAAGTCAGGACACTCGGGTGTGGACCGTGGTCCAGGATCGCCTAGTGACAGGTTGCTGGGAGGGGAAAAATCCAGTTGTCAACTCAAAGGGTCGAGGTATCGCAATTTGTGAGGGGGTGGGCGTTGGATGGCGACATCACCGTTATCAGCAGTTGTGAGAAAGACTATCAGATGGGTTAAGCTTGGGTTCCGTTCAGCGGCTATCGCGAAGGTGATTGCTAGAGGTACGGAGGACGGCAAGTTCGAGTAATGGAAACGAGGTGTCGTTAGTCTCGAACTTGGCCGAGGACTTTGGTGGGGAACCGAAGTCGGGAGTACAGAAGTCAAGGTGCTAAGCAGCAACGAGTAGCGAAAGTGTAGAGCAGTCAGGAGGCATAACAGGAGTTCATGGTGGAGTAAGTAGAGGTGCGAAGTAGCTGAGGACAGGCGTGTCTAGGCGAAAGACTCGAAAACTCGTGGAGACCATGGTGATGGCTTGACGTTATGTGATTGCGGGGGCATTTGTGAGGCAAAAGTTGTATGCGGGAATGGCACGAGATGGGCAGAAGTACTCATGGATATTGGAAGGGGTTGGATGTGATCTGGCCCGACCACAGTTTGTGATATTTTGAGGTGGAGAAGCGAAGCCGAGCTGCGAGCTGATTCGCGTTGGACGCTCCAAGACGTTGGGACGTTTGGAGTTTGACCTCGGAGGGAGCGAGGGAGGGCCACTCTACTGATTTCAAAGGAACTCGTGCACGCTTGGATAGGTATATTCGCGGAGTATACCGAGCGCACTAGTTGGTCCGGTAGCGTTCTGGGAAGAGATCGCTAGCTGAAAAGGGTTTTCCCTGCGAGGGAGGCACAAGGTTGGCTACTAGCTGCAGAAGACTTGGGTTAAGTAGGGGCGAAAGGGACAGAAGAGCCGAGTAGCGCCTCGAGGAGAACCGAGTTGCAGGGACGTGCCAGTGCCATCTGGGTTGTCGCGAGCAGGCGACAAGGTTAACATTCTAGTTCCGTGGAGGAGTTTTGTGGTGCGGGGGAGGCATCCGGAGCTGGGGAGCTTCAACTCAAGGGGACAGAATGGTTTTCACAGTGTTTTGGGTCAGTGTGGCATGCGATGCCAAGGCCGGGAGCGGCTCTGATCTGGATTGGTCGAGAGGACCAAAGAGCTTCAGCAATGCATTGAGTAGCGGACATGCTCAAGGGCGGGTCAGTGTGGTATGCGATGCCAAGGCCGGGGGCGGCTCTGATCTGGAGTAGTGGTTGGCAGCTATCAACGAAGCTGGAGGAACGGATGAACATCGACGAGGGCGTCGATAACTTGGGTGGGGGAGTCTGTCACGTGTCGATCGTGTTGGTTCGACCGTGACATCCTTGGGGGCCACTTTTGGAGGACATTTGGTAGGCATTTGGGTTGACAGAGTTACGGGGTTGCGAAGTTGGGACAATCCGTCAGGGTTGAGCCGCGGGCGAACCAACGGGGGCAATTCCCTAGCAATGGCCCATGCCATGACCATGGAAATGGTGCCGCATGCGGGGTTTCAAAACGTACCCCTCGGTGAGCACCTTTGTACCCCCGGGGTGCCAAAGGGGTGGATGCCTCGTGGGTTATATAGAGGAGGGGTTGGACACTTGCGAAGTGGCCCCGACTCCCCCGTTGGCCTATAGGACATAGGCCATCCCTTGGCGAGCGGAGTCGCCAAGCCTAAGTTCGTGTGAGCGGTATTCGATGGTCGAAGAGCACACGGGCTTAGGGTAATGCCTAAGACACGAGGTCGACGGCATTACGGAGCGGGGTAAGCCCAGAGGCTTTGCCTCTCGGTTCGCTTGCACTACCTTATGCCGTTTCGGATCTCTGTAGTGGAGCGAACGAGCGGATGAGGGACAGTCTTGCGAAAGGTTGGTCCGCCTCAATGGACAAGGCTTGCGAAGGCATGTGGGTGCCTAGCGGGGATTCGTGAGGCGCGAGGCCTACGAAGTTCGCGAGGCGAAGGAACGGTTGGTCCGCCGTAAGGGACAAGGCTCGCAAAGGCAGCGGTGCCGAGCGGGGATTCGTGCGGCGCGGCCCACGAAGGAAGAGGAGACAATCGATGCTGGTTTTCGTGAAGTGAGCCATGGAGAGGACCGAGAGTGTTGGGGCCAAGCTTGGCCGGCCAATGGAGGTACCGAATGGCAAGCGAAGCGGAGCGAGGCTGATTCGATTGTGGGCGACATCCGTCAAGCAAACCTTGGATACTGGGCCGAGTGTGTTGGCGGCCGAGCATGGTCGTGCAATGGAGGTGCCAGGGGGTTGGCGATGCGGGAGGAATGTCGCTAGGTTGGCAAACCCTTGCGAAGGGTATACACGCTGGAACGAGTAGTGTGGGGTATTCGGGAAGCGGACCTTGGACCGAATCGGGAGCGATGACGGAACTAGGTGGCCGGCGGAACGGGACATGCCCGACTCGATTATGGTTCCCGTCGTGGGAGTTGCGGGGCGCGCGGCGCCTTGGCAAGGCAATGGGTCGATGGACGGGCGAGACGTGCGGGACGGGTCGCTCGGTTAAGCAAACGAGCGGAACGCGTAGGAGCAGCTCGCTCGGGCCCATTCAAATGGACTTAAGTTGTGAGAACTTGTATTGTCCTGGATGCTTGCTTCGGAGGCAAAGGGGGCATTCGGTTAAGCAGCACTCTCGAGGAGAGTTTGTCTGGCTAGGCGGAATATACTCGGCTTGAAGGCCAACCTCGGTGGCGGGGTTGTTTGTTCAGAACTCGCGGAGTTCGACAAGGGGTTCGACATAAGGCGCGGCGCCGGGCAGTCAGGCTCGTGGAGGAGCATGCTTGGTTAATGCTTGAGTTGTGATCCCGCTGTTTAAGTTCGAGGGCGTGTCCGTGGCAAGGGACTCGGGAAGGCTGGCTCGGGTGTGCGACACTTGAGCGCCGCACGGGGCAATTTTAAGGCGAAAAAGCTGGCCCCGTGACAGTAGGGTATGGGAGATGTGCGGCTGCTACGGGGCAGAGGGGGAGGCGGCAATAAGGGGTTAGGGACACTTATGAATATATATATATATAGCATATCATTGCACTTCGCAATTAAGCCCCCACATCCTGAAATTTTGCAGTTTTGTCACGCCCCTGAAAGCAACATATGATTGAACCACAATATAAAATTAATTACATTTTCCACCTCTCAACTTGTATTTAAACAAATATTACAATTTACATCATTTTCCTCACGGTACAAAGTTCACTCAAAATAACTCATAAAGGTAATAACAGATATCCCTCTAGGTCTCTATGTTGCTGGGCCCTTGCCCCTACCGTATGTCTCAATGGCTGTACCTGGACCTGGAAAAATGATCACCCAAGGGTGTGAGAACTACTAAAAGTTTTCTGTGGGTTCAACCACCGAGAAAAAATGTTCTACACCGCTTGGTCCAATGGGCCCGTGCCATAGTAGTCATGCTACTAATAAGGCGAGACGACCAAAGGCGCCCATAGCACCCGAGGTGCTTTGCATACCATTCGGAAGTACCTCGTCGACAACGGGTCTCTGCCTGGGGAGATGGTCCTTGTTCTTACTCTCCCGCACGAGTTCCAACATTCGAAGGTGCTGAATTATTATTAATTGCTTTGCTTTTTTACTTTGCACTTTTGCTTTTCTCTTTTACTTTTCTCTATTACTTTTCTCTTTTATCCTAGGTTATTCACTCTAGGACACCAATTTAGGTTAGGGTTTCCTGCTTATTCACATTGGCAATTAACCATGCCACCTGGCGCCAATTTCATTTTAATTGCCTTTAATCCTTACGGAAGTACCTTGTCGACAACAGGTCTCTGCCCGGGGAGGCGGCTGAAAATCGCTCCTCACATTCCCGCACGAGTTCCAACATCCGTAGGTGCTGTTTTCATTCTCTTTTAATTCTTTAGTCTCTTGGCTTTTTCTCTAACTCTTTAGCCCATTTTAGCTTTCTTTCATTCATTCACTAAATCACTTATACTTATTCAACCTTGAGTTCATAGACTATGTTGCATTGCATTTCATACTTAACCTAGAGTTCATTAACTCTATATTGCATCTCAACATTAACCCAGAGTTCATTTACTCTATTTGCATTTCAACATTATCCTAGAGTTCGTTGACTCTATTTGCATTTCAACATTATCCTAGAGTTCCTTAGCTCTATCTTGCATTTACCCTTTAGCCTAGAGTTCTATTAATTTTATACTTTTCATGCCACACTTAATCTAGAGTTCATTGACTCTATGTTAAACTGTCACGCCCAGGGAGCAATTTTAAAGCGGAAATGCCTGAATTTTTTTTTTTAAAGATCTCCCGCTCTGGCACGTGCATAGACCCGCCATATATACTAGATCTCTCTGTACAAACAGACAGTCTCCCTTGTATATGCACGGCATTGCAATCACAACTACATCAGCCACAATCTATCCACATACACAGAGTGTGAATATTTAAGAAAAACATTCATTTGAAAACTATGCCCACCTGGCGCATCATAAGTTCGAAAGGATAAATCCATAGAGTTTAAAACAGTGCCCACACGACACTCAATTTTCTAAAACTATTTTCGCAAATCCTTTTATGTTAGAAAACCCGCGTCCACACGACGCATTCATAGAAGCATAAACCGAAAGCATCGTTCCAAGAGTATGCGTACCAAACAAGCATAAGACTGTCTCAGCATCTACACCATCTACAATACCAATGCCCACATCCACATGCATAGTGTCTGACCATTAAGGAAATAACCAATGAGAAAAGGAAAAAAGAGAAAAACCTGATTGAAGATACTATGTCTCACTACGTAGCGTCCTCACCACCGTCCTGATCCCCACTCCCGACTGAACCTGTCACACAGTGGGGGTCAGGGACATAAATCGAGATAAGATAAATCATATCAACTATAAACATAGTATTAACAAAGTATAGTAGTAGCAAAGGACACCAAACCATATCTCAAAATACCCGAAACCGGGTTGCTACCAAAATATCCCACGAAAAGTACTCCACATCCTGGCATCCAATATACCTGCCATATCGGTCCACTGACCTCAGACACTGTCATAGCCCCGCTTAATAAGCCGGTGCAAACAACCCTAATTGCAATAGCCGCGATACTGCAATGTCCGCAAGGGGTCCCCTCATGCAATAGCCGCATAGGGATCACGGGTCAATTAGACCACCTCTCCGGAAAAGTATACCTATGCGGTGACCAAACCGCTGGTGTGCGTTAAAGCGCCAAGAGCATGACGATCACATAATCAAAACCAACAATCTTGTCCCACGACAAACAGTCGTCCAAGTGATGTATAAAAGAAACCGACCCATAGGTCAAAACAGTACTAATATAAAAATTTATTCGAAAATGTCCTTTGACCTCTTACAAAACGACATGTATTGTTTAATTACTGAAAAGTACACTTTTCTCGCTTATGCTGCCCAATAGACGGTAAGCCACACAATGTCCGTATTCAATGCACACCCTTCGGTAAAAGGAAGTATCATAACATACTACGTCATCACAATAACCGTGACCGACAACCGTCCTGCTGACACACAATAGTCATGGGGAAACAATAATAAAGCAAGGTCAGATGTTACCGATTTGCCCGAGTTCCCGACTTCAGATCGGGGTTCCCGCCTCTGCCAGAAGGTCATCCTGAGTATGTGACTCGTCTTCAAACTCCTGTAAATCACCCGGACCTACCCAAGGTCCACAAATAGCAAATTTCTAATCTTATGTTAGTCGACAATTTAATGGTCCCAACCACTGTGCCAAAGTCCCCTTTGTTCCAATTTACCGGAACCTCCTCCCGATTTTCGAATAGTTCCACTGATCACTATACCGATCATAAAAATGCCCTGAACAACTATACCGTTGTTCGGATAGGGACAAACTGTTCCCCAAATTCCTTGCTGCGACATTCATTCATCCGGAGGTCAAAACACATAATATAACGCCCGTATCATTCCCCGATACCAAAAATCATGCAAAAATATCAAATTATACAACAAAGGGGTTCTAAAGGTGTACCCACCTCAATCGGAGATAAACAACCGCACTTGCAATCCTCCTAAGCCTTCAAAATCTTATCCGGACCTATCCAGAGTTCAAAATAAAACAATTAATAACTTTACCTCAACCGGCAATTCAGTGGTTCTAACCATTATGCCAAAATTCCTTTTGCTTCAAGATGCCGGAACCGCCTCCGATGTTCGAACCATCGCACGATCACTTTATCGATCAAAAATATGCCCTGAACGACTCCACCGTCATTCGGATGTGGACAAACGGTCCACCGGAACTTTTATCGTGACAAACGAACATCCGGAGGGTAAAAGCACCAAAATAATACCTCTAACACTAACCAATAGGAAAAACCATGTAAAAATACAAAACTATGGGAAAAAGGGATTTTATAGGTGTACCGTAATCAACAGACAATGCCCCAGCGATGATGGAGAAGACCCGGACGGAAAACGATGTATTGCTGTCCCGGAACGCCCACCCGACAAAGAACGGAACATCCGACGACTATCCGAGCCTCTACCGTTGCTACGACGACGATCGCGACGAAAAACGGCTAGGCGGACCACGGATGTCGACGACTGAAACCAAAATCGTCAAGCGGAACCAACTCCGTCGAGTGAAATCGTCGACGGCAACTCGAGCCAAGCAGACGGTCGAACGGTACAAAGGCTGCGCGGCGGCGCGGCAGGGTAGCTGCGCGGGCGGCGCGCGCAGAGGAGGGCCGCGCGGGCGGAGCGGGAGGGCACCAGCGGCAGGGCATCGCGGCGCTCGGGCCTGAGCAGCTCGGCTCATAGACTAGGGCACCCGGGCGGTGTGCGGCTAGTTGCAGGGGCGCGCGGCGCAGCGGTTGCTGGGTGCGCGGGCTCTGCAGGGGCGCGCGGCGCGGCGCTGCAGGGCGTGCGGGCGCTGACAGCAAGGTGTGCGGCGACGGCGGCGCTTGGCAGCACACGCCGCGGCGACGGCGGCCTTGCGGCTAGGGCAACGACGGCCTTGCCCCACGCCAGCCAACTCCGATCACCAAACCTTGACGACGAGGAAGACGACGGCATCGTTCGCCGGTGCGCAAAACGAGGAAGAAGACGATGGGGACTCCGATTTTCGGCAATGGTGATGATTTCAGATTCGGTTTCCGGCACGCACAACGAGGAAAACGACAATAATAAAAAACTTGGAAAAAAGGAAATTAGGTTTTTCCTTCGCACATATGAAAATCCTTAATCCTCATATTTTATGAAGGAAAACTCATCCGTTTTTCTCGAAATGCGTGCCAAACATCGGCCAAGTCCTAAAACTGTTTGCACGGATTCCGATGCACCGTTAAGCCTTAACGGGTACCAAAAGTTCCCACACTCACACTCCCGGACCGATAACTTAAAAGTATCATTCCGTAAGATTCGCAAGTCGGATTCGCGATTCGATTGCACTACCGTTCTCCGTTTGACGAACCCGACAGAGTAACGATCTTCCCATCCGAAGATCTCACCCAAAAGTTAGTCCGAACAATTACGGAGAAAACTCGCTTATCTGTCAAATCTCGTTTTTACGCTTTTCGATACAACCCGCACCCCAGATTCAGCAACGAGTTTGACCAAACCCTCAAGTCACATTTCACCAATAATCCGGTGAAAGCCATTCCGAGGATTAGATCCTCAAAAAGCCAACAACAACACCCTTTGTAAATTTCGAAAAAGACCAAAAATATTCCAATAATCGGAATTTACTAATAATTCCGAAATTCAAAAAAATTGCTGTTATTACATAAACACTCTATCACACAACCTTAGGTTATTCCCCTAAGACGATGCCATCCATTTTGCTTAGAGTTTTTTCCTATATTTCATGCCACTCATTTGACCTCTTAGCCTAGGTTTTCTCCTAGTTTCGCATCCATGCAATTTGACAAAGTTTTCCCCTAAGTCATATATCATTCATGCACTTTCCTCTAGGTTCATTTACCTAAATCTCTAGGGTTATACCCTAACATGATCACAACCATAAATTAATCTTTGCCATTTATACATGCAAATATAACCTATATTAGGTTTACCATAATTCTCTTTTAGGGCTAAACCCTATTTTATCCATATTAATAATCACACTACACTAACATGCTTACTATCATGCTTCTAAATCAAAAAGCAAAGGAAAAAGGGGAGAGATCACCTTTTTTCGAAAGAATACCCCACCTTAAAGTTCTTCTTGCAAGAACTAGGGTTTGATCTCTTAAACCTCCAAAAAAATTCCTAAAAATGGGATAAACATCAATAAGAGATCCATCCATCTCTTTTAGAACCCATAAAAAGCTCAAAAATGGAAACCCTAGATTTTTCCCACTTACCTCTTCTTGGGGAAAGGGCTTGGAAACCTTCCTCAAGAGCTCCTTTGAAGTCTTCTTTGAAATCCCCAAGCTATTTGGAGATCAATACCCAAGCTCAAGCCTCCCCACAGCCACCTCTCTTCCACTCCTTCTTCTTCCTCGTCTTTTCCTCTTCTCTGGAACAGCCCATGCAGAGAGTGAGAGGGGTGGGATTTATGGCAGGGGTGGTTGGGAGTAGCAGGTAGGGGTGAAGTTACCAAACTACCCCCACTTACAAATATTTTTCCAACTCTGCACCTGCTGCCAGTGCTTTGAGTACTGGTACACGGGCTCGGGTACCGGTACACGGGCTTCAGTTCCGGTACCGAATTTCTGGTTTCGGTACTCGGCAGTTGGGATTTTCCAACTCGAGAGTTGGAAGTTCCTGTCTTACATGGGATACCGGTATGCGGGTTTGGGGTACCGGTACGCCAACACTTAGAAAATTTTCCAATTTTCATCTAACCCGAGAGTTGGAATTCCAGCCTTTTCTATAGGATTCCGGTACTACCTTGGGGTTCCGGTACCCTATCCAAAATCTTAAGATTTCCAGATTTGGATCTTCTTAATCTCGCTTCCTCGACTCACTTTTGATCCGAAGACTTTTCCTTCGTTCCAAAACACTCCAAATTCATTCTCAATAACATTTTGGACATGTTCGGAGTAATTTAACCACACTTTGCTATTTTGTGAAGCCGGTGCACTACACCTATGACACTAGGTTCACTGACTATCTAGTCCAGGTGGTCTACTTGACTTTATTTTTTGCAACCTATGCTTTATGCCACCTATGTTTACTAGTTTAGTGTTGAGTTCTCTACTTTCAAGAGACTTGTCATAATTTTCAAGACCAAGAGAAACTTCACCAGGACCACAAGAATAGTCCTTTAAGCTACATTCCACCAAAACTTCGCAATTGTGCAGAAGTTCGGGTTATTACACTATAATACTTAGCTTCAGAGCTAGAGCAAGAGATTGTCGGTTGTTTCTTGGCAAACCATGAAATTAGATGGAATCAAGAATAACAAAAATTAGAAGTCAAACGTTGAGTGTCAGGACAGCCGGCCCAATCAGCATCAGAGTAGGCGGTAAGAGTGGGAGAAGTACAATGTGAAAAGTAAAGGCCATAATTTATCGTCCCTCTTATATAATGTAGAATGTGCTTGACATCCTTAAGGTGAGGATCTTGAGGTGCTTGTAGAAACTAAGCAACCAGATTCACAGTATATGAGATATCTGGTCTAGTGAAGGTAAGGTGTTGAAGTGCACCAACGATTTGATGGTGGACATAGGGATCCTCAAGTAGGCAATCCTCATGAGTAGACGTTGAAACAGATTTGCTGGAAAGCATACCATGCTGCTCAAGTAGCTATTGAGCTTATTTCTATTGAGTTAGCCGAAGACGATGAGCTCAAATAGTTGCTTTCACTTCCAGAAAAAAATGTAGAAACTCCCAAATTTTTCATAGAAAATTATTTTTAGAGTGTGAATATTAAGGCACTGTTTGTTGGGGAACAAGGCCTGAAATAATGTCTTGTTCCAGCCGTGTTCCCTGCCTGAAGTCATGCCTTGTTCCAGTCTTGTTCCCTAAACACGTTTGGTTATGGGTGGCAACAACAGTTCTCGTTTCCCTGGAACAAGTTAGTATAAGTCTGGAACTACTGTTCCACCCTTTTCCCTGGAACAAGCTTGTTCTCACTTGAGAACAAGATTAATTAAAGTAAATATAATTTTAATTATTGTATTAACTCTTTAATTAATCTAATATTTTGATTAATCTAATTATTTTATTAACTAATTATATAACTATTAAATAATTAACTAATTAATTTATTAAATTATTTGTAGTTAATTAAATTATTAATTAACAATACTCATTGTTAATTTTTTTATTTATTAATATTTAGGATTATCTAGCAATAGTTAATTAAATAAATTAAACTATTATTTAATTAATCTAATTATGTTAATTAATTATATAAAATATTATTATTTAAAAATTATAATTATTTTTATTATCACTATTCCAATTTAACTATCAAAATGATATTTTTCTTATTTCCGGGAACAATCCAATTTTTATCCAAATGCAAAATTGGTCTTGTTCCTGCTTATTCCAAAAGTTTATCTATTCATGGAATAAACCGTTCTTGTTTATACCTGAACCAAACACAGCCTAAGGAGTTCAGTATGGAGGACGAGCTGTCTATGACGGTGATATCATCAACATAGAGAACGAGAACGAGAATTCCTTATTATGAAATGTAAATATAAAAGGATCAACCGAATTTACAGTAAATCCTAATTGAGATAAAAAAGATATGAGATGTTGAAACCTAGTCCGGAGTGCTTGTTTGAGTCCATTAATAGCCTTGCAAAGTTTGCAAATATGATTAGAAAACGAAGGATGAACAAACTCAGGAGGTTGTTTCATATAGACTTCTTTGTTTAGAACACCATGAAGAAATGCATTCTTCACATTAAGTTAGAGAAGACTCCAACCAGAAGATAAAACAACAGAAATAACTGTTCAAATAGTAGTAGGCTTTATGATAGGAGAAAAAGTTTTGTGAAAATCAATTCCTTAGTGCCGCTTGAAGTCTTGTGCAACAAGATGAGTTTTCAAATGCTCCAACGAACCATTTGCTTTTTGCTTTACTTATAGACCCATTTATACCCAATAAGGTTAATTGAGGTTGCTGGTGGAATTATGTCCTAGGTGGAGTTAGAGAGGAGTATGAAATTCTTCCTGTATTGCCTGACGCCAACCTGTATCTTGAAACACACTTAAGAAAAATTATCAGATTTAACTGTAAGAGTAGAATGTGAGGAAGCCAAGAGAGAGGTGAAAGTATCCCGATGCTTATTCATAGACCGTGTGAGCATACCATGGGTTCTGAAGGGTATAGGTGTGTGTGTGTGTGTGTGTGTGTGTGTGTGTGTGTGTGTTGGGGGGTGGGTGGGGGGTTGGCTGCAGTTGGTGGTTGGTGTTGAAGTGTTGGTAGCAAAGTTAAAGTGGATGTAGAGGATACAGTGCTGGCTTGTGGTAATTGTGGGACAAGTAGTGGTGAGAAAGGTAATGGTTCAATTGTAGAATGTTTGGAAGTGAATTTCCTGATATACACTCGGAGCTGTTTCTGACCAACGGTGGTGGGTGCACTTTTAGTTCTAATCAATGGACCAGTAAAAATATTGCCGGTATTAGTGATTTCTATAGATTGAAAATAAGTGAATTAGAAGTGGAGGAAGAAGGAACAGCAGAAGAATCCTTTTAGGGAAGAAAATTTAAACTTGCAATGGCCTCAAGAGTTGGAAGAATCCTTAGAGGGAAGAAATTCTGGTTGTGTGCTTGAGGAGAGCACGGACTAGGAAGGGTGTCAGGGAAGACCATGTTCGCTGGTGTGATATGTTGTTGGTGGCGAGTGGTTGAAAAGTGGAAGCTCGGCCACAAGAAAGCTTTCGGGAGCACCATTGATGCATAGAGCCCACTTGGTAGATCCAATTGTACTAGAGGGGAGCACGGTGAAGAGGGTGAAGAGGGTGGCTGGGGTCGCCGTGCTTCACCGGCCAAGGGTCGTTGGTGCTGGGGTTGGTCGGTATAGGGAGCTCGGCCTAGGGGAGACTGTGGCCTGACCACTTGGGTAGAGAAGCAGTAAGGAGGCTCATGCGGCCTTAGGGGAGGTCGGCCTACTTGAGGTGAACACTGAGGAGGGTTGACCGATGATGGATGTTGAGTGGGAGACCGAGAGGGAGAGAAGATTAGATGGAGGGAGATATGTATGGGATGGGGTTTTCTGACCAAGGGGGTGACCGTTGAAAGGTGGCGACACGTCGACGACGTGCGGGTGAGGCCAAAGGAGATAGTGGCCGTAAGGGTGTCACGCCCCGGGGGTTTCATTAAGCGGAAGACAGCCACCGAAAAGAGTTGGATTTGCATATAAATTTTTTTTTTTTTTTTTTCCTTGAAAGCGATCTCCCCCGGTGCGTGCCCAGACCCGCCGCATATACAAATTCACTCTGCAAACGGGCAGAGTCTCCTTTGTATATGCACGGCGTCCCAACTACAATATCCGCACAAATATCCATTTAACCACAATAGCTCGGCAGTCGAGTACAAACAACTATATTTCTATAAATATTAACGAGGCCGACAAATTTTGAAAGGATAAATCCACAAGTTTTAAAAGCGGTGCCCACACGGCACCCAGGTTTTTCAAAACGGTTTTCGAAATCCATAAATCCACAGGGTTTTAAAATGGTGCCCACACGACACCCAGATTTTCAAAATGGTTTTCGCAATCCATAAATCCACAGGGTTTTAAAATGGTGTCCACCCGACACCCAGATTTTAAAAATGGTTTTCGAAGTGTTTTCTTTTATCTTTCCTTTTGTAGTTTGAAAGCGGCCAATCCGGGAAAGCAAAACAATCACCCAAAGGGATAATAAAAGACATTCCAACATCCACATCGACCCCACAAGGGTATCGCGATCCACATATTAAGCTACTAACAGGTAATGAAATGAGCAAAATAAGAAGTACATACAGTCTATGGCCCCGAAGACCAAAAGTACCCCTGCCACGGCCTCACCGTCGTCCTAGCACTCATCCCTGGACGAACCTGTCACGGAGTGGGAAGTCAGTGACCAGAAAATAAAGCACGAAAGCAACTAGGGCTATAAATAAAGCAAACCGCAGTAAAACCAGCGCAACCGCCCTCCTCATCGTGCAATCGACAGTATCCCCTCCCCCTGCATAAGTCGAACCGGGCACCTGCCCCGGCAACCCAGACCTAGCACCAACCTCAAGAAGGAAAACCAAACCGAGCACCAACCTCGGGAGAGAAAACCAAACCGAGCACCAATCTCGGGAGAAAAACCAAACCGAGCACCAACCTCGGAAAAGAAAACCAAACCGAGCAACCTCAAGAAAGAAAACCAAACCGAGCACCAATCTCGGGAGAAAACCAAACCGAGCACCAACCTCGGGAAAGAAAACCAAACCGAGCACCTACCTCGGTAAACCACGCCGAGCACCTACCTCGACGGGTCGCACCGCTCACACCTTGGCGCCTCAAACCCCCCACCTACGGGGGCCCCCACTACGTCACCTCGTGGGTATACACGGGTCATAGACCACTTTTCCGGAAAAGCGCACCCTTTGCGGTGGCCAAACCGCGGGTGCGCGTGCTGCAGCCTCGAGCATAGTAACCAAGTACACAAGATAAAACTGATAGCAATGAACCATAAAGATCACCAAATATACAAAGTATAACTCAATAGCGAGGACCATAAATACTATCCAAGATAAAACCAATAGCAATGAACCATAAAGATCACCAAATATACAAAGTATAACTCATTAGCGAGGACAATAAATACTATCCAAGATAAAACCGATAGCAATGAACCATAAGGACCACCAAATATACAAAGTAAAACACAATAGCGAGGACCATAAATACTACCCATGTTAGCACAGTTAAACGCAAAATCAGAAGTAGTTGCAACCGTCGGAAGCCCGACGCTAAGTCTCAAAATGAAAACCCACATATGTGTACATAATAACGGACACCGCGACACTTGGTCGCTACCACACCGATAAGGGCATATGATAAATGATAACGAGAGTATGCACACAGGGGTTCTAAGGGGTACCCACCTGAAACGCGAAGAAGAAGGTGTGCGGAACTCCCGCTAAAACACTCCCACCCTGTGCCCGAAAGAAACTACAGTTAGTACTAATGTTAAAAACATCGTCGTGGTCAAAAACACTGAAAAACGGGGCAAAATGGGCCAAAAACGGGCCAAAACGGAGTTACCGGGCTCCCGGGCTGAAGAATGGTGCACGGGCTGGGCGTGGACCGGGTTCACAGCACAGTGGAGGCGGCGCGCAGACCCGGCTCACCCCGGCGCGTGCACCAGGCGGTTTGGGCCGGGCTGGTGCACGCGCAGGGCGTGCACCGGGCTCATCCCCACCGGGGGCGGAGGCGCGCACCGGGTGCACGCTGGAGGCGTGCACCGCGGTAGCGGGCCGGGCCGGTGCACGGCAGAGCGCGCACCGGGCTCACCCCCACCGGGGGCGGAGGCGCGCACCGGGTGCACGCTGGAGGCGTGCACCGCGGTAGCGGGCCGGGCTGGAGCATCATCCGCGGGCCGGGCGGTGCAGCGGGTTCACGAAAGAGGCGCCGATTCCGTGCGCCGGGTGCACGCCTGGAGCGTGCACCGCGCGGCTGTGGATCGGGCTTCCGTGAACAGTAGCTCGCCGGAAATTGTTTTCTTCTCCGATTTCGCTGTCCGCGGCTCCGGTGATGACTCCGCAAACACGGTGACTGCGGCGACGACCCCGTGGGCGTGATAACGGCGGCGGCGGCCTCCCGTTTAACAACGGCGGCGGCGGCTTCCCGTTACCACAAAACCCCCGCGGCGTGCGACACCCGAACGACCACCGCCCAACCCTCGACCCCACAGAAATTGCAAACTGGAAACAACACGATCACACTTACCGATCCAGCGAGGAAGGGGAAAAAGGATCGTCCCTCTCGTCTCCAACGTAGGGCTCCCCGAACGATGGATCCCCTGTTCTTCCTTCTCCTTTCTCGATCGTTCGCCTAATTCGAATTTTCGAAATTCGAAAGTCCCCCCCCCTCCGTTCACGTTCTCGAAAGGAAAGAGATAAAATAAAATATCCTCCAAACCCTAGGTCCAGTTTTGACTCAGACTTCCTCAAAAAACGTGCAAATTGTAATGCACGCATCTCGGTGCACTTTACGGTCACCGGGAGCTTCGAACCCCATTCCGGGAGATCCGTAAGTCCGATTTCAAATCCGATCGCACCGCCGTTCATCATTTTGCGAGATCTACCACCTAAAAATACCCGCAAACCCCGACGGTCAACCCAGAAATTCTCGAACTTCCAACTCCTCCCCACAACTAAAAAGATTCAGTCAAAACCAAAACGGAAAACCGGAAGGTCGAGGTACCACCAACTAAATAAAACGACCCACTGACATAAATAAGATGAAATGTCCGATCGTAGCAGGATCCAGTCCGATCACCTCGAAAGGTGTGCCGGCCACTTAGCACGGATTCTGATGCACCACTCGAAAGCAAACGCTTTGGTCCTCATTCCGGAAGATTCGTAATTCGGAATCCGAAACCGTTCGCTTTGCCGTCCTCCGTTTTTCGAGCTCAAGCGCAGAAAAATACTCGCGGTCCAGGCCAGTCCAGTGCAGAAACACAGTAACAAGTTTTCCTAACAATCCGGTCATAAGAAAAAGTATACACGGGCGAGGGAACGCCAGGACTCTACGGAGAGAGGGAAAAAAAGTCTAGCTTTATCTAATTCTCTTTTATATATATAATGTAATGGAAAGAAGGGTGAAAGAGCATAGCACTTTAGGGTTGTATTGATAAGAATATATAATATACAGACCAACCTATTATAGTAATAATACAATTAGAGATACTATATAGGCTACACTATTTAAGGTAACAATATACAATATATCCTACCATACTAAATCAAGGATTTAAATGCTGTGGTACGGGTCGTGCCGAAAACTTGTAGGCACGGTATGACACGATGTGTGCCGGGCCGTGCCAATGCATGCCAGTCCAAAAAAATACATGTGTGCCGGCACATAATGATATGAAATATTTACTTTCTTTAGCAACAAAATATTCTAATTGTTTATTGTATCTTTATCAAATATTTTGAATTTTATTGAGAAAATTACTTATTAATTAAAGGAAAAGAGAGTTTTGAGTTGAGCCAACAGCACGGGGGCTGTATCGTGCCGATATTTTGTTGGCACGATACGACACTGTAGATATGGCTTATGTCGATGGGCACTTAAAACTTTGTAATAAATATCCATCGTGTTGTATCGTGCCGACAAAATATCGGTACGATACAGCCCGCGTGCCAATAGCACAGTTTAAAACCCTTTTTTCTTTAAATTGGTAAGTAATTTTCTTAATAAAGTTCAAAAGATTTGACAAAGATATATAGTAAGCAAGGATTTAAGTATCCATCGGCACGGGCCGTATCTACCGTGTCGTACCGTGCCAACAAGATACCGGCACGATACAGCTCCCGTGCCGATGACACAGTTCAAAACTTTTTTTCTTAAAATTACTAAGTAATTTTGTTAATAAAGTTCAAAATATTTGATAAAGATACATAATGAGCAATTAAAAAATTTTGTTGTTAAAGAAATTAAATATTTTATGCCATTATGTGTCGGCACGCATATATTTTTTGTGACCAGCACTCATCGGCACGGCTCGGCACGCACCGTGCCGTACCGTGCCGGCAAGTTTTCGGCACGACCCCGTGCCACGGCACTTAAATCCTTGATAGTAAGCAATTAGAATTTTTTGCTGGTAAGAAAAATAAATATTTCATGCCATTAAGAGTTAGCACATATGTTTGTTTTGATCGGCACGCACCGGTATGGCCCGGCCAAGGATTTAAGTGCCTATTGGCATGGGTCGTATCTACTGTGTTGTATCGTACCAACAAGATATCGGTATGATACAGTCCCCGTGCCGATGGCACAACTCAAAACTCTCTTTTTTTAAATTAGTAAGTTAATTTTTAAATAAAGATCAAATGGTTTGATAAATATACATAATAAGCAATTAGAATATCTTGTTATTAAAAAAAATACATATTTCATGCCATTATGTGTCAGCACACATGTATTTTTTGTGATCGGCACGCATCGGCACGGTACGGCGCGGCATGCATCGTGACGTACCGTGTCGGCAAGTTTTCAGCATGATCCCGTGCCACGACACTTAAATTCTTGGGCCTAGCACACCCTGTTGGAACGTGCCGACAAGTTTTTGGCACGACCCTGTGCCACGATACTTAAATCCAAGGATTAAGGTGTTGTAACACGGGGGAGTGCTGGTTGACGCCTGGTACGGTACGACAAGAATGCCTCGGTGACGACATGTGGCATGCAAGCGTGCCGATGGATACGCACTACTTCCTAATGGCCAAGGATTTAAGTATCCATTGGCATGGGCCGTATCCACCGTGCCGTATCGTGCCAACAAGATAGCGGCACGATACAGCCTCCGTGCCGATAGCACAACTCAAAACCTTTTTTTCTTTAAGTTACTAAGTAATTTTCTCAATAAAGTTCAAAATATTTGATAATTAAGCAATTAGAAAAAAAAATTGCTAAAGAAAATAAATATTTTATGCCATTATGTGTTAGCACACATGTATTTTTTGTGACCGGCACTCATCGGCACGGCCCGACACGCTGTGCCGTACCGTGCCGGCAAGTTTTCGGCACGATCCCATGCCACGGCACTTAAATCCTTGCCAGTGACACTCTTTGGTACGGTTTTTTTTTTTTTTAAATTTTTTTTGTTCCTAATTATAATGCTATTTTGAAAGATTTAAAAAACTAATTATAAATATTGGGTTTTTTTTTTACAAATAGCCCCTCTAAAATTTATATTTTCAAAATTGACCCTATTTCTACCATGTGAGCGTCGCCACACAAGCGCTAGTTTTAGGGGGGAGTTTAAGTTGAACATGACAATGGTTCATCGTGTTTAGATACAGTGAATTATTTATCGTGTTGAAGTAATTTTGGAGATTTGAAGGAGAAGAGAAACACGGTGAACCATTTATCATATTTGAAGTAAATTTAGGAATTTGATTGACGGGAAGAGAAGGAAAAGAGAAGGCAAAGCGAGAATAGGGAATTATTTAGACACAGTGAACCATTCACCATTTCTAAAATGGTAAATGGTTGACCGTGTCTAAATATGGAGAATCATTTATCGTGTTCAACGTAAACAACCCCAGCTTATGTGGCAGAGATAGGGTCAATTTTACAATATAAATTTTTGGGGGTTGTTTGTAAAAATAGATTTGTTAGGAGGCCAATTGCAAAAAAGCCCTAAATATTGGCTATGTAAAGCTTACTACACTCAACAATTAATAATATGTAAAGTAAATCCAACTATAGCTCATAGAAGGAAAAAAATTAAAAATTGATTAACTTTGAAAATTCTTTTGATTTTTCCTTTTGCCAAAACTTAAAAAATTATAAAATACAAACTTAGAGAAAATAGTATTTCCATAAAATTTTTATGGAATCCGCAAGATTCATTCATATTGATTCGCCAAGGGCCTAAAATAGCACTAAAATTGCTCCAATAATTTCTTCAGATTTTGAATCTTTTAAAAATATTTATTAAAAATTTAAAGAAAAAATTATTTTTTATTAAAATTTTTTAGAAAATTTGTAAGATCTATCCATAAAAATTTAACAAAAATTATATGACGAATAATTAAACAAATTTAAATATTAATTGCTTCAATTTAGTTTTTTTTTTTTTTTTTTATTTGTATTTTTTCATCTTCTAAGTCCAAAAATAGAATTTTCGAAGATAAAATTTTTTTGTCGTAAATCTCACATGCAATGCTAGATTTATCCAAAATAATTAAAAATAGGATCACATAATGACTTAATCAAGTAGATCTATATTTAAATTTTTGTAAACTATAAATAAAAATTTGTATAATTTCAAATTTCTTCAAAACAAGAGCTTTACAAGTTCAAAATATTCAAAATGTATGAAAAAAAAATTAAATTGTAATTTTTTTTTACTTACCTATTAAGTACATCTTCAATTTGCTTTTCTTTTTTTTTTTTTTTACCTTTTCTTCAGTGATCAAAGTAGAAAAAAAGGGTTTGAAAGAAAAAATTAGAGATAAAATTATAATAAACGGAGGAAAAAATAGAGTGAAAAAAAAGAGAGGAAGAGATAGTGAGAAGAAAAGGAAAGACTTGAAAGAGTGAGTTGAGGAGAAGAAAAGGTCGAAGAAAGTGACAGAGAGAGAGAGGAATGTTTGTGGGGCAAAAGAAAAAACAAACCGAAAGTAGGCCCAAAGCGCAAAAAAAAAATGGTTAAACCTTAAAACGCTGTGTGCCCTTATAGCAGCACTTTGCCGCGATACCTAAAAGGTGCTGCGCTGAGGGTATAACGGCACGTGGGGTCCAAGTGAGGCACCCCCCGTATGTATCGCCCCGTGCTGACCGGCATGGGGCGATACTTTAAACCTTGCTTAAATCCTTGATTCAATGTACTGAGAAATCCTCAATTTCATAAGATGGATGCAACGATAAATAGGGCTCCTAAAGGGTATAATGCTCTCATTCCATAAGGCAAGAACTACTTTATTAGATGAGTGCAAAAGAAGCATTGAAAAAGACCTCATCAGAATGATGACTCATGGTATTCACAAAGAGTATCTATTGTGTCTGATGGGTGGACAAATTGCATCCTCAATTTCATAAGATGGTTGCGATAATAAATAGGGCTTCTAAAGGGTATAAGATCTCATTCCATAAGGCAAGAAATACTTTTATTAGATGAGTGCAAAAGAAGCATTGAAAAAGACCTCATCCCAGTGAAGGACACATGGTATTTGCAAAGAGTATCTATTGTGTCTGATGGTGTCACGCCCCGAGTTTAGAAAAAGGTCTAATTTTTTTTTATTTTTAAAATCAGAGTTAAACATTTCGAAGTCCAAGGCGTGAACAGACCGCCACACATATAGGAAAGTCTCTGTACAAACGGACAGAGTCTCCCCTGTATATGCTCGGCTAGAAGAGTACATTCATCAGAGTAGATACAAGCAGTAAACTGGAAATTAAATAGTCATCTACCCTATTACATCCGCAAGGTTCCATAAATACATAATATGTTCACAGTCCTAGATATCCACAACTAGTCATCCAACACAGTCCTAGATATCCACAACTAAGATGATAAATAAATAAACATAGAGTCCAAAAAACGAGATCAATGTACTAAGCCATAATAATCAATGATCTGCCAGGGACAACTCTATCGCATCTACTCACTAGGTGGTCCCAGAATCCCAACACCCAACTGACCTGAAAAATGATCACCCGAGGGTGTGAGACACATCATAAGTGTATCCCAGTGGGCACGACGGGTCGAGAAATAGCAAGTCGTACTTACTGGATACTATAATAAGCGGATAAACAAAAGCTGGAGATAACAAATGCAGATAATCAACTGAGCATGCTAGATAAGTAACAAGCATAAGATAGGTGAATAAGTAATACATCAAAACTAGAAGTACAAGTATACCCAATCTCATGCCACTGTCGATCCCAAGGACCTCAGGCTAATACCGCTCTGGAAATCAGTATGCTATCATAACCCCAACGGGCTCACGGGTCAATGTGACCTCTCTATCGGTAAAGAACACCATTGCGGGTAGCTAATCCGCTGGTGTGCGCGTCTGAAAGCTGGCTCAACGGCGATCATAATGCTGATGCTCAAACCACGGTCTAAAGACCAGGCAGTCGGCGAAAAGTCGAGGAAAATCCCCACCGGGATACAGACACTGAAGTATATCATGCCAAATACTGAAACAGTAACTCCTATTCTAAACATGCAGTGAAGAATAGAGAAAGGTATAGAACTGAGCTAGTGACCATACAAGCATGGCATATGTCCAGATATGTATAACTACTACTGGAAATAAAAGCATAATAAAAGCTCATCTGTGGGATCAAAGCTGCCAAGAATCAAAGGAAGGGGATCCGTCCTACTACGGTACCCGTAGGGCTGAAATGATAAAGCGCGGACCGTAGATAATCCACCTCAAGGCAGACGGTCGCGATATCCGCTGGATGGATCTCGGGCTGGCTCCTGACTGCTGGGGCCTACAATAGTATCACGTGTCAACACAGGATTCATCCACTATCCTTGAAATGCGCGTTTAGCGCGAACCGCTGTTAAATCGACAATTTTGCCGATTTATGGGTCGTTAAGCAAAACTCGCTCAATGAAAGTCCTCGGAACCCAAACGAAGGGTCTATAAATCATGTTAATACTGTTTACAACAATCCCTCATGTAATATTTACATTTAGACCCCTACAGTTTACTAAATTGCATAATAAACATGTAAAAACCACCAATTAGGCTATAACTTTAATTCCAGGGATCATTGAACCAAAACAAAACACCAGCCACTAGGTCTCGACCTAGAAAAACCCATGCTCACTGCCCAAGAGTGAATCGAGCCCTAAAAACAGTGTTTAGCCCATGATTATTAAACCATTAGAGCTCTTGTTGGCCACTCTCACATAACCTCTTAATCATTTTCAATTTTAATGTGAGCATCATGCTTAGGGACCCAAAATTAATCAGAGGCTCACCTCTGGGCCTCAGCAAAGCCACCCAACAGGTGGCAACCGCAATGTGGTCCATTTAAGCCATATATAGAGCTTGACCTTGGGCTCCCACCTATCCACGGGTTCCAGACAGAAACTAAGGTGAGCATTAGCATGAGGGCATCAAAAAACTCGGGGGCTCACCTGAAGGAGGTTACGGGGTTGCTGGTTAAGTTGCTGGAGCAGGATAACCTTGTTTTTCCTTTAATAGAGCTCAAGTTGGCCGAACCCTCTCTCCTCTCGGTCAAGCTTCAAACCAAAGTGAGCACGAGCTTCAGGGGGTTCCCAGAGGTGGAAGGCGCACCACCCAACACTGCCACGGCGCTTCGGTGGAGTGGGTGGCCGAAGAAGACAACCTATTCAAGTTTCAAGACCATTAATGGCAAGTTGGCATCCACGCAGCATGGGCTGCATGCGAAGGGTTCGGAGGAGTGCTCTGGGTATAAGGAAGCTTACTAGAGGTTGGCCGGCGCCGGAGAAGTGACGGTGGCGACGGGCGGCGTTGCTCGGTCCAACACCAAGAAGCCGAGCTCTAGGGCTTCCTTCCTCGGTCTCCACACCGCACCAAAGCCCACCAGACTTCGTGGGCTGCCTTCTGGGAACCAGAAGCAGGTACTGGTCAACTTGGTTCCGCTGCCGGAGCTTCGGAGGCGACGCGCGGAAATTGCGGCCAAGATTAGGGTTCCGGCGACCCTACTTCCACCCGCCGGCAACCGAGGGTTCTCGGACCTTGGGGCTTGGCCTGGGGAGTCCTTGCGATGTCAGAAACCTACTGCAAGAGGTCTGGTTGCAAAGAAATCAAAGTAAAAGGGGAGTTCCTCTTACCGGACTCGAGGAAGAAGAAGATGGTGTCTCCGGCGGCGCGCGGCGGAGCCAGGCGTTGGGGCTCCCCGATCTGCGTCCGGAGACCAAGAATGCTCTCAGAGATGACTTGGAGGAGTCCCAAGCCTTTTGGTTATTTCCTTCTCAACCAAACCCGAGAGCAAGGTTTGTTTCTTGCTTTCTTTTGCTTCTCCGGCGATGGCTGGCCGCGGCCGGTGGTGTAACCGTCGTGGAGAGTGCCGAGGAGTTGAGGAGACTCTCTGGTGGCGGCTGGGTGGAGAGGAAACCGAGGCTAGGGCTTCTTGAACCAATATTAGGTTTTTAACATAGTTTGCACAAAATGCCAACTAGTCCCTCAACTTGCATTATTTAAAGTTGGGTCCTCCACTGTAGATCAATCTTGCACTAAAGCCCCTCTCTAATTAATTCCATCCCATGCCACACATAAAATATAGTGGTTTAGATGAATTTACGCCATTTTTGTTGTTTTTCGCGCTTTTCGAGACGATCGGGTCGTTGAATAGAAAAACGGAAACCACCACGACGTCCGACTCGACGAAACCAATCAGGTAGCTATTTTGGTTCATCGAGACCGATTCTCTAAAATTTCATAATCCATCTTCTTCAGTAGTTTATACAGTTTGGCCTGCTTTCCGATGACTTCAGCTCGTCGAACATAAATTCTGTCAGCGCCACTACGCTCAGAACGTTGAGGCCATTCAAATCGACTATATGAATCGTCGGTTTCGGACTCCAGACTGTCAATCGGCCGACGTTGGCCGGCGAGGGAATTAAATTAGGCGGTTACTATTCACGACTTAAGTCGTGGGCCCCACTCCGTTCTTCGCCGTTTTCGAGACGATCCGACCGTCAGATCGAAAATCGGTTTGCGCCATCTTTAAACAATTCGACGAGACGGTTCCATCGGCGATTTTAGTTTTTTGAGATCAGATCCGGATCAGCAAGTTGGGGGACAGTTTTCTCTGAAAACTGTGCAATTTGCACTTTGACTTACAATATTCCCATATATACATCTATATATACAAAATCTTGACTTTCACTTTTATTTTTCATTTCTTTATTAACTTTTACAACTCGAATTTCTCGAGTATTACAGATGGGTGACAAATTGCATCCTCAATTTCATTAGATGGTTGCGACGATAAATAGGGCTCCTAAAGGGTATAAAGCTCTCATTCCACAAGGCAAGAACTACTTTATTAGATGAGTGCAAAAGAAGCATTGAAAAAGACCTCATCTGAGTGAAGGACAGATGGTATTCGCAAAGAGTATCTATTGTGTCTGATAGGCGGACAAATTGCAAAAATCAACCTCTAATCAATGCCCTTGCTGTGAACAGTCGTGGATCTATGTTTCTATATGCAGAGAGTTTTTATGGAGTTGGAAAAAATGGGTTCAGCTATTGCAAAATTTTTATTAAAAAATCTAAAGAAGAGGTTGGGCCTCATGATGCTCTTCAAGTAATAACAGACAATACTGCAAATTGTAAGCTTACTAGAAAAGAGAGAGAAAGGTACACAACCATGTATTTTAGTCTCCTTTTGTTGTTCATTCTTTAAATCTTATTCTAAAAGATTTCGCAAAAGAATTTGAGTGGTTGAGAAATACATATAGAGCCGGAAAAAACATCGTAAAGTATTTTTTATGCAGTCATTTTTTTTTGATCAAATTCTAGATTGGAACTTTTTAAAGTAGCCAAGACCAGATTTTCCTCTCATTATATTTATTGAAAAGGCCAGATTTGCCTCTCATTATATTTTATTGAGAAGGTCGGTTGATTGTAGAGAGGCTCTAGCAACAATTGTTGTACTAAAAACAAGGAAAGATTGGGTAAAACAGGGAGATGAACATGCAAGAAAAATGGGAGCTTTAATCACTGAAACCATAGGGAGTGAAGAATATTTGGATGAGGTAAGTATAATAGCTAATACAAAACCGATATTTTTGTTGATAAAGGTTTTTGATGGTGATGGCCCTAAGATAGGCGAAATATATTAGATGATGAATAACATGCTTGGAGAAATAAGAGATGTAATGGATAAAAATAATCATATGGAGGATTATTTGCAGATGGAGGATATTGTACTTGCAATGTGGGAGAAAATGTCAATTCCCTTACATTGCCTTGGTTTTGCATTGTCCCTTAGATTTTATGATTCGAGATACTTGGCATTAATGAACAACTAGAAGAGCTCTAAATGAAGATGAGTGATTATGGGGGGTTATGAAAGCATTTAGCAAAATAGCAGAAAACAAGGGAGAAGAAAAATTACTTCGTGAACAATTTGCTATTTTCTATTCACGTAAAGGCATTTATACTACGGCTGCAGCTTAAATTGATGCGGCGACAATGGATGCAATAGATTGGTAGGCTACATATGGATCGGAAACTCTGGAGTTAGCAGAAGTTGATAAAAACGTTCTATTGAGCCAATTACAAGTTCATCAGCAAAGCAAAATTGGACCACTTATTCTTATATTCATAGCACCAAAAGAACTAGATTAAACTCCGTAAGAGCAGATAAATTAGTATTTATTCATTCTAACCTTCGTCTTTTATCTTGCCTCACTAAAAGTTACCAGGATGGGCCTTACAATAAATGGGACATTGATCTGGAGGAAAATTATATTGATGATTCTGTTGTGAGGTTCGAAGACATGAGGTGGAAAGCATTAGAAGGTGAATATGTTGAGAACTTAATCAACTCTCCAAAAGAAGATGAAGCATCATCACATGCCGCTATCAGTGTCAAAGGAAGTTCGACTTCAAAGATATCATCTGTTGTTGGAAACGCACAAGAAGTTCGTTGTAAGAACTTGAAATTTTGTAATTAAATAAAAAGGAAAAGAATAAAAGTCTAGTCGATTTTGAATCATGAATGGCGAGAGTAGCCTCAGTGCCCCTTTTCTGCAGTGTAAATTGCACAGTTAGTGGGCCAGAAATATCACTTTTCAATCCGAGCCTGATCTCGAAGATCCGAGACCGCGAGTGCGACCGTCACGACGAACTGATCGAAAACCATATTAAGCATGTTCAGATCCGACGGTCGGATCTTCCAAAAATCGACGAAGAAGCGGGCGGGACCCGCGACTTAAGTGCACAGTGCCTTGGTACTGTACATGAACAGTAAACTCGAATTTTGAGTCCCCTTAGCACCAACGTTGAGCCATTTCGCTATCCGGAAGCCGAACATAGCACTTCAAATAGTCGATTTGAACGGTTTCATCGTTCTGCACGCAATGGCACTGACGGAATTTCCGTTTGACGACTTTAAAGTCTCGAAAAACGTGAAAACTGTATTTTGACACAGTTATTATGGACCCAAAATTCATCTGGGCGTTTTTTCGAAAAACAAAAATCGCTACCTGATAGGTCTCGTCGAGCCGGTCGTCGTGGCGAAGTCCGTTTTTCGAATTGACGACCGGATCGCCTCGAAAAGCATGAAATACAGCAAAAATACGGCGTTTTGCGCATATAACCCTATAAAACTTGCCTCGAGTCGCGCGCCACTTTTGGGAGAAGGAGCTAAGTGCAAATGTGGGCTGTTGTAAGGGACCTAACTGCAAATACTATGGTTGGAGGGATGAAAATGCAAATGTTGCTATATATGCATATATATGCATGTGCTCCGAGCTAGGGTTTTCCCTACACCCTTAAACCTTGAGCCAGCCCTAGCCGCCCCCAACAGCATCCTCCCCTTCACTGCCGCGCCTCCCGGAGCATTCCCGCACTGGCCGCCGCCTCTCCCGTCGCCGGAAAAGAGAGGAGCAAGGACCACCTTGTTCTCGGGTGGATGAAGAGGAGTGTACTCGGGAGGGTCCTAGGCAATCAAAACCTGGCCTGAGGACTCCTCTGGGTAGCCGCGTCCAAGCTGTGGTGGACCCAGCCCCAGCCGTCGCCGTGCGCCGCCGCGGGACCACCCTCTCCTTTCCAAACTCCGGTGAAGGTAAGCTTGGAACTTTTCTTCTTATATCGGCCCGGGGACCCTAGCATTGTGTTGCTGACATTCCAAGGATCATCCTCGTGCAGCCCCACGATCCCCGGTGCCCCGGTTAACCGGCCGGGGAACTTGCTGCCGGAATTATCACTTTTAAGCCGACCGCGTGCGCCACCGTGATCCGGCCGTCAAGCGCACGATCAAAACCGTTGGATCGGCTTCTCTGATCGACTGCAGCACCTCCATAAAGTCTGAGGATCATCCGTTGAGGATCAAGCCCGATCGGTGATGCCCTAGAATCGGGCTTTCCTTTACTTAGCCCGATCGCCGTCGTCCGGCGCCGGCGCTGCCCCCTACCGCCGGCCATCGCCACCAGAGAACTCTTGGACCCGAGAGGGACCTTTCGGTCCAAGTGGCACCGGCCCGGAGCCCGCCGGCCGGAAACCGCCATTAAAGGCCATTGGAGCTCCACCGAGCTCCGCCGCCGCGCCTTGCCGACGATCCTCGACGCCGGAAAACCGTCCAGGTAGGCTTCTTGGACCTGTTAGAGCATTCCCATCATCTTGCATGCAAGTTGTAACGTCGGGTTTTGATCCTTCCCAGCTGCACCCGAGATTGCACCCAAGTTGACCTCCGGCGATAACCGGCGCTCCGGACTCCGACCAACCGTGCAGGTAAGACCTAAACACGATTTATAAGACCCCCATGAATTTTATTTGGGCTGGGAAACCCCCCCTGAAACTGAGTTCCATCTTGCACCCGAAAGCATCCTTGCGGGCTTAACTCCGGCCGCCGCCGCCTCCGGCCGCCGGGGCTCGACCCCACATGGACCAAACCTTATCTGGGACACCCTTTTAACTGATGCTCCTCTTGGAAACAGGTTGGCACCTGTGCTGCTCAAGGTGAACCAAACCGAGCTCCTTGCGGTTTAAGGTGTTGCTCCGGCCACTGTTCCGGTCAGTCTCCGGCAAGCCTCAGGTGAGCACCATGATCCTTAACAGTTGTTGAACACCATGCTTCATTAAACTCTGGTCTTGGTCATGTATAAGTAATGTTGGTGCAATGTTGCATATAGAACACTAAAAGATTATGGGCCAACTTTGCCCTCGGGATCCGTGTCAGGCCAAACTTGTGAGCATGGCCTTGGTCTCGTCGTAACGAACGCGCTGAAAGTTACGGCGCAGCTTTTGGACTCCCGGATCTCAAGATCGAGTCGAAACAGTCAATTAACGTAGTGTTTTTATGCGAATTAAAGAACATTATGGATCAAATTGTAAACTGGACTTAATGGCTGTCCTTAGACAGTAATTACACACCTACTAGACATCTTGTTAGAGTTCCGTAGGTTCTCGGTGATCGGGAATCGGTCTTTGTTCGGTAAACCGACGATATTGCCCCGTATAAACGATCCGTTACTGTTGTGTCACCGGGATGGGTACGTGTGAGTCTATTACTGATCATAGTTGTTTATTCAGGGCCCAGTTGTTCAGGACCAGCCTCCCAGTAGCTGAGCGGGAGTTCGTGGATCTGCCTACATCCAGGTGGGTTACTTTCGATTCGGGCTTTAGCTCTTTGGCCCTCTGGTTGCTTTAGTCCAGTCGGACACCTGTTATTGATTTGCCCTGCTGATTAGATCCATATGGCCTATTTTGACATATCCTGATCCTTCTGATTGATATTGACTTCATTAGACCTGTTCATGATTAGCTTGGATTATTATGGTTTCATGCTCCATGATTATTCGTGATAAATCTTGATTCTCTTGAGACACACTATATACATCTGCTTGTCAGTGTTCATATCTTGATTATATCTGATGAGTTGATCTATATACCGCATGATTGTTCGATAGACATTGATTCCGTAGATACATGATATACAGCTACTTGTCAGTTTCCATATCTATTACATAGATGTTATGATCGGATTATACCTGTTGATTCCTGTCAGCCGATATATTGTTGATATTTCGATATGCATGATTGATTGATCCTGATTGATAGATACTACTCGATGTTCCGATATGCCTGATTGATAGATACTACTCGACGTTCCGATATGCATGATTGATAGATACTACTTGATGTTCCGATATGCATGATAGATCTTGATCGATATGATAGATGATTTCCCTGTTGGGATCTCGGCTTATTGCCGATTACTCGGTCACTAGACCGTGAGCTTTTGATCATAGCATGATGACTACCACGCACGCTGTACTTCACGTACATCAGCGGAGTCATGACCGCAATGATGTTCTTTACCGGTAAAGTGGTCTAGAGGAAGGACCCGTGAGCCCCCAGTTAGGCACCAGTGGGTGCGGGGTTATGTCAGCCTGTTAGGTGCCAGTTAGGTGGTATGAGCCTGAGGTCCTCGTGACCAATACTGGCATTGATTGGGTACTTGAGTTCCTTTGTTGACACATTATATTTTATTTTGCACTGTTATTGATAGATATCTTACCCTGTACCCTTACTGCTCAGTTTATGATTGATTATCTCAGTTATATCCAGATTTCTTGTATTGCTTACCTGCAGTCCCTATGCTTGATTTTTATAGCTATACACTGATTTCCAGCTTTTATTACCTGCAGTTTCATTACCCTTGATTATCTGCCTATTCAGTAGATCTTACTTATTGTTCAGCTTTACCCTATGATTCTTACTATCCGCAGATTATTGTACCCAGTAGGTACGATTAGCTATTTCTCGGCTCGTCGTGCCCACTGGGATACATGTACAGTGTATCTCACACCCCCTGGGTGACCATTTTTCAGGTCGTTCGGGTAGAGGGGTGTCGGGACGATCCAGTGAGGCTGTCACGATAGAGCTGTCCCCCTGATGATATAGATTGATGATTGTGATCCCGGATGATTGTAGCTGACTCTGATCTATGTTATTTCAGCTTTTAGTTTCTTGAGTTATTCCAGATTGATGATAGCATGATTATTTGGATTATTCATGTCGATTGTTCATTATTAGCTAGATGTTGGTTGATCCCTGATTGATGATTGGATTCGCCTAGCCGTGCATGTATAGGAGAGACTCTATCCCTTGGGATAGGGGATTTCCTATATGTGTGGCGGTCTGTTACGCCCGTTTTGCAAACTCTGATTTATTCAAAAAAAAAAAAAAAAATTTCTGACCTGATTTTTAAACTCGGGGCGTGACATTCGTCGTACTGGACTTCATCAGACAAGTATTTCAAGTTTTGCAGCAAGCAGTGGGTAAGGCACAGGAAAGATGAATAAGTGATAATAAATTAGTTTTTTTTTAGCTTTAGCCACTAGCATGGGCATTGGATCGTTGTTCTGATATTTTTCTGTCTTTGGTATTAAGCTTAGTTGTTTTGGACTTGGGTATTTGGATGTTTGAATTTTGAACTTTGAAATTTAAATTTGGTAGAATAGCCTAACCTTGAGTGGTATCGAAATAGCGATCTGCATAATCCTACCCCCTTCGTACCGCGTACTGAATAAATTAAGTATTGCGTACCCGTACTACGTACCGCATCGAACCCTGTTCTAGGTAACTATGTGTGGGATTATTGGAGTGTCACATACTAACCTTGTTTTAGGTTCTGACGCCCATGACAGCCCAATCACACATGTAGCTCAAGATCACTAGATGATGTGAAAGGCTTACCTCACACTTCCGGCTGATGAACCGACGCTGATACCAACTATAACGACCTAGCCCGTTAGCTCTAATAATTCATTAGGCCAAAGCCACTAGCCCAAAATGCTTAACCCCAATTATTATTTCTATTGCTTCCGTCACATACCAGTCCTTCACACTCGCCCACATTACCTGATGTGGTACTATTGGGGTGTCACACATGGTGTCAAAGAACTAAGTGCTTGAGCATTTGTATTGTGAGAAATTATTAAATTTTCACAGGAAGTTCCTAAATATTGAAACGTAACTTTTCTTTCTGCTTGAAATTTTGTTCAAACAGAAGGTTTTACTGGTTATAGCTTTTGCCTTGTTATAGTTTGTAAGGCCTAACAATATTCTGTATTTCTATACGAGCAGGAATTCATAGGGCAAAAGGCAGTGAACTGCTTCCATGGCCGCAAAGGCTTACAGCACCACCCCCTCGCTTAGAAGAGATAGGATTCAGTCCTGAGAAGTTCTTTGAAGACCATGTGAGTGAAATGTGGTGTAGTTATATCTTTTGTCCTAGTTTCCTTCATGCAATCATTTGTTATCAAATACCAAACTTGTAATCCTGTACTTCATTGGCTAAATCAGGAGATTTGGCACAATAGGGTGAGACAGTATTGGAAGCAAGTGGAATCTGAGATAGAAAAGGATTCGTTAAGAAATGTTATGGATATGAGGGCAAACCTTGGGGGTTTTGCAGCATCACTCAGAAATAAAGATGTCTGGGTGATGAATGTCGTTCCTGCTGGTGAATCTGGGAAACTGAAAATAATCTATGACAGAGGTTTAATAGGAACTGTTCATGACTGGTATGTTCCTAACTTTCTGCTTCATGTAACTCTGTTGGTATATTACTCAATTCCTTATTGATGGTCTATGTGTATGATGTTTAGTTGCAGTGAAACTACTTATGCTCTCATTATTGAGGCTGGACATAAATCTTTACAATGACAATTGGACTTAAGATAGCAGGCCTGTGACTCTCTAAAATCTATATCTTTGAGTATTTTTGGAAATGTTGAAGGAATATAAAAATCAACAGATTGCTTAAATTGTGGACTGTCAACTAATTCTGATATGTAAGATGCATGTCATGATCTGCCAAATAATTTTCATTTTTTCAAGTTATGTTTTTATCTTGCAGCCTAACTTTTATGGTTTTGCTTTCTTTTAATGTTTTGATAATCATAATAATATTATATAGCCATTAAGACTCTTTACCAAGGAATAAAGCGCACGGAGCGGCACGTACCGTGCCCCCAATATATAGGGGGCATGGTACAAGGGGGGTGCCTTGCCGCGATACCCTCGCGGGTATCGCGCGAGAGAGCGCGATACCCGCGAGGGTATCGCGCGAGACGGGCGATAACCCACAGGGTATCGCCGCTCCTTTTTTTTTTTTTTTTTTTTTTTTTTTTTTTTTTTTTTTTTTTTTTTTTTTTTTGTGCAAATCCTTCTCTCTCTCTCTCTCTCTCTCTCTCTCTCTCCCACACAGTTAGTTTAGATTTTTTGTTACGATTGTTTTTTTTTTCTCTTTCACAGTTAGTTTTGATTTATTTTGTTGTGATTGTTTTTTTTTTTTTTGGGTGAGCTTTTGTACCTTTCACCCATTATTATTATAATTTTTTTTTTAATAAATTTTTTTTTTGTAGGTTCTTATGTCTTCCATCTAATTTTTTTTGGGATTCGCCTTTATATTTCCAACGTAATTTTTTTTTTAAAATATTTTTAATTTGTAAATTTTTTTTAAAAAAATATAAAATTAGGTAATTTTTTTATTTATATTTTATAAAAAGTTGAAAATAAATATAATTGATTTAATTATTATATAGTCAAAATTTTAATTATTTTAGATATAGTATTTTAGATGAGATTTGCGATAAAAATATTTTTAACTTTTTAAAAGATTGAAAATACTGATAAAATTAAAAGATAAATTAAATTAATTAATATTTAAATTTCTTTAATTTATTTGTCATATAATTTATTGCTAAGTTTTTATGAATAGATCTAATATTTTTTTTAAATTATTTTAATAAAAAATATTTTCCTTCAAATATTTAAAAAATTTAAATGAAAAAATATTATCTAAAGCAATTACGGTCCTATTATGGTTAATCTAAGTACCTAGCGTATACATTAAAATTTTGAAAAAAAATATTTCTCTAATTTTGTATATTATATATTTTTTTTAAATTTCAAGAAAAAAAAGATAAAATCAAACTAATTTTAAAAGTTAAGCAATTTTCACAATATTTCTAAAAATTCTGAAAAATATATATTTCTTTAATTTAAAAATAGCTATATATAGTCAATATTTATAATTATTTAACTAAACTTTTCAAAATAGCATTATAAAAACTTATTGGGAACAAAAAATAAAAAAAAATTGTGCCAGAGCGTGCCACTGGGAGGTCATGTGTATCCATCGGCACGCAAGCGTGCCACGTGTCGGCACGCAAGCGTGCCGGTACCGTACCGTGCCAGGCGGCGAGCGGCACGGCCCCGTGCCACGGCACTTAATTCCTTGCTCTTTACTAGGATCTCCTGGTAGGAGATCTCACAAATAGAATGATTTCTGCACTATCATGAGCTGACACTGGTAGGAGTTGTCATATTCTCTTATGCCTATAAGGATTAAAATTCTTAACCAATCATTTTGAATAGTCCAAATTTTGTTGGTTTCAAAATGGCACTCTAGAAAGTACAGATAACAAAAGTACTTTTCAATCACTAATTAAGTTACTGTATTTGAGAGGATTCACAGCTATGTACCTTTGTTTCCTTACATCAGTATTATATAATACTCCAAGGTGCTTCACTTAGATTATTCTGATCTTATCATCATCCTATCATGGTGGCTACAGAGGATGGTAGCAGTGTCTGGCATATTCAAAGTTGTAATCAATTCATCATGTATGGAGGGAGGGCTCTACTACTGTCGTTCACCTTAATTATTATAGCAATAATTGCAATTATCTGATTATGCTCTATAGCAGAAAAAGAAACCCTATTATATTTATTGTTCATATTTTCCATAGTAATATGTTCTCGAGAAATAGCACCTTTTTTTAATCATATGTAGAAATATACCCTCCTCAAGCTGGAAAAGAAGCCCAACTAACATTTTTATTATTCATATTTTCCTTAGTTATGTGTTCTCAAGAAATTGCAGCGTACCCACCTCTACCATGATAGCTGTTGAACTCATATTTTTTTGCTTTCCTGTCCCATTATCGACCATAATGCACAAGCCAAATCTACGAACACCATGTGCAACGTAATTATCACCACTATCATTGATGTCATTCGTCACCGCGTTGCTCTTCTACCGTCTTTTCTTCACAGTATCCATTTTCTTATGTGCTAACTTTTAACTGGATTTGGGCTGGGCTTATTTCATAAGTACTTGCAATTTCTTTATCAGATTTTAATTCCACTCGTGTTAGCAGTTGACTTGTTGACAGATTATTTCAAATTAGTTGTCACCTTTGATTCGGTTGACTCGTTGACATATTATCTTAACCGATTATTTCAAATCAGTTGACTTGTTGACAGATTTTCACGTTACTTGTCATCTTTGATTCGGTTCAACCGGCTCGGTCATATCGACCGTACCATTTGCCACGTGGCGTTTTTATTTTTTATTTTTTATTTTTTTTTATTTCAACAATACCCTCTCGGCAATGGCCTAAAGTGACATTCAGGTGATTGGCGATATCTCAATTAATAATCGGCACGCGTGATTTATACACTGATCATTGTCTTTATCCTCATCGAGTCTTTTCGCCTTAAATGTTGTCGTTCTTCATCGGCTAATTTTATTTTATTTTATATTTGGCCTCGTGAGCCGACACTCTCCTCCTTCGATCGTCTTAGTATCAGCCGAATTTATATCTTCAACGTCGATGACCGAATTATTCTCGGTCAATATGTTTGACCGTGTACGTGGTTACTTCCCCCGAGAATTTATCAAATATCGGCGTTTTCCAATTGGCCAGGTACGGATGCTCCACATCCACATTCGCGGAATATGCGGACCTGAAGACTGGTTGTATAGCCGGTCTGGCCTCTGTGCCGAACGCGCCTTTTATTATCTCTCCGATCTGAGTATGTAGCTCAGCGTTCCCTGCCGGGGGCGTCAGGACCGCCGGCTGTATCGGATTTACGTTTACAAGAGGCGGGGTAACTTGACCCCTAGCTCTCTTGCCCTTATCTTGGGATTGATGAACCGACGGAGGGGTGAAGTAGGTAAACCCCGAGCAGCTTCCTGCTGGTGGCCTATGTTCGGTCTTATCGGCTTATGCTCTATTGGGATAGGAGCCGCTTGCGGCTGTACTGCCCTCAGCGGCTGTGCCGTCTGGAGGGGTGCGGCCTGCTGTGCCGCCATTGTTGCCGGCGCCATTGGAATTGATTGCACCGTCAGCATTAGGTTTGCTGGTGGTGGCCCAAACTGGCCACCCTGATTCTGGGCGAGCCCCTGATTCGGTGCTCGTTCTCGTTCATCCTTCTTAATGCCTCCAGCCTGAGGCTGAAAGACCGGCGGGGGAGGTAGAATATGTATACCCCAAAGGGCTTCTTGATGATAGTCGACGTTCGGACCCATCGGCCTGTACCCCGCCTGGTACAGAGTTGTTTGCGGCTGAACTGCCCCTAGTGGCTGAGCCGTCCAGAAGAATGTCATCGGCTGCACAACTCCTTGCGTTTGTGTTGTCGTCGTTGCCGACGCCATCGGGCTTGATTGTATCCGCGATGGCTGTGGTAGGGTGGATGGAGGTCCCGGTAGACCTCTGTGATATGGTTCGTTTCGGGCTAAAAACTGCTCGAGTCGAACAATATTGTTATTCGAGGCCGTGACGGCTGCCAACATTGCATCTAGGCACGAAATGAGCGCTCGGTTGTTCCTTTCGAGAGATAGTTATGTTCTCTCGGAAGATTCCAATGCTTATGTCATTCGCCCGAGTATCTCTGACAAGGTCGGCTCTTGATGAGCCGACCTTTCGCTCGTCTCGGAAATCTCCGGTAGCGTCGGAGGCGGGTCGTCCGCGTGTCCGGTGCTGTCCGTGTGCCCGGTGCTATTAAATTGGTCGTTCCCTAAAGGTCTGGGAACGACTCTATTCCTGAGATTTAAGCTGTTGTTTTCCGACATTTCGGCAAGAGCTAGGATAAAAGTTCTCCTAAATGTCCCACTGGACGTGCCAAAAAGTTGTTGGGGCCGAAATGTGCTGCCGACTGTTGACTGGGTTCGGTCAGCGATCGGCTTCGGAACTGACCCTCTTGATGTGATGCGCCGCGTGCCAAACGATTGGGCTGAGGACGGATCCGCTCGGCCGGGTTCTTCTCAATCGGGCCGAGAAGGGTTCCGCTCGGCCGGAATCTTCTCAATCAAACTCGGAACACGGTTCTGCCTGGAAGAGCCAAACTAGAACGACGGGGTATTGATCAACACGGCTGAACCAGCCGGTTCGCTTTGTATTGCTCGAGAAAAAGGTTATAAGAAACGGATTACAAGTAGAACTACTCTTAGGAAAGCTGTAAGAAAAATTGTAAATGCTGGTAGGAAAAGCTGTCACGCCCTGAGCACAGTTTGGACATGCCAACAGACCGGCCAATCGGGCATGGTCTCTCTATACCCGAAAGGAACGGTACACCCATCTTAATCAATATGAGTGTACAATGAGATATAATATCAGAGTATAAAACTACTAAACTAAAACTTTCATTCATTTAAACAACCAGTTTAACATGCAACTGAAAGTAAGTACAAGAGTGAACTACAAAATATACTATTAGTTACATCTTTCTCTCACACATGTATTTAAAACAATAATTACAATTTTCATGTTTTCCTCGCAATACATAGTTCACTCACAAATGCCCCAAAAAGATAAAGATACTGCTAGACCCTCTAGGCTTCTGAGCTGCTGGGCTCTTGCCCCTGTCGTATGTCTCGCCGGCAATACCTAGATCTGTAAAAATGGTCACCAAAGGGTATGAGAACTACGAATAGTTTTCAATGAGTTCAACCACCGAGAAAACATGTTCTATACCAGTTGGTCCAATGGAAGCAATAGTAGAAAATATATATACGAAAGCTGTAAATGCTAAACTAGCATGCTGATATAAAATCGCTACTCTACTAAATCACGCTCATATAGTATGCTACTATGCCATGACTCGGCCACTATGCCGCTAAGCAGGGGTTACAACTAACTCGGCCACCTTGGCCACTCTACATTTTCACTTTCTTTTTCTCTGTTTAATTCTTTATCCATTTGAAAGTATCTCGTCCGATGGGCCCGTGCCCTAGTAGCAAGGATTTAAGTGCTGTGGCACAGGGTCGTGCCGAAAACTTGCCGGCACGGTAGGACTGTTAGGTTTTGCGCAAAAATAAACGCAGCGGAAAAAGAAATCAAATAGGCAAATATGAAAAACTTGAGATCTGATCTCAAAAACCACGCAAAACAGGATCCCTCATGTATCTAAGATTAAAAGGAAGAGGAAGATCTAATCTTCACCTTTGCGCGGGGAGATCTACACCGCAATTTGATGATCGTGGAATTTGGTTCTCTTGAAGCCGCACACGCGTCCGGCCTCTAGGGTATCCACACGAGGTTGTCGACTTGATCGAAATTCTCACCGGGGTGCTAGCTCCCTTGCAGAGAACGTCTTTCTTTTAATGTGGATATTTAGAAAAGAGGAAGACGAGGAAAGATGACGGCTAGGGTTTTCTTTTTCTTTTTTTTTTTCTCTTAAAGAAAACTCGTACGTATAAAGAGGATATAATCCTTTTTATAATTATTAAGATAAACATTAAAATTAGATTTAAGTTTATCTTATCCCTAATCGGTTCAATCGATTAAATCCTAATTTAATTCGATTTGAACTCAATCATAATTTGATCAAATCAAATCATTAATGCAACATTAGCACTTAAGTCCTCTCACAACTTACTAACTATTAGTAAGCCCTCTCTTGCAACATTTGCACTTTAATATCCTTAATTTGTAACAATTACAAATTAGTCCAATTATCAAAATATTGATAATTAAGTCCTCAGGCGATTCAAAAATCGCGATCCAACTATCCGATCAGTCATAACCTCTTATGTGTGTGACCCCATAGGTTCTATTCTATCTGGTAGTGAGATATATTGTGATTACCATCAACAATATCACTGAAACTCTTTTCAGTGGGTTAGAACTATTCAAACTCAGCCCAATAAGAATTATCGATCATCATCCAGATAATTCTCGTGAGTCCCACAATCCACCAGTGACGCCTAGCAGCATGTAGTGGCATTCCAGTAGAATGGAATACTGAACCTCTAGGTGCAGTTAACGTGTGATACAATCCTTCTATCCGGAGTCCCAACTAGACGAAGGTCATGGAATTGCTCGTCAAACCCTACCGTCTGTCATATGTCAAATTTATTCGACTCGAGTTTCTAATATCGGAAACCCTTTCCGTTATTTACTACGCCTTGGCCAAGGTCTTCTAAACTCGGTCTCATAAATCACACAGGACTAACTCCCTTCTCTACTAAGGGCGATAGATTCCATATAGGTGTACACCCTATTCCTACAATGAACCTACTGTAGCCAACATGCACCCACTGCAAGGACCCAAATGGCTAGGGACCAAGTGTATGTACAGTCAAACTACAGTAACCCCATTGTGAATAGCCGAGACACCGCAGGTCAAAGGACCAGTCACACTACTGCAACATCGAGTAAGTCACTGACGAGTGAGTAGACATCCAAGTGACTTCTCGTGATGATCACGCTCGGTACCCTTGTTCTCCAACAACCACCTGCACATTCGCTCCAGTGTCCCCACACTGTTGACTCAAGACTCGTCTACCTTAAAAGGGAAGCGACTGTGCACCAATCTCACCGAATCAATCACTGTCCCCGTGATGATCCATCGATCGGGAGCATTTAGGAATTAATCACTAATTATACATGTCTCAAATTCTCAACTCTTGAGAATACGTATCATCATCTTATTAATTCCTTGGACAATTCATGGACACATACATAACACGAATGAAAATAAAAACCCAATAACATTCATAATGTAAAATGTCAAATACAAATTTATTTCCTAGAAAGAATATATGTGTCGGCCAAGTTGGCTTCTAGGGCATACATCTAACAAGGACACGGTGCGTGCTGAGCCGTGCCGATGAGTGCCGATCACAAAAAATACATGTGTGCCGACACATAATGACATGAAATATTTATTTTCTTTAGCAAAATTTTTTAATTGCTTATTATGTATCTTTATCAAATATTTTGAACTTTATTGAGAAAATTACTTAGTAAATTTAAGAAAAAAGGGTTTTGAACTGTGCCATCGGCACGGGGGCTGTATCGTGCCGGTATCTTGTTGGCACGGTACGGCACGGTGGATACGGCTCGTGCCAATGGATACTTAAATCCTTGCCTAGTAGTCATGCTACCAAAAGACGAGACAAATCCAAAGGCGCCACTAGCACCTACGGTGCTCTTTATACTATTCGAAAGTATCTCGCTTGAAAAGGGCCTATGCCCAGGGAGACGGCTATCGCTCTAACACTCCCAATACGAGTCTCAAATCCGATAGTGCCATATTCATTATCTTTTGCTTTGCCTTTTTAATTTTGCCTTTTTACCCTCGGTTATTAACTCTAAGATAGCCATGATGTCTCAAGGACCATCATTTAGGTTGGAATTGTTTTGTTTGCTCAAGTTTGCACATTCACCCTAAGTCCACAGCTCTTGGGTCGTTAATAGCCAATAAGCACCCCAACCTCAATCGAAACTCTCTAACCCTAGAGTTTATAACTCTATATTGAGAACTCTATCATTCATCCTTAGGTTTTCTCCTAAGTTAATGCCACTCATTTTGTCACGCTCCGGGGTCGAAACTGCGACCCGGGCTCGCCAACAGATCCGCCGCCTATACGGGAAGCCCTGCATAGGCGAAGCGTCTAACCTGCAAAAGATAGACCTAACAACTATACAGATATCAGAGCTGGAAAGTAAACTGTTGAAATATAAAATACAACTCTAAATAGTACATGTCAGGTCCTCACAATACATAAGTCTTTCAAAATAGAACTCTCAAAAGTAGAATATACAATAATCCAACTGACTATACTATAAATCTCCAAAAGGGGGTACCGCTACTCTCCAAGGACAGGCAGGGATCTAGCTCGCGACTCCCTTATCTCGATCTTTAAAAGCAGCAACAGGAGCAGGAACTAGAGTAGATGTCTCTGGAAAATAGTCACCATTGAGGGTGTGAAAACTACATCAAACAGTAGTTCTCAGTGGGTATTGTCTCCAAGATCAACGGTCTGCCCACTAAGTCTACTAGAGGCATAAGATAACAATGCAGTAAGAAAAGGTAAATAAGCTGGAAATAAACTCTACTGCTATCATGCCTCTATCTATAATGCTCAAGAGGTGGTACAGATGATAATATGCATCTACTCGATCTCAATATACTAAATCAATCCAATCACACTGACTGCCACATAGGGTTCAGTCAAACCTGCGCCCACCTACTACCATTACATTCATGGAGGACTGGAATTAGGTAGGGCGTCCAACAAGGACAGCATCGACAAGTCGCGAAAGCAAAGTATCTGGCCCAGCTCTGGAGCGGCACTCGAAGGAAGCGACCCCATCGAGGAAATATCCGCGCATCTCTGTCGAGCTCAATATGGCTCATGCAGGCTATAGTCCAAATTCACGATCAATCAGATCGACAATCCGCTCAAATGCACGCTCATGGTATAAGGAAAACGGTACTAACAATACCCTCAGTCTAGAACGAATCAAACAACAACAACCATGGGTCCGAAAATTCTAGGAGACTGGTGCCTAGAATCCCAATCAAACAAAGAACAGGTTCCAGACTCAGCCTCCCGTAGCTCTCGACCCAAAAGTGGAAACAACTCTTAGAATCCAGATCACTCGAACCCTCTTCGGGTGAGGAAGTTTATATGAAAAAGTGACATTTAATCTTGAAAAATGTTTTCACTCGAACCCTCTTCGGGTGAGGAGAAAAGTTAGCTATTTTAGAAAAAATATCTGGATTTGAGGAAGCCCCTTTTAATCAAATTTTAGTCTTTTAGGAAATCAGTTAAAACAAGTTTTATTTTTCAAACCCCGAAAGGCTATTGCCGTCACTTTAATCAAACAAGAACAGATTCCGACGGCCTATCGAAGTCCGGAGGGAAAACATTGGTTTACTGAAATAATATGTGTCCAAAAACATTCTGGGTTCAAGGTCCTGCTATCACAAGCTCGACACTGCCAGGAACTCAGTGGCAACCAAATCGATTCGAGAATACTCAACGATCCGGGATCACCGTCTATCCAAACGGCTCCCGACACTAGCACAAAACTAACTTCATCTACCAGAGTCCACTCGGCCCCCAGGCACGAGCGCAACATGCATCCTACACTATCCTAACCACTCGGCCCACTACCTGGGCGAGGAGGAACTTTAAGTCCAGGGAAACAAGAATGCAAGGTGTAGGAATGTCCAAAATAATAAAAACTAACCAAAGTGTGAGTTTTCTAATAGTCTGGTTAAATACATGCAATCCTATGGCGGGGTGCTAGTCAAGGTTCCACAAAATTTTACATTCACCAAAAGCAATAATAAAAACACTAACTCTATCTCACATTCATCTTAACCAAGAAGTGAAACATATCTCTATCATGCATGTCCACTACAAGATAGAATTAGAACACAGTCTGCTAATTTTGGAGGACATTCAATCCACCTGAAACTCGATGATCCGGGGTCTGATCTGGCTAAAATTCGGCATGCTTATTTCTCAGCCTCTTAAGAATCCAATGCAGCAAAAGAATCACCCAAAAGCTCCTGTCGGATTGAACACAATCGCGAAATCAATACACGCTGCGCAGAATTTCCAGAAATTCCAGCAAACAACCAAAAGGGAGAAAGAATGCAAAATCTGCATTAATCACCTCAAGATGAGGCTCCAAACTGAGATTCTAAGTTGTCCTCTGTCCCATGAACATCTCCAAGGTCTCAAAAATCCATCATTAAGTCTCCTTAATCATCAAATTAACCAACATCAACAATGCTGTCTAGAATTTCAGCAAAATTTCGGCAAGCACTTCCATGAAGTGTAGGGACCAAACCAAAAGGAATTTTCAACTGAAATCAAAAGAGGAATTGCTCATCTTGATCTTAAAAAGATGTTCAAACTTTGAAATCCACGGAACAACAAAAAATCACCAAGAAATCTGCATCCCCAAAGTCATTCATCAAAACAAAATCCAAAACAAAAGGCTGCAGTAACCTCTGTCACAGGGTCAAGAAGAACGAAAATATTATCTGGGCAAACGAACTCTAAATCCAGCAAGAAGGGTCTCAATGCGTTCCTCAACGAGAGTAGGTGCAAATCAAGCCTTTGAACTCTAAAATCCATGCACAAATCACCGAGAAAATCCATAAATACTATGTACTGTCCAAAAATCTGCTCTGTGCACGAAGGCTCCAGAGATGAAGTAAAAACCCCATGAAAACTCAAGATCTGGGAGGAGTGATCAATAGCAAAGTTGTAGGCCTACCTCTTGTGAAGATTCCCTCCAAAAATCAGCCACAGATTCCAAGTGGTTTGCCCTGGGGAGGCCGCGCACTAAACGTCGATGGAGGTGGCAGCAAGTGCAACAATGGTGGACTCCTCCAAAAGTGGGGAAGAAGATGATGATGGAGCTCCAATGCCCTCCAATGCAGCTCAGGTAGGTGGTGGAGAAGATGGTGGAGTCCCCTGCTGAAGCTCTCCAAAAAACTAAGTCCCAAAACCTCTACAAAGAGGTGAAGAATCCCATTTTATAGCCAGAATTTTTCCCAACTTTCGGATCTGGGGGGAACATTCGGGAGCCTGAATCCTCTCACGGTCGCCGCCTCGTGAGCGCCCGAATCAACAGGAGCTGCCTATCGCACCACGTGTCGCTCATCGGCGCCCGCACCCGCGCCCGCGGTCAACAGCCCTGCCAATCGCCTGCTGCCACGCGTCCCCGCTCCCGGACAGCGTAATCTGTGCCAGCCATTCGGGGGATGCCACGTGTCGCCTCATCCAATCGGAGCTCGAGCCGCAGTGCGCCCAATCGCGCGCTGTCACGTGGCAGCGCCTCGATCGCTGCTCCTGCGTGGAACGCACCAGCAACGCCAGTCACTCCAGTGCAGCCACGTATCCGTACGACACTAATGGTGGCGCGACACGTGTCCCTCCGGTTGCCCCTGTGGTCCACGGCTACGTGCACCCGATTCCGGGCGCCCGAATCACCAAACCGGGCGCCCGAATCTGCCAGAAAACTCAAAATTGATTAGTTTTCAACGGTTTTTCGCGCTGAGTCCGTTTCTCACTTTCGTTTGGCGCGTAAACGCACTTGACACACAAAAATAGGTGTCTACATGCCGTTGACTACATAGTCAAGCAACACAGGGATTCAGGACACCACACATTTAACCTAGAGTTATCTTCTAGGTTTTATGCCACACATCTTGATCTCTTAACCTAGGTTTTCTCCTAAGTCAAATATAACTTAACCTCATGCAAGATTAACCTTCCTTTAGGTTTTATATGCATTAATCTCTAGGGTTAAACCCTAACATAGTTATAATCATACACTATCTTCACAATTACTCTTACTAGCATGCTTTTAGATTCAAAAGCAAAGGAAAATGGGAGAGATCATCCTTTTTCGGTAGAATCCCCCACCTTATGTTCTCTTTGAAGAAGAAGGTGGTTTGATCTCAAAAATCTCCAAGAAATTTTCTAAAAATGGGATTAGAACATATAAGAGATCATTCTATCTCTTTTAAACCCATAAAAACTCAAGACTTAAAAAATCCTATAAGACTTACCTCTTGTTCTTGCTCCAAAATGTGGAGAAGAGGGTTCTTCTTCCTTCCCAAGCCTCCCTTGGAAGCTTCCTTCTAATCCTTAGCCCTCCAAGCGATCAACTCCTTCAAAACCCTAAGCTAGGGCTTCCTCTTTCAAACTTCTAGAGAGAGAAAGAGAAGAGAAATGAGAACGAGGATGTATATGTGTGTTTGCTGTGATGGGGAGAGGGTTAAAGCCATCTTAACCCAAGTTAAACCCATCATTAACCATGGTTCCACCAACTCTGCACCTGCTGTCAGGAGCTTGGAGTACCGGTACACGGGCTGAGGTACAGGTACCCGGGTTCCTGGTTCCGGTTCGCCAACACTTGGTCACCAACTCGAGAGCTCGATTTTTCTGCCTTGTATGGGGTACTGGTACGCGCCTTGGGGTTCCGGTACTCCAACACTTAGAATTTTTTAAGAAGTTCTCCAACCTGAGAGCTGGATTTTCCAGCATTCCAAAGACTTCTGGTACACAATTGGGGTACCGGTACACTCAAAAATCTGAAGTTTGCAGATTTTGATCTTCTTAAGCTTGCTTCCTCGACTCAACTTTGGTCCAAATGGCTCTTGCTTCGAATCAACACACTCCTAACTCATTCTAACAGTATTTTAAGCATGCTCGGAGTGATTTAGCCGCACTTTGCTATTTAGCGAAAGCCGGTGCACTACAAAAGCTATCTAGAAAAACTGTAAGGAAAGAGGTAAACTTAGTGTAGGAAAGCGGTAGATGCAGATATTGAATAGCAGGGGTGGTCACTGGCTTACGAGGTTGTAGAACCCCTTTTTCTAAGAAGATTTGCTTATTTATATATTTACGACTCCTCTTAGGAGTTATAGCCGTTTTAGGTAACGGCATATTAAACGAAAAATTATTGGGAATAACGGCGTATTTGGGAAATTGTTATGTATCACTCGGCCTCTAAGTCAATAGTAGCCCCTTTCCGTCTACGTTCATCCACATTGTGCGTTATTCAGTTACGGGATTTGCGCCTATAATTTTTTTTGTTTAATCTTAGGCGTTATTTATCTCTTTATTATCGATTCTTATCCTCAATCGGCTTATAAAGTCGATGACCGATTATTTATCTTATCCTCAATCGGCTTACAAAACCGAAGCCGATGACCGATTATTTATCTCGGTCCTTATACTCAATCTTAACCGACTATTTATCTCGGTCCTTATCCTCAATCGGCTTATGAAGCCGATGATCGATTATTTATCTTTTTCCCGGTTCTTATCCTCAATCCGCTTATGAAGCCGATGACCGATCCTCAATCGTCTTATAAACCTGATGACCGATTATTTATCTCGGTCCTTATCCTCAATCTTAACCAATTATTTCAAATCAGTTGACTTGTGATAGATTTCATTTGTCACCTTTGATTCGGTTCAACTGGCTCGGTCATATCGACCGTACCACTTGCCACGTGGCGATTTTTTTGGTTTTAACACCATCCATAACCATGCTGCTACAAGTTTTCCTATCATTCTCATATTTATTTTCTAGCTTCTCGCCTTATCAATATCTAACGAGGTTCAATGAATAGCTGTTGAAACCAAAAAAATCGCTACGTGGCAAGTGGTACGGTCGATATGATCGAGCCGGTTGAACTGAATCAAAGGTGACAAGTGGCGTGAAAATCTGTCAATAAGTCAACTGATTTGAAATAATCGGTTAAGATTGAGGAGAAGGACAGATAAATAATCGGTCATCGGGTTCATAAGCTGGTTGAGGATAAGAACCGAGATAAATAATCGGTTAAGATTGAGGATAAGGACCGAGATAAATAATCGGTCATCGGGTTTATAAGCCGATTGAGGATGAGATAAATAATCGGTCATCGGCTTTATAAGCCGATTGAGGATAAATAATCGGTTAAGATTGAGGATAAGGATTGAAATAAATAATCGGTCATCGCCTTTGTAAGCCGATTGAGGTTAAGAATCGAGAATAAAGAGATAAATAATGCCTAAGATTAAACGGGAAAAATCATAGGCGCAAATACCGTAACTGAATAACGTGCAATGTGGATGAACGTAGACGGAAAGGCGCTACTATTGATTTTGAAGCCTAGGATTATGTAACAATGTCCCAAAAAATATGCCGTCATTCCCAATAATTTTTCGTTTAATACGCTGTTACCTAAAATGACGATTTGTCCTAAGAGGAGTCGTAAATGTATAAATAAGCGAATCTTCTTAGAAAAAGGGATCCTGCAATCTCGTAAGCCAGTGACCACCCATACTATTCAATACCTACATCTATTGCTTTCCTAGACTAAGTTTATCGCTTTCCTTACAACTTTTCTAGATAATTTTTCCTACCAGCATTTACAATTTTTCTTACAGCTTTCCTAGGAGTAGTTCTACTTGTAATCCGTTCCTTGTAACCCTTTTCTTGAGCAATACAAAGTGAACCGGCTGATTCAGCCGTGTTGATCAATACCCTGTTGTTCTAGTTCGGCTCCTCCAGGCCGAACCGTGTTCCGAGTTTGATTGAGAAGAACTCGGCCGAATGGATCTGTCACGCCCCGGGGTCGAAACTGCGACCCGGGCTCGCCAACAGATTCGCCATCTGTACGGAAACTGCCGCACAGATGAAGCGTCTACCCTGCAAGTCAAATCTATAGCTAAACATGTATCAGAGCTGAAAACTAAAATCAATAGCTACAGAAACAACTGAACATCTGAATAAATAAAAATAATCCTCAATACAAAGCCTCTCACCCTCACAAGTAAATAAATACAATTCTCTCAGACTGTCCAGTACAAAAGTGTAATCAAAACCATATACAGGGTACATCTACCTCTGACTCTCAATGCTGGTAAGGAACTACTCGGCCACGTCCTCACCTTGATCAGCTGTCTCCGCGCGAGCTAAGCCGGAACAGCAGCCTCAGGAAACCTGTCACCGCAGCGGGTGTGAGATCTACTGCAGAAGGTAGATCTCAGTGGGTACCGTCATCAACATCCACGGTATGCCCACTAAGTCTACTGAAGGCACAACAGATAGGTATGCAGATAGATAGATAAAAGCTGAAAGGAAACTATAGCTACCATGTCTCAACCATCATGCTCAAGAAAACTCTACTAAGGATGTAATATGCATACACTCACTACTGCTAATATGCCTCAAGTATCATGCTCAAAGGGAAACTCATCTAAGAACATGCTATGCAATCACACGCTCATATCACCCAATCTCAATGACTGCCACATAGGGTCCAGTCAAGCCTGCGCCAACTAGCCCCCAAGGGACTTGGACTTACGTAGGGCGTCCCACACGGACTATCTCAATCTCAAAGCGAACTCTAGTGTATCAACTAGTCGCATCATCAACACGCACCCGGGGCGTAACTCGAGGGGAGCGACCCCACCGAGCTCAAGTATCTCATCAGTCTCAACTGTCTCAACTGTCTCAATAAGCGGCACATGCAGGCTATGATCCACGATCAAACAGATCGGAAACTCAAATGCTCAAATAGCACAACTCGGTCGGGAAAAGACTCCACGACTCAATCTGATAATGCACAACCCATGGCTAAGTCGGGAAACCTCCACGACTCGATCTGCCAGAACCCCAAAACTCTCATAACTAAGTCGGAGAACCATCTCCACTACCAAATCCGAAATGCACAACTCACGATCTAGAATGCTTCCAACGATCTCAACAAGGAACTCGAACTCATATAACACTAGAAACTCAACACACAGAGCTCTAAAAGATCACTCGGCCCCCCGGCACGAGTACATATGCATCCTGAACCTACTCATCCCTCTGGAAGCTCACAGAATTTTAAAACCATTTTTAAAGCACAGTTTACAGTAAAACAAGTCCGACTATTTTTAAAATTGTTCAGATGCCAATCCAATGCCAACTAATCATGCAGTCTAGTATCAAGACACCTCTAGATCATGCTAAAAATAACTGGGGCTCATAAGTGTCTTTCTATGATTTTCTAGGCAACTACCAGATTTACCAGCTATATAAATAATAAGCTATACATGATCAACATGCATACAATAGCTTTATAAGGCATTCCATATATCTTGAAGAAATTCCAACCCACCTCAAAAGCATTCCGCAGGCAAACGCTGAAGTCGGTGTAGCGCCGCGCCGCTCACTGTCAAAATCCTGCCGGAACGCCCAAAACCGCGCCGCACGCGCGCGCCCGTTGCAATCCTCGGAAAAATCCCCCGAGTCCTCTAATAAAAATTCGGCGCGCTCCGGCTCTCGCTGTCCACTCACAACATGCACGCACGCGCGCGTGCACCCTCGGCTCCGCACAGTGCAAATCCAAGCTCACAGCCAAAACCCTCAAGTTGCTCCTCGATGTGCAAGATGGAAAAGAGAAGGAAAACAACCAATTCCCAACTCAAAATCTCACTGTAAAACCATCTAAGGAAACCAAAAATCGAACTACCAAAATCTGCCAACATTCCTCGAACATCGCTCGACGCGCGCGCGGCTCCAACCAGGACCAAGCAGCAAGAACTCCAAGCTGCACCCTACACACTCCACTTTCTTTTCCTTTTTCTTCTCTTTTCTTTCATTCTTTTCTTTCTTTCCTTTCTCTCTCTCTCTCTCGTGGAGAAGAAGGCAGGGGCTTATATATAGAGGTGGCAAGCTTGGGGAGGGAAAAGACCAAAGTGCCCTCGCTCAAAATATCCAAATCTGCTTAAACGGGGCATCCTGGGAGGCTGAGTACTGGTACCACTAATTGGGTGCCGGTACTAACCCAGTTAGTTCCGGAATCACAGAGTTGGTTCCGGAACTGGCCCTCTAGTTCCGGAACCAAAACCCCAGTTCCGGAACTCCAGCCTTCAAAGACCGAAATTCAAGTCTGAAGCTTCCAATTCCTCGCCGACAACTCACTTATTGCCCCGGGAGCTTCCGCACCACTCTGAAATCTCCCGAACCCTGCTGTAAACATAAAGTACACATGTTCCAGGCTTTTCCCCACTCAAAAGCTCAACGGTGGAGTCGGTGTGCTCAATCCAACAATCCGACATTCTCACTAGAAAAACCTCACTTGCAACCTTTACTCATTTCTTTTTTCGTTCCTTTTCTCAACTCCAAAGCGAGTTGCAAATAATTACTTAAATCCTCTAATTGCCAGCTCCAACTCACTTTTCGCCTTCGGGGCTTCCGCATCAAACCGAAACCTCCCGAACTCCGCTGTAACCTGAAAATACACGTGTTCCAACACTTTCCAAATTTCTGTGCACAACCGCGGAGTCGGTTCTCTATCCACTCCAATACTCTACAGGCGCACAATGCCCCGAAGTCACTGATTCAAACTGGGCTTCCAAGTTCAACGCCGCTAACTCACCTTCGTCTCAAAGGATTCTGCGTCGATCCGGAACAATAAGAATTCATCTGTAAATCCAAATGGAACACGCCCACGGCGATCTCTCCGCACCACGCCATCTCGCGAGGTCGGTGCACTTCACAAAGTCCCGGTACTCTACAGGATCCCTCCTCGGCCTAACTATTTGGCACGCGGCGCATAACGTCAAGAGGGTCAGTTCCGAAGCCGATTGCTGACCGAACCCAGTCAACAGTTAGCGGCACATTTCGGCCCCAACAATAGCCTTGCCACCCCCTAATTAACCTTTGAACTGTTCTTTTATTTGGTTACAGTCATTACATGGTCCTTGCAAACCAAACAACCTCCACCTTTCAATAGGGCACTGATCAATTTCTTTAACTAGTTGAGTTTTCTGATTTGACTTTTGCTTTCTTCATGAGATAAAGTTCTACTATCTTCCCTGGTGCATCTGAACTCTCGTCTACTTGTTTTTATACAAATGTCTTTTGTTATAGGAAAAATTCCAAATTGCGTATTGTTTTTCTTGTACTTGTTGGAGAACAGCAAGTGCTTGTTCAATTGTTTATAATTCGCTTAAATGCAAGTGTGAGTTATTTTGGATGCTTGTTAAATTGTTCTTATTTCTCTTCAATGCAGGTGTGAGTCGTTTTCGACTTACCCACGCACTTATGATTTGCTTCATGCTTGGCTCTTGTTCTCTGAGATACAGAAACAAGGATGTAGTTTGGAGGATCTACTTATCGAGATGGATCGGATGCTGCGATCTCTCGGTTATGCCATTATCAGAGACAAAGTTCCTATTATAGAGTACGTCAAGAGGTTGTTGGCAGCATTGAGATGGGATGACTGGTCATCAGAAGTGGAGCCAAAAGTTGATGCTCTTTCCTCAGGTGAAGAAAGAGTTTTAATTGTGAGGAAGAAATTTTGGGAGGGTTCTCAAATCTTGTAGAGAACCAAAGCTATCTTTTTGCTTTTTGGATTTCATCAGGGATAAAATTTTGTATCTACAGCAACAATGATCAAATGTACATTACTAATTTATGAGTATTCCCCTTGGATCTTTAACTAGTCCTGCTAAGTAAAATTTTACCCTTTCCATAATTGGTAAGTGACAGTAAGTGTTAATTTTCTTTTGTCGCAGTCAATTTATGCAAATCATCGTCTCAATAATTATGCCTTTATTGATCACAAACTGAAATCACATTACTGTCGTAGAGAGACTGCAATCACAAACTGCGGTCACGGACTGCATTTAAAATGTATCAGTAGAGGTCATTAATTTTGTTATTGTAAGAATTTGTTCCTTCTTTGGTGTGTAATTCTCAAGCCTCTGAGGCTTGGTTTGATAAAGCAGTTTCTTGATCACAGACTGCATTGGCTTTGATTCTTCCAAAACATCAGGGTGCTTGGGAGCTTTACTTTTGTGGTATGTACAGAATGATAGTGAGCATTGCTAACAAATTATGTCATAAAAAAAAATCTATTAAGCTATTTCTGGATTTCTCCTATTGTGCAACTTTAACGTAGACAACTGTAACGTAGATGATTCTTGTTTATAAAGTAATTAAGCTACAGAAGTACGTTGTATTATATTAAAAATTTTAAAACTTCTCCTCTTCAGATAGTAATTCACTAATCTTGAATACTAATTGGCTGCAGGTACTGGATGGAGTTCTTTTGGCTCTGAATTTAGATACATTAATTCTCAACTGCCTAAAATCCAAAAATTGCATTGCAGTTTCTCACTTTGTATCTCAGTGATACTTGCATCTTCGAAATAATTAATCGTTGTTGATAAAACTAAAAAGATTGATGTTGTCCTTGCTATAGATAAAGAACTAAGAATAGAATTGTGATTAAAACTATCAAACAAAATTTCGTAATTTAATGAAAAACTAATAGAAAATTGCTACAGAAAATCAGAAATTGATGTAGTGAAATATTACGCCTCAGACTATAGTGAAAGCTTCTCTGGACACGTGTACAGACCTATCAAGTGTACGGGGGAACCCACCTACACATGAAGTGCAAACATCAACTAATACATCCATAGCCACGTGTCGGGCAGCGATTCTCTCCCCCGCCTCTCCTCTCTCTATCCCGTGCCCTTCTCTGTCGCTCCTCTCCTCCGTCCGATCTTGCAAGGGGGTTTTTCTCCGCCTTTCCCCTCTCTACTCGTGTGCGCTTCTCTCTCGCTCGTGTCGTCCGTCTGATCTTGCAAGAGGTAGGTTTGGAGTGGAGAAGGGAGAGATCCTACAGATCCCGGGGGTATGTGCCGCCCGTGCCTCCCTCCTGTCCGCCTCCCCTCTCTGTTGCAAGGGGTAGGTTCGGTGTGGAGAAGGGAGAGATCCTGCAGATCCGGGGGTATGTGCCGCCCATGCCTCCCTCCTGCGCTTCTCTCCTCCGTCTGATCTTGAAAAGGGTTAGGTTCGGATGCTTCCTCCTGTGGCCTCCTATCTCGCTCCGTGTCCCGCCCGATACTCCAAATTACAGATCCGTTCCTATGAGGGCCAGATCCGGCTCAATGTGCTTTCTCCCTGGCGACCCTACAGTTCCCGCTGCCCGCGGAGTGTGGTTTCCTACTCGCGTGTTGTAGAGTCCTGGCGTCCCCTTGCCCTGGTATGCCTCTCTTTTATTTTTGACGGGACTGTTAGGAAAACTTTTCACTGTGTTTTCTGCAATGGGCTGGCCTGGACCGCGAGTATTTTTCTGCGATTGAGCTCGAAAAACGGAGGACGGCAAAGCAAACGGATTCGGATTCCGATTTACGGATCTCCCGGAATGGGGGTCAAAGCGTTTGCTTTTGAGTGGTGCATCGGAATCCGTGCTAAGTGGCCGGCACGCTTTTCGAGACGATCGGACGGGATCCTACTGTGATCGGACTTTTCATCTTTTTATGTCAGTGGGTTATTTTATCTTTTGTGCTGATCGTCGGGGTTTGCGGGTATTTTTAGGTGGTAGAGCTCGCAAAACGGTGAACGGTGGCGCGATCGAATTTGAATTCCGACCCCGGGATCTCCCAGAATTTAATTTTGAAGTTTGGACCCCTTTTTGGCGCCCCGGGATCCGTGCGAGCGATTGACACGCTTTTCGAGACAATCTTAGCCGCCGGTTTTTGTTCCAGTTGTTTTAGGGTTTCTTTAAAACCGGGGGCCGTAGGGTTTTTCCTCCTTGGTCTTTCTCTTGACGGCTAGGGTTTAAGGCGGCGCTTTTAAGAAAGAAAAAGGGGAAACCCCAATTCATATTTTCTTTTGTTTCAACCGTAGGCGTGAGGAACCGAGGCGACGAGACGGGGAGAAAGAAGGACGACCGCACTGCGGAACCCGGCGAACGAGAGCGGGACGATCCTTTTCCTTCCTCCCTCACCGGCGAAAACAAGGTGAGCGGTTCGGGTCTTTACGGTTTTTCAGTATGAGGTTTTCTTTCTTGTCGTGTCGCGTGCGAGGCGTGTTGTTGAACGGGAGGCCGCCGCCGCCGTTGTTAAACGGGAGGCCGCCGCCGCCGTTACCATGTTCGCGGGGTCGTCGCCGGAGTCGCACGGGAGCGAAAACGGAGAAGAAAACGAAAAAGGGGCATTACTGTTCATTGCCGTACGGATGCATCAGCCGCGGTCCACAGACCCCGGCGTGCACCCGGTGCACGCCCCGCGGCCCCGGAGGCGCAGACCAGGCGCACGAAACCGTGCGCCGGGCTGCACACTGTGCGCGGTGCACGCTCCGGGCGTGCACCCGGCGCACGCATCGGTAGCCAGAGCCGCGGACCCGGCGCACGCTTTCGTGCGCCGGCCCGGCCCGCTCAGGCGCGGTGCACGCTACGGCGTGCACCCGGTGCGCGCCGCAGGCCCCTACGGCCGTGAGCCCGGTGCACGCTCGTGCCATGCACCGGCTCGGCCCAGGACGCGCGGTGCACGCTTCCTGCGTGCACCCGACGCATGCCGCGCAACCGCCGACGCTGTAAACCCGGTCCACGCGCTGCTCCGTGCACCATCCGTCAGCCGGAAGTTCGGTAGCTCCGTTTTGGCTCGTTCTTCCACCGTTTTGAGCGCCGTTTTTGCCGTTGGGATCACCATTTCTGCAGTTTCCTTGGCATGGCCACTTGGGATCTTTTTGGTCACCGTTTCGCCATGTTGGGTGCTAGTTTCGCCGACGCTCCGCGCCTCGACGAAATCGTCGGGGTCGCGCCGTCGGGCCTTTTTCTCATCATTTTTGCCGTCAGGTTCCTCTTGGTTTAACCATTGACGTCCCGAGTTGGCTACCGGTTGAGAATTGGGTTTTGTCGGTCTTCGGCTAGCGGTTTTGGGTTCCGGTAGAGTTCGCGATGAAATAGTCGCGATCTGGTTGTTGTCAGCCTTTGACGTTACCGGTATGATCTGAGTTTCCGGTTTTGTGGGTTTACTGTTGCGGTGGTCGGGACCACTAATTTTACCTAATTAAGGTAAGGTGTTAATTTGTGCTCTCGGATATTTTAGTAGGCCGCGAGGAGTTCTGATCTGCTTAGGAGAGTCGCGGGCGCGGTCAGCTATCTTCATTCCAGGTGGGTACCCCTTAGAACATCTTGGTGCATGTTTCGGTTATTGTTATTTATTTTTTGTAAGGGGTGACGTGGACCTCCGGGTTTAATGAACGTCGTGGTGGAAGACTAGATGGGCAGATTGCCCCTCCGAACAACAGTAGGATTGTTTGGAGCATGCTAGCGATGAGGACGATGAAAAGTGTGACCAGTCGGACGTCGAAAGGTGGGTTCCTTTCCCGACAGTTATTGAGTCGGGAAACGGGGACAATTGGTAAGAGCAAAGGTTTGACACGTTAAAATGTTGCTAACCCCCGTTTATGCTTACGTTTTTATTATCACCACGTTTATGGCGACTAAGGGTCGCTGTGCTCGACGACACACCATGTTCTGGGAGATGGCCGAGGCAGGTGCTCGGTCTGGTTTACCGAGGTTGGTGCTCGGTTTGGTTAACCGAGGTTGGTGCTCGGTCGAGGCTCTTGTTTTGCTACACGCACACCGGCGGTTTGGCCACCGCGAGGGTGTGCTTTTCCGGAAAAGTGATACGTTGACCCGTGTACCCCACGTGACGGTGACGTTAGGAAAGGGGGGCCCCGTGGGTGGGGGGTGTGAGCGGTGATGTCGAGGCGGGTGCTCGGCGGCCGAGGCAGGTGCTCGGCAGGGGTTCCGAGGCAGGTGCTCGATGTGGTTGCCGGGGGAGGTGCCCGATTTTGTTTGCACAAGGTTCTCCATTGGTTGGTATGCACGGGGTTCTTCATTGTGATTGCTCTGGGTTTTACCGTGATTTGCCTTACTTTAGCCTTATCGTTTTTATTATTATTTCCGGTCACTGACCTCCCACACTGTGACAGGTTTGCCTAGTCCGTCCAGGGGCGAGTGCCAGGGCGTTGGTGAGACCGCGTGAGCGATCTTTCGGCCCTTAGAGGCTACTGATACGGTTTGTTTTCCCTTCCTTGTTCCATTTCATTACTCATTGTAGCTAGTTGTGGATCGCGATACCCCCGTGGGATCGATGTGGATGTTGGGCTATCCGATAGCTCTTTTGGACGTGTGAATTGTTCTTATTTCTTGGTTTGGCCGCTTTCAAACTACAAACAAGGAACAAGGAAACGGTTGTGAAAACTGTTTTAAAAATATGGGTGCCGGGTGGGCACCGTTTTCAAATTCTGTGAATTTATGTGATTTCGAAACTAGTTTTAATAAAACCGGATGTCGAGTGGGCATCGTTTTCAAAACCCTGTGGTTTTATCCTTTCGAAAATAGTCGGCCTCTTTACTACTTGTGGAAATTGATTGTATGATGTTGAAAATGGTTGTATGTGGTTGGCAATCGGTCTAGTGTGGTTTAAGGCATGTGTGTGAACTTTATAATCAGGACGCCGTGCATATACAAAGGAGACTCTGCCTGGTTGCAGAGTGAATTTGTATATGCGGCGGGTCTGGGCACGCACCGGGGGAGATTTATTTCCAAAAAAAAAATATATGAAGGAATTTGGGAGCATCGGCGGCTTCCCTTCCGCGCGTAAAAACCCCCCGGGGTGTGACAGATTAAGATGGTATCAGAGAGAAACAACTTTAACCACAGTAGACGCTGTCCAACATCCACGGGGTATATCGTCACTAGCTACCAACCAATGAAATGATCAGGGTATAGATGCGTAGAGATGCGAGAGTGCGGGATTGTTAAGTTTTTTTTGGGGTCTAGCTCGGGTGATGTGCGAGCGTAGTCGTGTTAACTTGGAGGTTGGGGTCGGGGCCGACCGCCACCGGGGCCTTGATGGTTGCTATGAATCAGTGAATTAGGCAACCAGTACAGGACACGTTGGGTTTGCTGACGGTGTTCATGCGCCTGCTGCGGCTGTTAGTACCGCAGATCGTAGCGCCGGCTTTCGTTCTCCCGAACCCCCTTTCCTCCGCCGACGTTCTGGTCATCGTTAGTACTGGTGGCGGGTGGTAGTGTAACCCGCCGGTGTTTGTTAGTGTGTCGGCCGTTTTGTCGGTCGTGAGTAACTGGATAGCCTTTTGTCTAAAGTTGTACCTTCTTGGTCTTTTGGTGTTAGGCTACAGCGGGTAGTCGGCCGATCCGTTTTGCATCTTGGACAAGGCAGGGGTAGGAGCGAGGACTCTTCCCCTACGGTTGTTACCCCTAGTTCGGCTTTTTACTGTAGTCACTATGACGGTTGCAGAGATCGTCGTGATGGGGGTCTTGGGGTGCTCCTTTGGATTGAAAAAGGAGACCCCCAAGGCTAGTAAATCTTGTCCGTTTGGGCTCGATTTTGGTTAGAGAGACCGTGTCTCGCTTCGCACAGGTGCGCGTTAGCGGCGACTATCTGGGGTTTTAGCTTTTGACGCTGGGTGATGCCAGTAGCTCTTTTAAGGGAGTTGTGAGGGTCGTTTAGGTTGACCTACGGGTGGGTGAGCGCGTGTTCCCTCAAGTGCGCTTGGAAACCTAGGCAACCTTTTTGGACAGGTCTTTCTCGTTGTTTTCGTTGCATGTTTTCTTTTTGACCCGATGGGTTTTGGATGGATAGTCGTTTGTACCTGGAGGTCGCTGTTTTAGTAGGCTCTGAGCTTAGAGTTCCCCAGTGGGGGTGTCGCTGTTGGGTTTGGAGTTTTATCGCTTGACTCGATGCCCGATGCTCGGGGGGGCAATGGGTCGGGACCAAGCGTAGGGGTTAATCAGAGTGTCGCACCCCGTCGGTGCCGGGACGAGGTAGGACCTGACCTTGTGAGTTTTGTCGTCTTCCCGTGACCAAGGCATAACCATGAGGCTTAGTTGTGAGCGTTTTGGGGCGTTGATCTTGTGAGGCAGGCGTGGGTCATGGGGGTCTGTCGATTGCCTGGAGCTTTGGCACGGGTCACTTTTGGCCAGGATGCCTTGTGCGCAGCCCTTTCTGTGGGGTAGATCTTGTGGTGGGCCTTAAAGTTGAAGCCTAACCTTAGTTTTGACCGCCGCCCCGACCGGGCGGACCGTCGATGTGGGTAATCCAGGACGGGGGATACGCTCCGAACTTGCGACCTGTGTTGGTGACGGGTTGAGGTGGCCCGTGATGGTGACGGGTGGGAGCGGTCCGTGTTGGTGACGGGTGAGTTCGTTGCTCTCAGGGGAGATTTTCTGGTTGTTAGTAACCCAGCCTGCTAAGCTGGCACCTCATAGAGCCTCGTAAGGGTGCTAGTGTAATCTCTCCCTCGTTGTCGGGTTAGTGGTGTTGGACCCTTTTTGGGACTCATCGGTGCGGTTTGGGAGGTATGACGGGGGTACCTCGACGCATCACAAGACCCTTGTTGCTGACTGCTCAGCACCGGCAGAGGTGGCCTGCAGACCAGTGGTGTCATGACGAGGAACTCCAAGTCGGGAAACGGGAATGCGACGTGGTGCCGGGCAGGATTCGGTTTACGAGGTATCAGGCAGAGGTGTAGTTACTTGGTTTCTCTAGGCCTAGCGACCCGACCCTCTGCATCGCCCAGAGACACCCCGGTTGTGAGGATTACTTCCAACGTCTTCCTGGCTGAGTTGCCGGGGATACCCCGAGCGAGGGGTCGTCCTCCCCTTTCGAGCTTCTACCAAGCACGCAACCTATCACTTAGGCGCCTTACTGAAGAGGTTTTGTGAAATTGAGAGAACTTAAGGCGCAACTGGGAGACATTCTAGACAAGGAGTTCATCAGGCCGAGGGTGTCGCCTTGGGGGGCGCACCCGTTCTCTTCGTGCGAAAGAAGGACGGAATCTTACGCCGGCACATCAACAACAGGAAGATGAACAAGGATACATTGAAGAACAAACCCAGGATCGGTGACCTCTTCAACCCACCGCGAGAAGCTGTTTGCTAAGTCTAAGAAATGTGAGTTTTGACTTCGCGAAGTGGGCATTTTGGGGCCCATTGTGTCAGCAACGGGAATCGCAGGGAATGTGAGCGAAATTGCCCGACACGCGATTCGGAATTGGCAGCAGTCGTCTTCGCTATGAAGCTTTGGAGTCACCACCTTTTGGAATCCATCGTGATGTGTTTCGGGTCGCCTGAGCCTTAAGCTTGGTTCACATAGGAATAGTTGTTTTGTGGCAGAGGCCTTGGTTGGAGTTGCTGAAGGACTCGACCCGTCCATTCAGTATCACCCCCGGGGATCACCCCGAGAAGCAAGTGTAGTAGCGGATGTCTTGAGCAGGAAGGGTCAAATCGAGGAAAAATCGATAAGCGCGATTCTACGGTCGCGCGACCCTTGTCCTTAATGGTCGAGTCAACCCCATTAGGGAAATCCTGGAAGGCAGAAAACGGGCGTACGGATACAGCTATTCGAGACAAGACCCCGCGGACCACGCCAGCAACTTTTTGGCGAGTGCGAACGACCCGATACGTTTCCGGGGCGGACTTGCGTGCCCGAGCTGCCAGTTTTGAAGAAAAAGTTACTGCCAGAGGCGCACTGCGCTCCCTTCGCGGTACACCCAGGCGACACGAAGATGTACGAGGACCTCGAGCAGAAGTTTGGTGGACCAGAGACACACGGCGGGTGTCGAACCTTTGGCGAGTCTGCAACGAGCTCTGGAGACTAAACCATACTTCAGCACGGCGTTTCACCCCAGACCGATGGACAGCCGAGCGAGTGAACCGGATTCTCGAAGATGTGCTCTGAACCTGCGTACTTGATTTTTGGGTGATGGATGGTCACGACTTTTGAGCTTAGAAGAGGACTTAAGCTTCGACGGAACACCGGTGCGGATCTTAGCACGTGAGGACAAAAAGGACCGCGCAACCGGACGATCCCCTATGGCAAGGTGCTGTGGAGCAACCAGGAAGAATGTGAAGCGACTTAGGAACTGGCGTCAGAGATGAGGGAGTACTACCCAGATTTACTCGTTGCGGACCAGGAATAAGTTTCGAGGACGAAACTTCTTTTAAGTGGTGAGTGATGTAGAGTCCTGGCGTCCCCTTGCCCTGGTATGCCTACCTTTTATTTTTGACGGGACTGTTAGGAAAACTTTTCACTGTGTTTTCTGCAATGGGCTGGCCTGGACCGCGAGTATTTTTCTGCGATTGAGCTCGAAAAACGGAGGACGGCAAAGCAAACGGATTCGGATTCCGATTTACGAATCTTCCGGAATGGGGGTCAAAGCGTTTACTTTTGAGTGGTGCATCGGAATCCGTGCTAAGTGGCCGGCACGCTTTTCGAGACGATCGGACGGGATCCTACTGTGATCGGACTTTTCATCTTTTTATGTCAGTGGGTTATTTTATCTTTTGGGCTGATCGTCGGGGTTTGCGGGTATTTTTAGGTGGTAGAGCTCGCAAAACGGTGGACGGTGGCGCGATCGGATTTGAATTCCAACCCCGGGATCTCCCAGAATTTAATTTTGAAGTTTGGACCCCTTTTAGGCGCCCCGGGATCCGTGCGAGCGATTGACACGCTTTTCGAGACAATCTTAGCCGGCGGTTTTTGTTCCAGTTATTTTAGGGTTTCTTTAAAACCGGGGGCCGTAGGGTTTTTCCTCCTTGGTCTTTCTCTTGACGGCTAGGGTTTAAGGCGGCGCTTTTAAGAAAGAAAAAGGGGAAACCCCAATTCATATTTTCTTTCGTTTCAACCGTGGGCGTGAGGAACCGAGGCGACGAGACGGGGAGAAAGAAGGACGACCGCACTGCGGAACCTGGCGAACGAGAGCGGGACGATCCTCTTCCTTCCTCCCTCATCGGCGAAAACAAGGTGAGCGGTTCGGGTCTTTACGGTTTTTTAGTATGAGGTTTTCTTTCTTGTCGTGTCGCGTGCGAGGCGTGTTGTTGAACGGGAGGCCGCCGCCGCCGTTGTTAAACGGGAGGCCGCCGCCGCCGTTACCATGTTCGCGGGGTCGTCGCCGGAGTCGCACGGGAGCGAAAACGGAGAAGAAAACGAAAAAGGGGCATTACTGTTCATTGCCGTACGGATGCATCAGCCGCGGTCCACAGACCTCGGCGTGCACCCGGTGCACGCCCCGCGGCCCCGGAGGCGCAGACCCGGCGCACGAAACCGTGGGCCGGGCCGCACACTGTGCGCGGTGCACGCTCCGGGCGTGCACCCGGCGCACGCATCGGTAGCCAGAGCCGCGGACCCGGCGCACGCTTTCGTGCGCCGGCCCGGCCCGCTCAGGCGCGGTGCACGCTACGGCGTGCACCCGGTGCGCGCCGCAGGCCCCTGCGGCCGTGAGCCCGGTGCACGCTCGTGCCGTGCACCGGCCCGGCCCAGGACGCGCGGTGCACGCTTCCTGCGTGCACCCGGCGCATGCCGCGCAACCGCCGACGCTGTAAACCCGGTCCACGCGCTGCTCCGTGCACCATCCGTCAGCCGGAAGTTCGGTAGCTCCGTTTTGGCCCGTTCTTCCACCGTTTTGAGCGCCGTTTTCGCCGTTGGGATCACCATTTCCGCAGTTTCCTTGGCATGGCCACTTGGGATCTTTTTGGTCACCGTTTCGCCATGTTGGGTGCTAGTTTCGCCGACGCTCCGCGCCTCGACGAAATCGTCGGGGTCGCGCCGTCGGGCCTTTTTCTCATCATTTTCGCCGTCAGGGTCCTCTTGGTTTAACCATTGATGTCCCGAGTTGGCTACCGGTTGAGAATTGGGTTTTGTCGGTCTTCGGCTAGCGGTTTTGGATTCCGGTAGAGTTCGCGATGAAATAGTCGCGATCCGGTTGTTGTCAGCCTTTGACGTTACCGGTTTGATCTGAGTTTCCGGTTTTGTGGGTTTACTGTTGCGGTGGTCGGGACCACTAATTTTACCTAATTAAGGTAAGGTGTTAATTTGTGCTCTCGGATATTTTAGTAGGCCACGAGGAGTTCTGATCTGCTTAGGAGAGTCGCGGGCGCGGTCAGCTATCTTCATTCCAGGTGGGTACCCCTTAGAACATCTTGGTGCATGTTTCGGTTATTGTTATTTATTTTTTGTAAGGGGTGACGTGGACCTCCGGGTTTAATGAACGTCGTGGTGGAAGACTAGATGGGCAGATTGCCCCTCCGAACAACAGTAGGATTGTTTGGAGCATGCTAGCGATGAGGACGACGAACAGTGTGACCATTCGGACGTCGAAAGGTGGGTTCCTTTCCCGACAGTTATTGAGTCGGGAAACGGGGACAATTGGTAAGAGCAAAGGTTTGACACGTTAAAATGTTGCTAACCCCCGTTTATGCTTACGTTTTTATTATCACCACGTTTATGGCGACTAAGGGTCACTGTGCTCGACGACACACCATGTTCTGGGAGATGGCCGAGGCAGGTGCTCGGTCTGGTTTACCGAGGTTGGTGCTCGGTTTGGTTAACCGAGGTTGGTGCTCGGTCGAGGCTCTTGTTTTGCTACACGCACACCGGCGGTTTGGCCACCGGGAGGGTGTGCTTTTCCGAAAAAGTGGTACGTTGACCCGTGTACCCCACGTGACGGTGACGTTAGGAAAGGGGGCCCCCGTGGGTGGGGGGTGTGTGCGGTGATGTCGAGGCGGGTGCTCGGCGGCCGAGGCAGGTGCTCGGCAGGGGTTCCGAGGCAGGTGCTCGATGTGGTTGCCGGGGGAGGTGCCCGGTTTTGTTTGCACAAGGTTCTCCATTGGTTGGTATGCACGGGGTTCTTCATTGTGATTGCTCTGGGTTTTACCGTGATTTGCCTTACTTTAGCCTTATCGTTTTTATTATTATTTCCGGTCACTGACCTCCCACACTGTGACAGGTTTGCCTAGTCCGTCCAGGGGCGAGTGCCAGGGCGTTGGTGAGACCGCGTGAGCGATCTTCCGGCCCTTAGAGGCTACTGATACGGTTTGTTTTCCCTTCCTTGTTCCATTTCATTACTCATTGTAGCTAGTTGTGGATCGCGATACCCCCGTGGTATCGATGTGGATGTTGGGCTATCCGATAGCTCTTTTGGACATGTGAATTGTTCTTATTTCTTGGTTTGGCCGCTTTCAAACTACAAACAAGGAACAAGAAAACGGTTGTGAAAACTGTTTTAAAAATATGGGTGCCGGGTGGGCACCGTTTTCAAATTCTGTGGATTTATGTGATTTCGAAACTAGTTTTAATAAAACCGGATGTCGAGTGGGCATCGTTTTCAAAACCCTATGGTTTTATCCTTTCGAAAATAGTCGGCCTCTTTACTACTTGTGGATATTGATTGTATGATGTTGAAAATGGTTGTATGTGGTTGGCAATCGGTCTAGTGTGGTTAAAGGCATGTGTGTGAACTTTGTAATCAGGACGCCGTGCATATACAAAGGAGACTCTGCCTGGTTGCAGAGTGAATTTGTATATGCGGCGGGTCTGGGCACGCACCGGGGGAGATTTATTTCAAAAAAAATATATATGAAGGAATTTGGGAGCATCGGCGGTTTCCCTTCCGCGCGTAAAAACCCCCCGGGGCGTGACACGTGTGCCCTGCGAAGGTGTCAGGTGATTGTCAGTCACACTTCTGTTTTCCTTCCCCTCTACTTTGCCCCCTTCTCCTTTGCTTTTCTCAGCCCCGCCGGCGTCCAAGGCTGCCCTGCTCGCGTCCCCTGTGTACCCTCGGCAATGATGGGAGGGTACTGTACCCTCTTATTCGCCCTGCACCATCTCCATCTTCCCCTTCGTCACCCCTTCCCTATAAAGGCGGCTATATGCAGGAACAGAAAGCTTGCACATTCAAAAGCTGGATTTCCCAATGTTGTTTTTCTAGATTTCTTAGTTTCTTAGTATTATCTTGCTTTCCTTTTGATTCATTGCTGCGTCTTCTACATACCAACATTATTATTATAATTATAATAATAATAATAAAATAATAATAGATAGTAAGTAATAATTAATATGTAGTGATTGATACCCACAATTAATTGATGAGTTCTTCCTTAAGTAATTATGGGACAAAATTCTGAGAGCCACTTTTTTCCACATTGTTTCTTAGCTTCTCTCTATCTGGTGGAAAGGACCCAGCTTTTGTTACCTCTGCATTCCTGCTGTCGGATTTCTGAGTTGCTCGAGGTTCTCATTGCCTGGTGCAAAGGACTTTGCTTTTATTATTTTTCCATGGATACTGTCGGATTTTTGGGTCGTTAGCTTTTATTATTTTTCCATCGGCACCCTGCGGATTCTCGGGTCGTTGCAAAGGAGGTAGCTTTTATTACCTTTGCATTAGTGCTGTCGGATTTCTGGGTCGTTCTTCTGTCGCTGTCGGTCTACCTGCTTTGGTTGGTATTTTAATCTCCTTCATATATTCATGCTGCCCTTCCTATTTTGCACAATCCATATGCTTACAGATGAGGAAATATATATATATATATATATATATATATATATATATATATATATATATATGCGGTATGGTTGGAAAAATGATGTTTCGGTATGCTTCTGCATGATAAATAATGCCTACTTTTCCTGTGCCTTTCTCTTACATTTTTATGTTTAGAAATCAAGGTGGTTCTTAATATGATTATCATTTCCCCGTAATTTCCATTTTAAAAAAAGACCCTTTTCGGATGCTTAAAGATAAGAAAATAAATACATATTTTATGCACCTCTAATTTCTAAATGAGAAAAGGATCACTTCTTCACACTGGTTTATTTTGGTTCTTAATGTGTGGGAATCAAGGATGGAACATGATGCGTATTTTTTATGCTACTCTGCTTTGGTTCTTAATGTGTGGAAATCAAACATGGAACCGAAGTGAGTCCGTATTTATGCACCTCTAGACCCTTCGTGTATGCTTAAAGAGAACAAAATCTATACATGTTTTACACTCTTCTAATATGTAAATATAAAAAAGATGTTGCAGTAATTTTTTATGCTACTCTTCTTTGGTTCTTAATGTGTGGAAATCAAAGATGGAACCGAAGCAAGGCCGTATTTATGCGGTTCTAAACCCTTCATGTATGCTTAAAGAGAACAAAATTTATACCTGTTTTACACTCTTCTAATATATAAATAAAAAAAAGATGTTCCAGTATTAATGTGCGGATTTCAAAGATGGAACCAAAGGCAAGCCGTATGTATTTTCCATGCACCTCTATTTGAACATGTTGTAAATGAAAAAAGGATGTTGTGGTATTAATGTGTGGAGAAGTTGAAAAAATCTATACATGTTTTACACAATTCTAATTCATGCACCTATGTGGTATTTCAATTCTTAATATATGTGTGCCTCCATTTGGTTTTGTTTTGTTCTCAGTTTGTATTATTATTTATTGCTTCCTATTATTTTTTCTTAAATGTAAATGTAATTGCCCATCTTTGATTACTCCCCCCCCCCTCGCAAGAAAAACCTTCTTATTTATGCATGTCTCTATCTGGTTCTGCTCTGTTTGAAGTTTATTATGATTTGTTCCTCTTATTTTTTGTGTTCCTAAAATGTAAGTCTAATTGTCCATTTTTTCTCTAATCGTCCATTTTTCGTTCCTTCTTTCCTCCATCAGTTTTCCCCCTCCACCACGGTTGTTCAGATGGTCATTGTTCTACTTTCTTATATTAAATTACTTGAGGAAATAACCGAGGAACTAACCATCGGAAATCCTCGATGTGAGGTGAGTAGGTGACTTTGGCTGCTGAGGGTTGGTTCCTAACATATATAGATGTTGAAATTGTGCGAGTTGGCTCTGTTGTCGAAACAGCGTGTTGCTAGGGTGGTCCGTCTCCTGATACCAGAGAAGCAAAGGAAGATGCGGCCCGTTACGCTCTTCAAAAAATGAAGTCTGAACTCGAATTGCAAATTAAGGATGCAAACTATGATGACTACATATTGTACAGAAGTTTGTATGATCATGTTACCATCCAGTATGCTGATCTTTTGACTCGCTTCACTAACCTAGAGCGAGAGTACAATGTGCTGAAAAATTGTTATGCCTCTACTCTTGCTCAAAATGTGGAGTTCGTAGTTGAGCATGCAGAAATGCGGCATACAATCGATGAGTGCCATACGACTATTAACCATCTCCGTGGGGATCGCTCTGTTCCTACGACGGCTCCATCTGAAGCAGGGTCCGCTTCTTAAGTCTAAACTTGGTTTCCCTCTAAGTGACATTCCCTCTCCTTTTTTTTTTACCTTACGAAGATATGGCCCGTTCCTTTTTGGGTTTTAGCTTTTACTGGAAAATTGTAATATGCCTACTAAAGTTTGTTGTTCCTATGTGGGTCACTACTTTCACTATGTATATAACCTTTACATCGCGGGCCTGAACATTTTGGATAATGCTTAATGTGAATTCTTAGTTTTAAACAAGACTTCCTTTTCATTCTCTTCAAACATTATTGTCCTTAAAGTTCTGCTTACATTGTTTTCGTGTATTTCCTTATTATTGCTACTTGCTGTGATGATTTCTTCCTACAATAGCATGTTCCTATACTTACTGATTATTTCTGAAGTTGGATTGTTTCTTATATCATCCTTGATGGAACTGCGGGAAACTTTTGATTTTTTTGCCGACGGTGGGTAAACTTTGGATGGCTTGCTTTGTGGGCAACCAGTTGCCCGACTTTTGGTTACAATGTATTTCGGTTTGCACTTCTCGCTCGGTTTGTTCAGTATTGCCAAATAAATGGTGAACTTTGATTAGTAGGAAAGTCTGAGCAAATTATGTAGCTTAAATAATAGGTTCCATGTTTGATTTCCACACATTAGCAAATAAAATAGAGGTGCTTATTTATAGATTAGAAGTGGGTAAAACATGTATACAGTTTGCAATCTCCAACCATGCCTGACGGATTTTTTCTTAAATGTACATATCTTAACAGAGATCATAGAGATACATGAAAGGTGTTCTTCATATATGCATGTATGTTGCATGCTCTTATCTACGAACTGATCCAATTTCAAACTTTGGTTCTTCTTTTCAATGATTATTTCTGTTTTCCTATGATGAGTCTGCTACTCTACGACAATCCTGACACTTTTCCTACTTGACAGTTTAAACTTGCTTTTCAATGATTATTTCTGTTTTCCTATGATGAGTCTGCTACTCTACGACAATCCTGACACTTGTCCTACTTGACAGTTTAAACTTGCTTTGGTTTTTTTTTGGGGCAATGATACTTTTCCTACTTGACAGTTTAAACTTACTTTTATTTGCTTTGGTTTTTTTTTTTGGGGGGCGATGATGATACATAAAAAATGCAGCATGGCCTTAGGCAGTTAATTTTTGGTAGGCAATGTTGGTACCCAGATAAAGAACTAATAATTGGGTTTTTTCGGGAAGCAATGATGATACATGAAAGTGCTCTTACTTTTCATGCCTTGATTATCTTAGATGGTTTTTACGGGTGCTCTGCTTTTGTCCAGCCTGACTGGTTGTACATGGTATTCGAGTACTGTACATGTTATACGGGTATAAAAAATTGAGACTTCGCAATAGCCTTTGGCAACCAATTGCTGCCTGCAAAATGATGATCAATGAGAAAAAAAATGACTCCAGCTTTCTATTCTTTTTTTTGATTGGGGTATAAAAAATTGAGACTTCGCAATTGCCTTTGGCAACCAATTGCTGCCTGCAAAATGATGATCAATGAGAAAAAAAAATGACTCCAGCTTTCTATTCTTTTTTTTGATTGGGTAGAAAAATTATCTGAGCTTAACATTTTTACTTAAATTTTCTTTGTTCGTTTGTTTTGTTTTTTTTTGTTTTTTTTGTTTTTTTTTTTTTTTTTTTTTTCGTTTTTGTTTTTTTTTTTTCTCTTTTTTAACTCCTTCAGTTGATACTCAGTTATAAATTGAGTGAGTACTAATGATTTACAAGTCATGTTGATTCAAAAGTTGGTTTTCACTTTCATACATGGTAATTTGGTTTTCCTATCCATCCTACTATCTTTATTTATTCTGTTATGCATATTTTGAAATTTCTTGCGGGGATTTGATCGTTCAATTTACAAAGTAATCTTAAGAGAAATGTCGCATTTTTCTATTCTATAAAAGTGCTCCTAAGATATGGCTCAAAGATCTCTTAATTCCCATTCGTAAGGTTTATGTTCAAGATTCAAAGGTTTGTTTTAAAATTTGAAGATTATTCATGCATTATTTTCCGGGTCGATCAAAAAAATTATTGTTGTCTTGATAATTTGCTCTTTTGTTTTGCTGATTATCTTTTAGGTTCGCAGATGAATCAATATATTGAGCATAAACAAAAAAGGGGAGGTACCGTTCCAAATGTCCGATTAGTGTAAACATATTTCTGTTTCAAGCCGAAATGATATTTCTTCTCTTTTTGTACTTTATCAGGTTATTGCGCAACATTCTGCTGCATATCTATTTCCTTCACCCAAAGAGGTATAATTAAAAATTTTCCATTATTGTAAACCATTATTGTAAACTATATATATATATATATATATATATATATATATATATATATATATATATATATATATATATATATATATATATATATATATGTAGTTATTTCTGATTTGGCAAAAATTAATATGCATTCTCTCTTCCTATTTTACTAGGTTGTTTGACAAGATTCTTCTAGGTTGGTAGTTGGTTCACACACCGTGCTCTCGGATGCTTCTCTTTCTATCTCTAAATCATTTCTTTGTTTAAATTAGGAGATTACTTTGATATAATAAATAGAGAAACTGTGATGGGCTAATAGGTAACGAAGCATAATATGTGAGGACTCGAATCCCCGCTTAAGGGTTTATTGATGGATTAGTGGCTTCTGGGAGTGTTTGTGCGCGTGTTGGGCCCAAGAAATGGATTCCTGGTATAAAACAGGAGCAAGTTTGCTTAATCAGAGGTCTTTGAAAAATTTTAGAAGTGGAATTGGGCCAAACGGATATCGGATTTGGATTCAGCGCGCGAAAACGATGAAGATGGACTATTTACTTGTATTTTTCGGAATCCGGATGAGAAAACATGGATTTCGAGGTGTGATTGCACTGTTCCGGCGGCCAGAGAGGCGGCGGCGGCGGCGGCTGGCCGCGGCGGGCGGAGGCGCAGCCGCTCGGTCCACCGTGGAAGCATGCACTCGGGCACGTGACGCGTGGCGGCTCCCGATTGGCAGGCGCAGCAGGCGCGGTCGACGGGAAAGGCGCGGGTGTACGGTGGACCGCAGGGTGGACACGTGGCATCTTCGGATTGGCCGGCTCTTGTGCACGCGGTCCACGCAGCGATGACGGGCAGGTGACCGTACGGTGGGCAGGTGCTCGGCAGGCGGGGCGATGTGGGGGCGCCACGTGGCGCCCCGCGGTTGGCCGGGCGCAGCCGCCCCACGCCTGCGTGTCGGGACACGCAGCGCAACGCGGTTGGCGGGCGCCGGGTGCGGGGAGTGTCGAGCGGGACGCGTGGCGGGCTCTGGGGAATTCGGGCGCGCAGAGTGTTGGGCCGGGCCCAACACTGTAGCCGCCCGATTGTTCCGAGCGCCCGGAATTGGGCCCAAAAAGCCCAATTTCGGGATTTTTCGGGTTGAGCCTATTTGTACCCCTCTTTCACTCCGAGTTAGAGGCTTTTCCCGAGCTCGTCTGCCCTTGGACCCTTCAGCAAAGTTGGAGCTCATCTTGTTGCGCATCTTTTGGAGGAGGCTCGGAATTTTTGGAAGCCGCGGCGTCGACGACTTCGGCATCGTAGCACAGAGCGACGTTCTTTCATCGGTGGCCCGTTATCGTCGCATTTCGGTCTGAGAGGTCCACAGAGCTACTTCGATAGCATTTTTGGATGATTTTTGCGGCGACGGTTTCACGAGAGGTAGATCTACGATTTTTGTATTGTCCACTTTTCTCGAATTTGAGCTTTTATTGGGGTTTCTGGTACGTTTTTAACCCCCTTTTCTGCTAGTGGAGTTTTTGGACAGCAGGACTTTGTCGGATTTTTATCTCTGCGTCTGGGCATCGGAATTCGATGTTTCAGGACTCTATTTACATCTACACTTCGCGAGGATCGCCGTCGTATTTTTATTGAATTTTTTGGAGCATTGTTTACAGGTGAAAAATGCGCATCTTTGGGACTGTTCCAGCAGATTGTTTTTACTTGGGTTTTTGGTGGAATAGTGTAATCTTGGACTTTTTGTTGTACCCAGGGGTGTTTGCGGGTGTTTTTGAACCCGTTGGTGTTGAGGAAAATTGGAGACTGTTGTTTTTGGTATTTTCAGCTGTGGGACCTTGGACAGTTAGTACTTTCAGGTGGGTATTTCGCCTCCCAAAATCGATGGACTATCTATTAATTCTATGGATAGGGAACATACATGCTATGAGATAATTGAGACTGCATGTTAGAGAGTGATATTATCTTTCCTGTATTATTGTTGATTCATGTTTTCCCTGATCCTGCTTTAGTCAGATTAACTACTATATTGGAACTTGACCTAGCACCCCGTCATATGTTGCATGTGTAACCAGACCAGTAGAAAACTCCAACTTGGGCTAGGTTTATTTATGCTTTAGACATCCACACTTCTTATTCTATTCCTGGACATAGTGTTATACTCGCCCGGGTAGTGGGCCGAGTGGTTGGGATTTCTTTTACCGTGGGATGCATGTTACACTCATGCTTGGGAGCAAAGTGGAGTCTGATAGATGTAGTTGGTCGTTTATCTGTGACGGGAGCCGTTTGGGTAAACGGCGGTCCCGAGATGTCTTGTTTTCTTGTTTTATTTGTCGCCACAGTGTTAGTGGCAATTTATACCAGTGTTAGTAGGACCTAGGACCCAGACTGTTTTTAGACACACATGATTTCTGTAAACTAATATTTTTCTTCCAAATTTTGAGGGGTCGCCGGAGCCTGTTCTTGTTTGATTTGGGTGAAGGCAATAGCCCTTCGGGGTTCGGAAAATAAAACTTATTTAAACGGATTTTCTTAAAAGAACTAAAATATACTAAATTGGGTTTCTCAGATTAAAATAGTTTTCAGTAATAACTGTCATCTTTTTATTACAACTTCCTCAGCCGAGAGAGTTTGGGTGATCTGGGTTCTAGGGGTCGTTCCTTTTCGGGACGAAAGCTACGGGGGCTGTGCCTGAAACCTGTTCTTGTTTGATAGGGTTGTAGGTGTTGGTCTCCCGGAACTTTCGGACCCTGGTTGGTGTTTTTCGCATGTTGTACCGAGGTTGTCGTGTTCCCGAACTATAAGGGGGTCGGGAACCTCGATAGGCGGAGCCTGGAGTCTGTTCTTGTTTGATTGGGGTTTTAGGCGCCGACCTATCGGGGTTTTCGAACCCTTATGGTGTCGGTCCTTTTTGTGTTACTATGAGTTTGGTGTTCTGTTGTGGGAGCCGTTGGATTGACGGTGATCCCGGCTGTGAGTATTTCCAGCCAGTGAGTTAGAGATGTGATGTCAATTACTGTCGATCTTGTTGATCATGGATTTGGACTATAGCTTGCATGAGCCATATTGAGCTCGACAGAGATGCGCGGATACTTTCCTCGGTGGGGTCGCGCCCCTCGAGTGCCACTCCGGAGTTGGGCCTGTTACTTATTATCGCGACTTGTCGACGCAGTCCCTCTGGCTGGGCCAGTTTTGGCAGTCACGGACACCCTACGGTAGACCCGTCCTTTTGTGGATGTGCGGCAGTAGGTGGGCGCAGTTTTGACTAGACCCTATGTGGCAGTCAGTGTAGATTGGGTGACTATACTTGAGAGTTAATAGATGCATCATGTTTTCATCTGTTCCACTTCTTGAGCATTTAGATAGAGGTATAGTAGCTGTAGAGTTATTTTGTTCCAGCTCTTTTTCTTTCAGTATTGCATTTGTTACTTCATGCCTCTAGTAAACTTAGTGGACAGACCGTCGGGCTTGGTGGCGGTACCCACTGAGAACTACTGTTGTTGTAGTTCTCACACCCGCTGGGGGTTTTCCCCTTTCTTTTTCCTCTCCTTGTTTTTGCAAAGCCTTCCGCGGGAGTTGCTGTTCCCTCTGTGGCTGATCGAGGTAAGGGAGTCGCGAGCTAGTTCCCTACCCGTCATCTGAGTATAGCTGTACCCCCTTCTATTTTGGAGCTTTTTGTACAGTCTGATGGACTTTTAATAGCTAGTTACTGTTTAGAGTTGTATTTTGAGAGACTTATAGTGAGGTTCAGACTTGTACATTTTGGACAGTTGCATTATTTTATTTCAGTAGTTTACTTTTCAGCTTTGATATCTGTATAGCTATAGTATCCTTCTTTTGCAGGTTTGACGCTTCGTCTATACGGGGTTCACCGTATGAGCGGCGGATCTGTTGGCGAGCCCGAGGTCGCAGTTTCGATCCCGGGGCGTGACATAATACGTAAAAATTTCAATTAACACTGTATGATAATATTTTTATACAAGATTTGTCTTCGATTTGGCTTCAAGCTATGGAAATAGAGAAATCGTAACAAAAGAAATTACTTTCATGTGCAAATAAATATTTCGTAAATCACTTCCCAAAATTTGATTCCAAGTCTAGAAACAGTTAAAACTCCAAATTTTACATCCAAATTTTAAATTTTAAACTTAAATCCTACATTATCTCTAAATCATTTCTAACTTTAGATTTCAGAATGTTTTAATGTAAAATTCAAATTCATTTTATGAGAATGTTTCATAACAAAAAAAAAAATTCCGATTTCTATTTTTTTCAGCAAACTGCACTTTCCCCTTATTTTCTTAAAAATAGTTGATACTCGAGACCCGAGTTCGAAGCCTAGTTGCTTTACATTTTTAGCTAAGTTTATTTAAAAAATAAACGAAGCAAACTGCACTTTCCCCTTATTTTCTTAAAAATAGTTGATATTCGAGACCCGAGTTCGAAGCCTAGTTGCTTCACATTTCCAGCTAAGTTTATTTAAAAAATAAACGAAGCGGGTAGCATGCTACCATTCTCTCAAAAAAAAAAAAAAAAAAATGTTTGGACCAGAAAAAATGATACCATACTGGTAGATATAGAAATATGAGTATTCCTCTTTCTATGTGTAACCAATTACGTAAATATCAGTGTTTTCTCTCTTTTCGTATTTTACTGAGTTTTCTAACAAGATTCTTCTAGATCTTCTTTGTTCCTTACTTGACTACTTTTTTTTTTTTTTTCCCTCCCCAAATAAACATATTGCTTTAATGAGAAAATAGCAGGACTAAATTTTCAATACGAGAAATAGCATTTTCGTGAATCTTGTACATGATGTTCCAAAATTACTTTCTACTTAATAGAATGTTTAATAAATTTCTTCCCAAATTTTGATTCTGATTTCCATAATTAATTCCCTTATTTTCGAGGCCCAAAATAAAAAATATTTAAAACCTATTTCTTGAAAATTGTTCCTGATTTTGGCCTTTGCTTTTAAGTTTTAATTTTAAATGCTAATTTTTCCCACATCAGATTTTGAATTTTTTTACCTAAAATTTTAAACCTATGTTTCGCAGGAAAATGATAAATTCTCATATTATTATTATTATTATTATTATTATGATTCATAATTTAAACTTACTTTTAGATTTCATAATATTTTACCATGACATCTAAATTGATTTTACGGAATTATTTGATAAAAGAAAAGAAAATTTAGTTCAATTATCTCCCAATAAACTAAAATTTTTCTTCCTTACTTTAAAATACCATATTTATAAATTTCTACATTTCCTTGCGATTACTTGAATAGGTTAATGTATGAGTTAAAAATGATAATATCATATTTATAGATTTAGAAATATGTGTACTCTTTTACCTATGTCTCACCTATTCCTTTGTTTTCGCTCTAATTTTTTTTTTAAAAGAGAATAAGAAAATTGCTTTCGTGTAAAGATGAGAAAATCATAATACCTATAGACAATTTTTCTTTTTGCATAAAAGTGCCGTTTCTTTCTTTCTCTACTTTAAAATATATATATTTTGCAATATATATATATATATATATATATATATATATATATATATATATATATATATATATATATATATAATATGAAATAAATATATATAAAATAAATGTTGATGTTTTTATTAGAATTTATAACTTCAACTAAACTTTATATGTTAAATTGTTTTACACTAAAATCTAAATTAGTTTTAGGAGAGAATTTAAATTATATGATAATCTTTTTTGATGAACTTCAAATTTAGATTGAAAATATATAAATACGAAAAAATCCGTATTTATTAAAGTATTCCGCCCTAACTATATATATAGTTCTATAAGTATATACTCTTGTACTCATAAATTTGTTTCCGATAATAAAATTTCTAATATATATATAACGTAATTTCTAGAATAATTCGTATTTCTTTACTTAATTCAAGATTAATTCGTATTTCTGCTTGCATCTTTAATTTGTGAAAAACCACCCTAACTATATATAATTTCTAGAGTAATTCGTATTTCTTTAATTAATTTGTATATGAATTCTTACATGTTTATGTTCATTTCCCCTCGAAAAATTAGGAAATCACAAATGTCAATGTAAATATATAGCAGAACTTTTTGAACATGTATCTTTATTTGTAAACCAACTTATATATTTTCATTCAAAAACTAACTTCCCTTCTGTTTTCTTCTTTAATTTGCATATACTAATAGATGGGGCTTGCATGCATAAAAGAGGTACACTTTCAATCCTAAACTTTTTTACCTTCAGTTTTTCATTTGGTGTTAATTATTTTTCTGGTGACTCAATAAAAGTATAATTACCTACCAGGTATAAATATTGTTGTATCCAAATATGTTCGACTGCGACATGATTGCATCTTTAGTTTCACATTATTCTCGCATTAATTTATTTACGGTGTTTCCTTTTAGATTTGTTATGTTTCTAATATATATTTGTGGCCCGCGCATTATACTGACGTACATAAACACTATAGTAAATTATATTACATTATATTAATGCACACATTTATATGTACTTTTATATAGTTACATTTTTTGCTTACAAATATTTTCTTTATAATTTTTTAGATGATCATTGAGTAGGAACCTTAAATGGATGCTGCAATTAATAACCGCACGAACAGAAAACGACGCAAGATTATTCTACATCGTCTAATGAATAGAGAAACAATTCACACTTCTGAATATCCACATAGGCCAAATAAAAATATAACCATTGCCAACCTTGAAGTAGTGTCAGGGTCTTCTCAAATAGAAACTACAGCGGTTAGTCGAGAAAATAGAAAACGGCGCAAGATTATTCTTAGTCATCGGAAAAAGGAGGGAATAATTTGATCTTCGAAATATACAGATGGATCAAATAGAAACACATTTGCTGTCAACCCCGTAGTATTATCAGGGTCTTCTCAAATTCCACCTCATTCTTTTGATCAATTATATCTTGGATTACCGAATTACAAGTGCCAATCATGTGGAGCTTTATTATGGTATGATGAAGAATTTATAAATCTCAAAATAAATGTGTACCCAGATTTTCACTCTGCTGCCAAGAAGGACGAATTTACTTGCCGTTGTTATGTGAAACACCACGTATTTTAAGTCCTTTGTTGGATTACCAAAGTGGAAGCGAGGGTAGAAAATTTTGAGAAAATATTAGAGTGTACAATTCTATTTTTGCGTTTACCTCCTTAGGCGCAAAAATAGATATAGAAATTAATAAAAGGTCGAGACCATATGTTTTTAGGATTAACGGTCAGAATTATCATATAATGGATTCTTTGCTGCAGTAGATGGGTATCGTCCTTAATTTGTGCAGCTTTATATTTATGATACTGATAATGAGGTCGTAATAGAATAAGGGTGTTTGACAAAAATAATAATTTGCAAAATATTGATAGAAATATTGTGGTGAAATTGATAAAGATGTTTGATACGAAAAATGAAGTTGTTAAAACATTTAGAATGGCTAGAGATCGTTTGGCACATAATGATTTCTTACCTATCAGATTACGATTAATTGGTACACATGCAAATAGTCCGCAACAATACATTCCTGCTTCAAGTGCTGAAATTGCTGGATTGATAGTAGGTGATTTGGGTAGTGTGGATCGACAGCGTGATATTATTGTCGAGCATAAACTTGAGGGCTTAAAACATATCAGTGATTTACATCCTTCATTTATGGCAATGCCTTACCCTATTTTATTTTCTTATTGTGAGGACCCGAATCCCCACTCTAGGGTTTACTGTTGGTTTGGTGGCTTTAGGGAGTGTGTGTGCGTGCGTCGGGCCCAAGAATTGAATTTCTGGTAAAATTGGAGCTTGTTTTCTTTTCTGAAGGTCCATTTTGGGTGTGTGAGGTGTTTGCGCGCTTATTGGAGCTAAGAATGTGACCCGGCACGAAAAATAGATCAAGTCTACTCTTCCGGGAATTTTTGGGAAATTTTAGAAGTGGAATTTGGCCGAACGGACCTCGGATTTGGATTCAGCGCGCGAAAACGAGCGAAATGGTCTATTTACTTGAATTTTTCGGAGCCCGGATGCGAAAACATGGATTTCGAGGCAACTTTTACTATCCCGGCGGCCGGAGGATCGCCGGCGGCAGCAGAGCGCGGCGGCGCGAGCTCGGGCAGGCGGTGGAGCGGCGCGGGCAGGCGCGCGGGCGCGCGGGCAGGCGCGCGGGCGCGCGGGCAGGCGCGCGGTCCACCGCGGAGGCGTGCACCGTACGGAAGGGACACGTGGCACCTTGTGAGTGGCGGGCGTAGCAGGCGCGGTCCATGGAATTTCGGCGCGGGTGCACGGTGGACCGGGTGGACACGTGGCAGCACGTGGTTGGCGGGTTCCGGTGCGCTCGGTCCACACGTTGGCGGTGGCTGCCTCGGGAGGCGTGCCCGACCCGGAGCTGGCGGCGGCGCGGCCGCGCACGTGGCGCGGCGTGGGCGTTGACCGGGGCTGTCACGCCCCGGGTGTAAACCAGAACCCGGGCCCGTCTACAGATCCGCCGTGCATGCGGTATTTCCCACATTCACGAAGCGTCGGTAACCTGCTCAGATATAAGAAATAATAATAAAAGAGCAATATAATCAGAGCTAAACTAAAACTACTGTATCTCAGACAGAAGCTGGAAGTAAAAGAGTACAACAGTGGAAATAAATACAGATGTCTCTCCCAGCTCACCACAAAAGTACAAACAGCTGGCAGAAGCCAGACCCCAAAAGAAATAAACAAAAGCTGTCTGAGAAGACCAGGTACCAAAAATCTCCAGCTACAACCCTCGGGTGGCTCTCTATCTAGTCCGCAATCCGCTTACCTCGATCAGTTGCTGACGGCCCAGCAACTCCCGCAGAGGACTCTGCAAAACAAAGGGGAAGAAAGAAACAAGAAAAGACAATGGGGGTAAGTACTACTATAAACAGTAGCCTCCCCTAGTGGGTAAAGCCTCAGCTCAGATATGCCCACCAGGTGATCAGAGGCAAAAGGGGAAAGGAAAAGAAAGGGGGTGCAGATAAATGTGACAACTGATAAAATGCTATCCCTAATATGCCTCTACATGATAACCCAACACAGATGGGAAAAGGATGCATCAGTATCAAGAAGCCTGTCAAAAGGACCCAATCTGACCGCCAGTGGACACTGGCACTGCCTGCTCTGCCGCGACGGGTATGCCAGCCTACGCATAACACCGAAGCAAAAGGAGTCCCCAGGACTCAAAGTCTGTCAGCCGCGCACTCCGGAGTGGCACTCGTGGGGAGCGACCCACACGAGGAAAGTAAGTAACCACAAGTAACCTGATATAGCAGGACTGGATCAAGACTCAATGAAGTGGGAAAAACCCTCCACTAAAGAAAGCCCGATCCCCAATCACCCAATCTGATGCAATAGTACAACCCGGTCAACCACCCAAGGTCCGTGGTTGCCGCAACACCCTGTCATAGAGCCCAGCCTGTCCCAAATCCCCAACACCTGACTACACTGTCCAACCCCCGCTTGAACCCGAGCAACTATGCCTCAAGTCTATCAATAATAGGAGAAGAAAAGAATAAATGCATGGTTTCTCCTATGTCAAGTCCCAAAAGATAGTATAGCAGTAAAAGATGACATAATTAAGTGACCGTTTAATCATGCCTTGTCCCAATGTTTTGTCCATTTTCCAAGAATAAACAGTTTAGTGTGACATAAGCTAAGGTGACAGTCTCATATGAACAATCATCAATTTTGCAGTCCTCAATTACTATTCTGCCCCTAAACATGCAGTCCAGAATAATTAAGCGATTAATAAGGTAATCATTCTAACAACAATTTATCATGGATCAAAATAACCAATAATTAGTTTCCTAGAGCATGCAAGTCTATCAACAACCAATTAGCATCATCAAATCAGGGGTACTCTGATATTCCTAGTGGGCATACCAAAGGAGAGGAGTACAACAACCACCCACCTGAAGCGCAACTGTGCAAATCCGTACAGCTGAAAATACCAAAAACTCCAATCCCTTGCTCCAACAAGTTCAGCACACCCGTAACACTCCTGGCACAACACAAAGTCCACTAAACACACTAAAGTTCCTAAATACTGCTTGTATAAATACATACAACATCTGTCCCAAAATTGTTAAATTATCACCTGCAGAAAGTGCCTAGAAAATTTCTAGAAAAATATCACGGCGATCCTCGCGTCGATAGCTTCGCAACGGTAGCTTGCACGCCCAAATCTGAGTTCGGTAAGTCAAGATATAAATTCGGCAAGGTGGTAATCCAAACAACAAACTGTGAAGAAAAAAATGCACACTGTACACTGAGAAAACAGTGATTTTCACCTCGAAATAAAACTCAGGAAATTCCAAGAAAAATACGAGTGCGTTCCTTGCGATCCGTAGATGAAAAAGTTGTATAAGCTCGTTTCCGTCTGACGCTCGTGCGCGAAGATACGGCCAAAATACTCTGCTGCTGTCAAGAAACTCCACACAGAAAAAGGGGTCACTGTGATGCCTAGGGATCCGTGCCAAAACCTCGAAACGGGAAAGTGCGATCAATACGAAAGATGAAGTCCTACCTCTTAGGAGTCTGTCGGCGCAAGGATCACAGAAAAAGGACCTCGGGGTAGCCCAGGGTAGCTAAAACACTGCTGCTGCGCCGAAGAAGAACACAGGAACCACAACGTCGCGCCGCGCCGCCAAATAGAGAACCTCGGGATGCGTACTCCTAAAATCCTAGAACTTGGCAGGAAGATCAAGGATTAAGAGATGAACAAATCTCCTTAAGGTGGCTCGGGCAGATGATGCGCGGGTTGAGAGAAAAAAGCCAAAGAAGAGGGCTCGGGCAGGTATTTATAGTGCTGGAGGAACAATTGGAAAAATACCCAATAAGTCCGAAGTTTCGGGCGCCCGGAAATTTCCGGGCGCGCACAGTGCGGCCCGGCCCACCACTTTCGGGCGCGCATAGTGCTGCCCGGCCCACTTCGCGCCGTCGGACGGGATCTCCACTTCGTCCGACCCGCCTCGGAGCCCGCCACGTGTCGCCCGAACAGGCGACAGCCATGCAAGCCCTGCCAGCGCCCGCCACGTGTCCCTGCCCGCGTCAACGCGGTGGTTGGCGCCCGCGAATCAGCGGGCGCCACGTGGCGCTGCCCGCGACGCCCCTCACCTGCCCGCGTACGGCACCTGCCCCGCGGTACGGCGCCTGCCCCCGACACCTGCCCCGCGCGCTGCGTGGACCGCGCGCTCATGCGCCCGCCAACCGGGTGCTTGTAGAGTCCTGGCGTTCCCTGCCCTTGTATACCCCCCCCTTTTATTTTGACGGGACTGGTAGGAAAACTTTTCACCGCTTTCTGCAATGGACTGACCGGGGCCGCTAGTTTTTTCTGCGTTTGAGCTCGAAGAACGGAGGGCGGCAACGCGAACGGATTCGGATTCCGATTTACGGATCTCCCGGAATGGGGGTCAAAGCGTTTGCTTTGAGTGGTGCATCGGAATCCGTGCTAAGTGGCTGGCACGCTTTTCGAGGCGATCGGACTTTCCATTCTTTTTATGTCAGTGGGTTATTTTATCTTTTGGGTGGTACCTCGACCTTTCGGTTTTTCGTTCAGGGTCCTAATTTAATATTTTTTTTAGTTGACTAAGGTGGGGCGGAAATTCGAGAATTTTTGGGCCCACTGGGAACTCGCTCGAAAGTTCTCACACCCCTTGGGTGACCCCCCCCACAGGTTCAGCTTTGGATACAGCAGACGAGGCGGTTCAGATGCAGACGGCGAGGCTTACGTCAGGGGTAAGAGCCCAGCAGCATAGTGACCTAGAGGGTCTAGCAGAGGTACCTTTCTTTTATGTTTCGAGTGAACCATGTATTGTGAGGAAAAGCATTGTAATATTATGTAAGTGTAATTGGAGAGATGTAAAATGTAATAAAGTTTATTATGGTTCATTCCTATCCTGCTTTCATTTCCGCTTTAACTATTTGTTATTGAATGAAAGTTTTAATTTAGTAGTGATCTTACTCTGATATTATACCTCATCATACACATTGTTCTGATTCGAGATGGATGTTACCGTTCCTTTCGGGTAGCGAGAGGTCGTGCCCGATTGGCGGGTCTGTCGGCGTGCCCGAACCGCAAAAATTTTCGGTCCCGGGTCGTGACACCCTTAGCATCCCTTTATGCGTAATGTCGTTATGTTCATGTTTATTACGTGGTGGGTTTCATCGTGGTGTTTAGCGTCGGTCTCCGGCGGTCGTTTCACTTTTGATATTACATGTTAGCGGGTTGCTTTCGATTACACATGTTACCGTTTTACCCTTAATTCTACATGTTAGCGGGTTACTTTCGATCACACATATTACCGTGTTACTTTGGATTATACATGTCACCGTTTTACTCTTGTTTATATATTATGATGCTAACATGATGGTGGTTACGGTTACTTTGCTCGAGGCTGCAGCACGCGCACCCGCGGTTTGGCCACCGCAAAGGGTGCGCTTTTCCGGAAAAGCGGTCTATGACCCGTGTATACCCACGAGGTGACGTAGTGGGGCCCCTGTAGTTGTGGGGTTTGAGGCGCCGAGGTGCGAGCGGTGCGACCCGTCGGTTTAGTTGCCCGACGTGGTCGGGTATTGCAGGTACGGTATGGCTCGTCGGTTTAGTTGTCCGACGTGGTCGGGTATTGCAGGTACGGTACGGCTCGTCGGTTTAGTTGTCCGACGTGGTCAGGTATTGCAGGATACAGGGGTACAGGTTGTCTTTTTCCCTCTTGGGAGGGTGGTTGCTCCGGTTGGCTTTACGGTTTGTTTTACTACTTTTCCTGCTCTACTATTATTCGTCACTGACTTCCCACTTCGTGACAGGGTCCAGACGGGGGGAGAGGTAGGCGACGGTGAGGACGGGGCAGGAGCTTCTGGGTCGCTGGGGACCCCGGACTGTCTTTCCTTTTTCTATCTTTGCATTTCATTCACATTTGTAGTTCTTTGTGTGGTTCTCGATACCCTCATGGGGTCGGTGTGGATGTCGGCATGGTCTCTATTGGGTAGTTCTCTTATGTATTTATCTTTCCTTTCACTTCTGTTGGCCGTTTGGAAAAGAAAAAGAGAAACCAAAGAAAAGATTGCGAAAACTATTTTCAAAAAATTTAAGTGTCGTGTGGGCACTGATTTCAAAACCCTGTGGATTTATGCTGTTTTTGAACGCGTTTTCAAACTCTGGGTGCCGGGTAGGCACCGTTTTCAACGACTGTGGATTTATCCTTTTAAAATCTCTTGGCCGTGCTTCTTACTCAGTTATGGTGCATAGTTGTATGTTAGAACTGTTGTGATTGAATGGATGATTGCGTTTGGGACTTGTATTAGCTGCTACGCCGTGCATATACAGAGGAGACTCTGTCCGTTTGCAGAGTGATTCTGTGTATGCGGCGGGTCTGGGCATGCGCCGGGGAAGAAGGTTTATTTTTTTCAAAAAAAATTTTACGCGCCAAATGAGTACCTTTTGTGAACCGTTTCCGCTAAAACAAACCCCCGGGGCGTGACAGATTAAGATGGTATCATAGAAGTTCTTTCAATCACAACAGTTAGTGCCGACATCCGTGGGGATACCTCACTTGCCTACAGGTGAATGAAATGGGTAGGGCATAGGAAGGTAGAACGCGAGTGATCGAGGGGGGGAAGAGTCCGAGTCCTTTTCCCTCGCTAGGTGGTTCGTTGTTTTGTAAGTGAAGTCTAGAGCTGACTCTTGTTGTGTGTGTACAGATATGGCCCGTACCAGATCATCGGCCGGGGACACGGAGGCAGATACGACGACGTCGACGGCCGCGGAAAACTAGCTCCTGCGGCAACAGATGCGAGAGTGCGGGAACTATTGGGTTTCTTTTCCCGATATGGCTCGGGTGGTAGCACAACCCACCGGGGGTTGTTGGTTTGTCGGCCGTCTGTCGGTCATGAGTAACTGGATAGCCGTTTGTCCAAACATGTACCTTCTGGATTTTCTGGTGTTAAGTTACAGCGGGTAGTCGGTCGATTCCTTTTGCACCATGGGCAAGGTACGGTGGGAGTGAGGATTTTTCCCCTATAATTGTTACCCATAGTTCGGCCTTTCACCGTAGACACTGCGACGGTTGTAGAGATCGTCGTGATGGGTTCACGGGTGGCTCCTTTTGGTGGGGTTGTGGTGGTAAAGCTTTGGGTTGGGTTTCTGTTTTCTACACAAGCGCGTCGGTTCGGTTGTCCTGCTGGTGGGTTGGCGTGTGATCCCTCGAGTGCGTTTAGTGAACCTAGGCAACTTTTGACACGGTTCTTCTCGCTGTTTTCGTTGCTTGTCTTCTTCCGACCCTTAGATTTCAGATGGATAGTCTTCAGTACCTGGAGGTCTTTGCTGAACGGACCTAGAGCTTAGATTTTCTTCTAGTTGGGAGTGTCACTGTTGGTCTAGAAGTTTACCGCTCGATTAGATGCCCGGTGCTTGGTGGGGCAACGGTTTGGGACCGAGAGCTAGTGGCAAGTCGGAGCGTCGCACCCCGTCGGTGCCAGGACGGAAGTAGGACCTTACCTTGTGGGTTTTGTCGCCAGCTTCCCATGACTAACGCATAGCCTTGAGGCTTGGTTGGGAGCGTTGTGGATTGTGATCTTTTGGGGCTGGTGTGAGTCAAGGGGGGGGATCTGGCGACTACTCGGAGTTTTGGTACTGGTCACCTTCGGTTAGGAGGCCCTGTACGCAGCCCTTTCTGTGGGGTAGACCTTGTGGTAGGTCTTAGAGCTGAAACCTAACGTTAGTCTTGACCGTCGCCTCGGTAGGATGGATAGTCGGAGCGGGTGGTCCGGGTTGGTGGTTATGCTCCGAGCTTGTGGCCCGTGTTGGTGACGGGTGGAGGTGTCCCGTGTTGGGGACGGAGGGGAGCGGTCCGTGTCGGTGACATGTGAGTTCATTGTTTTCAGGGGGGAAAGTTATGGTAGTTAGTAACCCAGCCTGTTTGGTTGGCACCTCTCGGAGCCTTGTGAGGGCGTTGTGTGGCTTGTTTTCCTCGTCGTCGGGTTGGATGTTTTGGACTTTTAAAGGATCATTGGTATGGGTTGGGCGGTATGACTGGGGCACCTCGACGCATCGCGAGACTTTGTTGCTGACTGCTCAGCGCCGGCTGGGGTGGCGTGCGGACCGGTGTCGTCGTGACTGGGAATTTCGAGTCGGGAGGCAGGAATACAACGAGGTGCTGGGCAGGGACTGGTTCACGAGGTATCCGGCGGATGTATAGCTACTTGGTTTCAGTGAGCCTAGCGACTCGACCCTTTACGTCGTTTACTGACACCCCCATGGTAGGGATTTCTTCTGCCATCCTCCTGACTGAATTATCGGGAATACCCCCGGGCGAGAGGTCATCCTATCTTTCGAGCTTCTACCAGACACGCAACCTATCATTTAGGCGCCTTGCGGAATGGCTTTCGCGGAACTGAGGGAATCTAAGGCACAACAAGGAGTTTTTCTGAATAAAGGGTTCATCAGACCGAGTGTGTCGCCTTGGGGAGCACCCGTGCGTTTCGTGCAAAAGAAGAACGGAAGCCTACGCCTACGCATCGACTATAGGGAGATAAACAATGTTACAGTGAAGAACAAGTCCGGGATTGATGACCTCTCCAATCAACTGCGAGGAGCACTTACGGACTTTTCTCCGGAATCTCAGGGACCAGAAGCTGTTTGCTAAGTTTAAGAAGGTGAGTTCTGACTTCGCGAAGTGGACTTTTTGGGGCACATTGGGTCGGCAACGGGAATCACAGAGAAGGTGAGCGGAACTGCCCGACATACGATCCGGAACGGGCAACAGTCGTTTTCGTTTTAAAGCCTTGGAGACACCACCTTTTGGAGTTCATCGTGATGTGTTTTCGGACCGCCAGAGTCTTAAGTTTTGTTCACATAGAAGGATTTGATTTTTTTGCGGCAGAAACATTGGTTGGAGTTACTGAAGGACTCGGCTTGTCCATTCAGTACCACCCCGGGAAAAGCAAGTGTAGTAGCAGATGTTTTAAGCAGGAAGGGTCAAATCGGGGGGGGGGGAACCGATGAGCGCGAGTACTCAGCAGGACCGGTGCTGTCGCGCGACTTTTGTCCTTGATGGTCAAGCCAACCCTTTTAGAGAAACCCTAGAAGGTCAGAAGATGGGCGCACGGATACAGCTTATTCGAGACAAGACCCCCCGGACCACGCAAGCGACTTTTCGGCGAGTGCGAACAACGCAATCCATTTTCGAGGGCGGACTTGCGTGCCCGAACTGCTAGTATTGAAGAAGGAGTTACCGCCAGAGGCGCACGGCGCTTCCTCTGCGGCGCATCCAGGTGACACGAAGATGTACGAGGACCTCAAGCAGAAATTTTGGTGGACTTGAGACACTCGGCTGGTGTCGAACCTTTGGCAAGTCTGTAACGAGCTCTAGAGACTAAACCACACTTCAGCATGGCGTTTCACCCCCAGACCGGCGGACAGCACGAGCGAATGAGCCGGATTCTCGAAGATGTGCTCTGAACCTGCTTACTTGATTGTGGGTGACGGATGGTCACTGCCTTTGAGCTTAGAGAGGACCTGAGCTTCGACGGAACACCGGTGCGGACCTTAGCACGAGAGGACAAGAAGGATTGCGCAACCGGGCGATCCCCTATGGGAAGGTGCTGTGGAGCAGCCAAGAAGAACGTGAAGCGACTTAGGAACGGGAGTCAAAGATGGAGGAGTGCTACTCAGTTTTATGCGTTGCGGACCAGGATTAAGTTTCGAGGACGAAACTTTTTTTTAGTGGTGAGTGATGTAGAGTCCTGGCGTTCCCTTGCCCTTGTATACCCCCCCCCCTTTTATTTTGACGGGACTGGTTGGAAAACTTTTCACCGCTTTCTGCAATGGACTGACCGGGGCCGCTAGTTTTTTCTGCGTTTGAGCTCGAAGAACGGAGGGCGGCAAAGCGAACGGATTCAGATTCCGATTTACGGATCTCCCGGAATGGGGGTCAAAGCGTTTGCTTTGAGTGGTGCATCGGAATCCGTGCTAAGTGGCTGGCACGCTTTTCGAGGCGATCGGACTTTCCATTCTTTTTATGTCAGTGGGTTATTTTATCTTTTGGGTGGTACCTCGACCTTTCGGTTTTTCGTTCAGGGTCCTAATTTAATATTTTTTTTAGTTGACTAAGGTGGGGCGGAAATTCGAGAATTTTTGGGCTGATCATCGGGGTTTGCGGGTATTTTTAGGTGGTAGAGCTCGCAAAACGGAGAGCAGTGGCGCGATCAGATTTGAATTCCGACCCCGGGATTTCCCAGAATAAATTTCTGAAGGTAACCAGCAGTTCCGGGTGCATCAAAGAGCGTGCGGATGATCGGCACGCTTTTCGAGGTAAGATTGGACCCCTGGTCCGCGCCCGATCGTTGAGTGTTGAGTTTGGGGACTACGGTTTTTATTTTCCTATTCTCATCGCCTTGGATCGTGCGTTAGGGTTTCGGGGGCGTACAAAAAAAAAAAGGAAAAACCCCAATCCCCATTTCTCAATTCAAGTATTGGCGTATAGAACCGAGGAAAGGAGAAGGAAGAACGGGGAATCCACCTTTCGGGGAGCTTTACGTTGGAGACAGAGGACGATCCTTTTTCCTCTTCCTCGCAGGGTCGGTAAGTGATCGCGTTGTTTCCGTTTGTTTTTTTCTGTGGGGTCAAGGGTTGGGCGATGGCTGTTCGGGTGTCGCACGTCGCGTGGGTTTGGTGGTAACAGGAAGCCGCCGCCGCCGTTGTTAAACGGGAGGCCGCCGCCGCCGTTATCATGCCCACGGAGTCGTCGCAGCAGTCGCCGTGTTCGCGGGGTCATCGCCGGAGCCGCGGGAGACAAAAAAGGGATTACTATTCACCCTGGTACGGCCGCGGTCCACAGAGCTCGGCGTGCACCCGGCGCATGGCTCCCGAGCACGGGGGCGCGGACCCGGTGCACGAAGGCGTGCGCCGGGCCGCGCGGTCCACCGTGCCTGGCGTGCACCCGGCGCACGCCCCGCAGCCCGGTGGTGAGGACCCGGCTCACTGGCGCGTGCGCCGGCCCAGCCAAGGGAGCGCGGTGCACGCGCAGGCGTGCACCCGGCGCTGCCGCTGCGGTCGGGAGCGCGTGAGCCCGGTGCGCGCTCTGCCGTGCACCGGCCCAGCCCAGGGAGCGCGGTGCACGCGCAGGCGTGCACCCAGCGCTGCCGCTGCGGTCGGGAGCGCGTGAGCCCGGTGCGCGCTCTGCCGTGCACCGGCCCGGCCCATTTCGGTTGGTGCACGCCCCGGGGTGAGCCCGGTCTACGCCGCCGCTTCCTCTGAGCCGTGAACCCGGTCCACGCCTGGACCCGTGCACCCGACTGCCGCCAAGGTGTCCAGAAGCTCCTTTTTGGCCCGTTTCGCCCCGTTTTTGAGTGTTTTTGACCACGACGAGATTATTAACGATACTTCTTACTGTAGCTCTTTTCGAACACTAGGTGGGAGCGTTTTAACTGAAGTTTCCGCACACTTTCTGCTCCGCATTTCAGGTGGGTACATACACCCTTTGTAGTGAACCGGAAATTGGTATATAAATAAATGTAAATAAAATGGTATGAAATACTATTTTATTGAGTTAGAAAAGTACAGGTTGACCTGGAAATGAATTGGGCCCAAATCGGGATTAAATTAAGATATCTAGAATCTTATATAGGAAAGTGGGCCCAGATTGTAAGTGGAAAATTCACAGTCTCGGAAAATGCTGAGAAAATTACGGGAGCTCCGTAAATATGTTTTAAGGCCACAGTAAAAGTTTCGCGTTGATCGGACACCCGGATTGAGAGAACGGGCTCCGCCAGCGAATTTAAAGACAGTGGGGCTTTTGGCAAATCAAAAAGGGTCCAAACTGGAAAGTTTGAGTACCATGAGGTAAATCAGGTTAAACTGTGGCTGCCCGTCAAATTTGAGCGAAAACGGGCGAAGAACGGGCGAGAACGGACGAAAACGGGCGAAACTGGGCTTTGGCCCAAGTTTCGGGCGCCCGAAAGTGAGTTCCGGGCGCCCGGAAAGTACTGTAGCAGGTGGGCTTTCGGGCTGCAGTGAACCGGGTTTGAGCACTGTAGCAAACCGGTTACTGTAGCAGCCCGGACCGGATTGAGGTTGCGCCCGGAAATTACTGTGTGCGCCCGAATGTTACTGTAGCAGCGCCCGAATCCCGAGTGGCACGGATCCCGAGGCAGTTGGCACGGATCCCGAGGCAGTTGGCACGGATCCCGAGGCACGGGCGCGAATCCCGAGGCACGGCATCGCGCGGGACGCGCTGTGGCGCGCGGTTCGAGGCGAGCGTGGCAGGTGAAGACCGCCACGTGTCGCGTTGTCATTGGCCGCTCTGACCGAGGGCTGCAGGCGTGCGCGGGGAAGGCGCGGCGGCACTGTAGCGCGTCAGCGGGGACAGGCCACGTGTCGGCCTTCCATTCGTCGGTCAGCGCGACGCGACGCGCTGACGCGACGCGACGCTGCGGCGGGCGTCAGAGCAGGCGGTAGTGCGGTCCACGTGGCGGCCTCCTATTGGCCGCCGCTGTTCCGTGGTCGCGGTGCGTGGGTCCATGGCCACGTGTCGCGCGCAGGTTGGCTGAGCGGTGCCGACGTGGCGCCTGGCTGGCGAGGCGTGGCGCGTGGACCGGAGGCGGGACGGTTACTGTAGCCGCCCGGAACTTTTCGGGCGCCCGAAAGGGTGCGCCCGAAAGTCCGGGAAAGGCCTATAAAGGCCCGAAATGGCCCATTTTTCCTCCTTTTTCCCTTTCTGGCTTCACCCGAGCGCGTGGGGAGGGGAGAAGGGCGATTTTCGCCGGAGTTTTCGAGGGCGCACGAGCACGCCGTGGACTCCGTGGAGCGCGCAAGTTTCTCCAAAAAGGCTAATGGACACGATGGGCGTCACGGCATTAACAAGGTAGGCCCCGTGTGTCGTTCTTGCGATATTTTTGGCACAGTTTCTACATTTCCTTTTGGACTTTGGATTTGACCCCTTTGCCCACGTGCGTGCTAGGGACCAAGTTTTACTGTGCCGTTTTACTGCGCGAGTTTCGCGGGCATTTTGGGCGCGCCTCGTTTTGCGTGCCGCTCGTGGGGATATGCACCGTTTTACGTGCGGATTCGACAAGTATGCACAATTTTGGGCGTAGGCTCGGGAATATGCATCGTTTTGCGTGCAACCCTACATTAGAGTGTGCACCGTTTTGCGTGCCACCCGAGGTACGTGCTCCGTTTTGCGTGCAGATTGGACTAACGGGCACCGTTTTGCGTGCAGACTCTAACAATACGCCTTGTTTTACGTACAGGGTCGGAAAAGTAAGCATCGTTTTGCGTGCAACCCTACATTAGAGTGTGCACCGTTTTGCGTGCCAATACGGGGTAGGTGCTCCGTTTTGCGTGCGGGTTGGACCAATGCGCGCCGTTTCGTGTGTAGAATCTAATGGTTTGCATCGTTTTTCGTGCAGGCTAGGAAAATGATGTGCACCGTTTTGCGTGCAATCCTACAGTCAGATGTGCACCGTTTTGCGTGCAGATTTGGGGTACGTGCACCGTTTCGCGTGCAGGTCGTGTTGTCGCGCATGGTTTTGCGTGCCGGTTAAAGTGGCGCGCACCATTCTACGTGTGGGTTATTAATTTAATAACGTGCTCCGTTTTGCGCGCAGGTTTGATGGACGTACACGTTTTGCGTGCGGGCTCAAGGGATGTGCACCGTTTTGCGTGCAAGCTTGAGGGAACGAGTGGAATCGCGCGGAGACCAATTGCAAGTGTTC
>CM054933.1:13116899-13171967 GCA_029168755.2 Tillandsia fasciculata
GAGAACATATGCATCCTGAACCTACTCAAACCCTCTGGAAGCTCACGATAATTCAAACCATTTTTAAATCTCAGTTTTCATTAAAACCGGTCCGACGATTTTTAAAACGGTTCGGATGCCAATCTAATGCCAACTAATCATGCAGTCTAGTGTCAAATTATTCCTAGATCATGCTAAAAATGTCTGGGGCTCATAAATGTCTTTCAATAATTATCTAGGCAACTATCAGATTTACCAGCTATACAAATAATAAGCTAACATGATCAACATGCACACAATTGCTTTAGAAGGCATTCCATACATCTTGAAGAATTCCAACCCACCTCAAATGCATTCCGCAGGCAATCGCTGAAGTCGGTGAAGTGCCGCACCGCTCACTGTCAAAATTCTGCCGGAACGCCCAAAACCGCGCCGCACGCGCGCGCACTGTCGCGATCCTCGGAAATATTCTCGGCGAACAACCCTCTCGAGTCTTCTACAAAAATCTGCGCGCACTCCGGACGTCTCCACAGCTGGCTCATAGCACGTGCGCGACACCTCGGCTCCGCGCCAAGAAAAAACTACTCCCTCCGTCCACAGCACAAGAGAGGATAATCACAACCAAAAACCAACTCAAAATCTCAATCTAAAACCATAAAATAAATCCAAGGATCCAAGCTAGTAAGATCTGTCACATACCTCTCACGTACGGCCGACGCGCGTGCGGCTACGTCCAGCTCCAAGCAACAGACCACAAGCTGCACCCTCACACAAAACTCTCTTTTTCCTTCTCCCTCTTCTCTTTCTTTTCTTTTCTTTCTCTCTTTCTTTCCTTCTGTCGTGGAGAAGAAGGCAGGGCTGGAGGGCTCTTTATAGAGGGTGGCAAGCTTGGAGAGGGAAATGACCAAAGTGCCCTCACTCAAAATATCCGAATCTGCTCAAACAGGGCTAATTACCTCACTGAGTACCGGTACCCCAAACTGTGTACGGGTACTAAACCATTTAGTACCGGTACCCCAAACTGTGTACGGGTACTAAACCATTTAGTTCCGGAACTAAGTGTTGGGTTCCGGAACACAGACTTTGGTTCCGGAACTCAATCTTCCTCAACGCCGCAGCCAACTCACTTTTTGCCCCGGAAGCTTCTGCACCACTCTGAAATCTCCCGAACCCCACTGTAAACATAAAATACACTTGTCCAAAGTTTTTCCCACTCACAAGGCTCAACTGTGGAGTCGGTGTGCCCAATCCGAAATCCGATACTCTTACAAGAGAGATCCTCACTTGGATTCTCTTCTCATTTCTTTCTCGTTTCATTTCTCAACTCCAAAGCGGGTTACGATTAATAAATCAATCCTTTAATTGCCAACTCCAAGTCACTTTTTGCCTTCGGGGCCTCTGAGTCAGTCCGAATCAACCCGAACCCCGCCAAACCTGAAAATACGCATGTTCCAACACTTTCCAATTTTCTATGCACAACCGCGGAGTCAGTTCTCGATCCAATCCATTACTCTACAAGTACTCTACAAGTACTCTACAAGTACACAATGCCTCGCAATCACTGATTCAAACTGGGCTTCCAAGTTCGACGTTGCTAACTCACTTTTCTTCCAAAAGGATTCTACGTCGATCTGATGAGTTGCTGTCCATGGGTGGAGGAGAGACCAGCAGAGGGTGCCGCGCGGGCGCCTGCGCAGCTGGTGCACTCGCTGCGCGGGGGCGCATGGGCGCCGCGCAGCAAGCGGGCGCGCGCACGCGCGCCGCGGGCCTGGGCGCCGCGCGGCTGGCGCTTGGGCGCCGTGCGTGTGGGGACTTGAGCGGGCATTTGTGGTTTTACCTTGGAGTTCCGGAACCCACAAGGGGGTTCCGGAACTGAGTCTGGGTACCGGTACCGCATGGAGGGTACCGGTACCCCATCTTGCTGATTAAGTTTTTGGTGTTGTTAAGCAAGGGTAATTCAGTCTTTTCACTTTTCCAACCCTCCAATTCACCCTGTGGACCCTCTCTTCTCTATATATATGGACTCCTCCCCCTCCCTTCTCCCCTGGATACAGAGAGAGGAAAAGAAAGAAAGAAAAGAATCAGAGAAAGCAAGGAAAAAGAAAGAGAAGAAAAGGGAAAGAGAGCAAGCTTGGGTGCCGCTTGTGTGATCTTGTTGCTTGGAGCTAGACGGAGCCGCGCGCGCGTCGGCTGTGCATGAGGTACGTTGTTGGATTTGATTCAAGCATGGGTTTTTGGATTTATTGATGGATTTTCAATAAGTTTTGAGCTGAATGGATTTTATTTCCTTCCATCTCGTTCCATGCTTGCACCTTGGGAGCCACTTGGGTGCTGTTGGCTGAGGCTTGGGTTTTTATTGCGCGGAGCCGAGGTTGCTTGCGTGCGTGCTATGAGCTGACAACAGGGGAGCCGGAGCACGCCGGATTTTTATTAGAGGGCTCGAGGGTTGGTTCGAGCTTCCAGAGATTTTTCCGAGGTCTGCGACTGTGTGCGCGAGCACGGCGCTGTTTTCGTGTTTCCGGCAGATTTTTGACAGTGAGCGCCGCGGCGCTTCACCGACTTCAGCGTTTGCCTGCGGAATGCTTTTGAGGTGGGTTGGAATTTCTTCAAGATGTATGGAATGCCCTCTAAAGCTTCTGTATGCACGTTGATCATGTTTAGTTTACCTGTTTTTATGCTTGGTAAATCTGATAGTTGCCTAGAAAATTGTAGGAAGACTTTCCTTAGCCCCAGATATTTTTAGCATGATCTAGGAATGATTTGACACTAGAGTGCATGTTTAGTTGGCATTAGATTGGCATCTGAACCGTTTTAAAAATCGTCGGACGTGTTTTAATGAAAACTGGGCTTTAAAAATGGCTTTTAAATAGTGAGATCACCCAGAGGGGTTGAGTTGGTTCAGGATGCATGTATGCTCGTGCCAGGGGGCCGAGTGGATTTTTATAGCATTGTGTGTTGAGTTTCTAGTGTCATGAGAGTTGTACTTCCTTGTTGGGATTGAGGGGATTATTCTAGTTCATGGAGTGTGTTTTTTCTGATTTAGTCGTGGAGGTGGTTCTCCGACTTAGTTATGAGAGTTTGGGGTTCTGGCAGGTCGAGTCGTGGAGGTTTCCCGACTTAGCCATGGGTTGTGCATCATCAGATTGAGTCGTAGAGGGTTCTCCGACAGATTATGTGAGGATTTGGGCATTTCCTGATCGAGTCGTGGAGGGTTCCCGACTGAGTTGTGTTATTTGAGCATTGAGCTTCCGATCTGTTGATCGTGATCATAGCCTGCATGAGCCGCTTGTTGAGACAGATGTGACACGTTTGAGCTCGGTGGGGTCGCTCCCCTCGAGTTACGCTTCGGATGCGATGATGATGCGCCTAGTTGATATACTAGTGGTCGCTTGATACCCCTGGCTGAGTTACCATGGGGTCAATTTGCGTGAGATTGAGATAGTCTGTGTGGGACGCCCTACGTAAGACCAAGTCCTTTTTGGGCGTAGTGGCAGTAGGTTGGCGCAGGCTTGACTGGACCCTATGAGGCAGTCATTGAGATTGGATGTTATGAGCGGGTGATTGCATAGCATGTTCTTAGATGAGCTTTCCTTTGAGCATGGTACTTGAGGCTTATTAGTAGTGAGAGTGTATGCATAGTACATCCTTAGTAGAGTTTTCTTGAGCATGATGATCGAGACTTTTTAGCTGTAGTTTCTTTCAGCTTTTCTTTATATCTATCTGCATACCTATCTATTTGCCTCCAGTAGACTTAGTGGGCATACCGTGGATATTGGTGACGGTACCCACTGGGAACTACCTTCTGCAGTAGTTCTCACACCCGCTGCGGTGACAGGTTTACCGGGGTTGCTGTTCCGGCTTAGCTCGCGCGGAGACAGCTGATCGAGGTGAGGACGTGGCCGATTAGTTCCTTACCAGCATTGAGAGTCGGAGGTAGATGTACCCTGTATATTTTTATGTTTTCACTTTTGTACTGGACAGTCTGAGAGATAATTGAGGGTTGTACTAGTATTTTCTTAGTTGAGAGATTTGTATTGAGGATTTGTTTTTATTCAGATGTTCAGTATTTTGATGACATAGCTATTAGTTTCTTTTTCAGCTCCGATACATGTTTAACTATAGATCTTTTGCAGGGTAGATGCTTCGTCTGTGCGGCAGTTTCCGTACAGACGGCGGATCTGTTGGCGATCCTGGGTCGCAGATCGACCCCGGGGCGTGACACTAGCTGCCCCTGAATCCTCTACCTGAGCGGCATAAACTCGCTCTCTCGGAGGTGGTCGCCTGTCTGACTGTCGCGACGAAGTGGTCCTATCCCCCTGGTCGAAACACGCCGAAGCTCCACCCGTCTGGAAGGGCGGAGGAGGAGTCGATGCTGACGAGGGTACTGGCGACCCTACTCCCTGACAAGTCCATGACATGTGCCCCGACTGCCCGCAACGGAAACACCGACCCTGCCGCTGATCACACTGCGGAGGTGCATGGGGTCCGCCACAAATAACACATCTATCTAGGCGCCTCTGCTGCTGCTGCGGTCTCAGCGGCCGAAAGCCTCCTGGCCTCTGTCTCCCCTGAGACGCACGACCTCGAGGCTGGAATCGTGGGGGTCTCGATGGCCTCGGCCTACTCGACTGGCCAAACTCTGACGGCGCCGGACGCTTCTCTCCAGAACTAGTCCCTGGCGCTAGCCCCCGCTCTGACATAACCACAGATCCTCTGTCAACCCACTGAGCGTGCTCAATATCTGCATCCAAGGTCAGCGCTCTATGCGAGTGTACAAGGGGATAATATCCTGATGTAGTTGTCACGCCCCGGGGTCGAACTGCGACCCGGGCTCGCCAACAGATCCGCCGTCTGTACGGAAACTACCGCACAGACGAAACGTCAACCCTGCATAAGATCTATAGCTAAGCTTGTATCAGAGCTGAAAATGAACTAATAGCTAAAGAAAGTAAAACACTGAACATCTAAAAAAAAACAAAACCTCGATACAAGTCTCTCAACTAAAAAGTAAATACAATCTTCACAGATCTCTCAGAATGTCCAGTACAAAAGTGAAAATATAAAATATACCGGGTACATCTACCTCAGACTCTTAATGCTGGTAAGGAACTAATCGGCCACGTCCTCACCTCGATCTGCTGTCTCCGCGCGAACCAAGCCGGAACAGCAACCTCAAACCTGTCACCGTAGCGGGTGTGAGATCTACTGCAGAAGGCAGATCTCAGTGGGTACCGTCCCAATATCCACGGTATGCCCACTAAGTCTACTGGAGGCAAAACAGATAGGGATGCAGATAGATAGATAATAGGTAAACTGAAAGAAAACTACAGCTAAAAAGTTTCAATCTTAAAGCTCAAGAAACTCTACCAATAACATGATATGCATACACCCACTACTGCTAAGATGCCTCAGTATCAATGCTCAAAGGAAAGAAACCCATCTAAATTACCAACAGTAAAAATACTACACTAGACATGATCAAAACGCATACAGAAGCATTAGGAGGCATTCCATACAATTTGGAAGAATTCCAACCCACCTAAAATGCTTTCCGTAGGCAAAGCCGAAGTTGGGGTCTCGCCGAAACTACGATCTGTCGAAACTCTGAAACTGCGCCGCGCGCGCGCGCACACTGCCGCGCACCTCGGAAAATCCCCGGAAGCTCAACCAGCAAGCTCGAATCCTCTACAAGCCTCCTGCGCACCTCGGCTCCCTCTCAGCCAAAACCGCACGTGCATGCATGCATGCAACCTCGGCCCTGAACAGTAACAGCGCCAAGCCTCTGCCAAGCAGCACACTAGCTGCTCCACCAAGGTGTAAGAATGGAAAGAAGATGGAAGGAAAACCAAATGAGCTCAATCCTTCCAAAACCACTATCAAAAATCCAACAAGGAATCCAAAAAGCCAACTTGAAGAATCTGCTAACATACCTCCAAAAAAACTCGATGCGCGTGCGGCTCAGCTCCACTCCAAACAGCAGGAAACCAACAAGCACCTTCCTCCTTCCTTCTCCTTCACTTTCTTTTCCTTGCTTCCTTCTTTTCTTTCTTGCTTTTCTTTCCTTAGGTTGTCGTGGAGAAGAAGCATGTGAATGGCTTGTATAAATAGACCAAAGTGTAGGGCAAACACAAGGGAATGTGAAATGACCTCAATGCCCTTCAAAAATCCAAGTCAGCAGCCTAAATCCGAGATTCCTGTGTGCTCGGTACCGGTACCCCCAAGCTGGGTACCGGTACCTCTCCCTGAGTTCCGAAACTCAATGGCTGGTTTCGGAACTCAAGGGCTGGTTCCGGAACCCAGCCATTGGTTCCGGAACCCAACAGCCAAAACCCTCCAGTTCTGCAGTAAGCTTCCGAATTTCCCCCGCCGACTCACTTTTTGCCCCGGAAGCTTTCGCACTACTCTGAAACCTCCCGAACCCCGCTGTAAACATAAAATACACCTGTTCCAAGCATTTCCAAATTTTTATGTGCACAAAATGCGGAGTCGGTGCCCAACGCAAATCCAGTACTCTACACTCGACACCGACACCTTCATCGGCATCGGCACCAGTTATTCAAGGACAGGTGACCCCGCCCACCTACTCTCAGTCTGGGCGATCACCGGCGTCGCGACAGTATGAGGGGCCACGGCAGGCTCCAAGCGGGCGCATGTATGCGGCCCAAATTGAGGAGGCTTCAGCGGCGGAGGACGTCGTTGCAGGTATTATCTTGATTCATAGCATTCGAGTTTGAGCTTTATTTGACACTGGTGCATCTCATTCATTCATTGACCGGCTGTTTGCCGAATTGCATGGCATTGAATTAGTTCCTACCTTGCATCCGGGACGAGTCTTAGTTCCCGATCATACCTTGGAGATTCGGGAGTTTTCCCCTAGTTGTCCTATTAGGATTGGGGATTGGATTTTGCCGGCAGATTTGTTGGCCCTCTATCGATTGGAGAATTCGATGTGCTTTTGGGCAAGGATTGGCTCACAAGATATCATGCTACCATTGATTGTGAGAATCGACTCGTGACGTTTCGAGAACCGGGACAAGAGGAAATTGTGTTCATAGGCTGCAAAAGTTCGTTGTTTGCGATGACTATCTCTTCCACCAGAGCAAAACAGTTGATTAGGAGTGGATGTCGCCTACTTGGCTACCGTTGTGGATAGGAGCAGTGAGACTCCGAGAGGAGGATATCCCAGTTGTGCGAGAGTTTGCTGATGTGTTCCCGGCAGAGCTACCGGGGATGCCTCCGGACAGAGAGATCGAATTTTTGGTAGATCTGATCCCTGGAACTACCCCAATCTCGAAGGCACCATATAGGAAGGCACCGGCAGAGTTAAAGGAGCTCAAAGCGCAGCTTCAAGACTTATTTGAAAAAGGCTTCATCCGACTGAGCATTTCACCTTGGGGAGCGCCAGTTTTGTTCGTCAAGAAAAAGGATGGATCGCTTCGCCTTTGCGTGGACTATCGTGTGCTTAACAAGGTCACAATTAAGAATAAGTATCCATTGCCGAGGATTGATGATTTGTTTGATCAACTCCAAGGATCAAGAGTGTATTCGAAGATTGACCTTCAGTCTGGATACCACCAACTCAAGATCAAGCCCGAGGATGTGCCTAGTTCGGCTTTTACGACACAGTATGGACACTATGAGTTTACTGTTATGCCGTTTGGGCTCAATAATGACCCGGCAGCTTTTATGGATTTGATGAACCGTGTCTTCAAGCCCTTTTTGGATAGATTCGTTGTGGTGTTCATTGACGACATTTTGGTGTACTCTCTGTAGTACACTGAACTTTATCAAATTGCGAAGTTCGAGTGTGTGGAGGGTTGAATGATACCCTTAGAATGTTTTTGTAAGCTTCCGAAAGGTTCTAGAAGGTTTCCGGAGAGTTTGGGCGCAAATCGGAAATTTTCAAAAAAATTGAAAATTTGGGGTTTTTGGCTTCGGGATCCGGATCTGATTGGGGGCAGTCCGGATCGTCTGCGCGAAACTGGAAATTCCACGTTCGGGATCCGGATCGGATTGGGGGCAGTCCGGATCGTTCGGGTCTGGACAGCACAGTAAGAAACGAAATAACGTTTCTTGCAAGGGGCTTTTGGGCTTTTGTTACTTTAGGGTTTTTAACCCCTTCACTTCTCTTTTCCTCTCATTTGGAGAGAGCAAGAGAAGTTTTAGAGAGAGAGAGTGAAAGGGAGAAATCTTGGACTTCCTTCTCCAACCCATCTCTCTATTTGGATTCTTCTTCAACCTCCTCTTCTCCACCATTGAAGCTTGCTACCAGAGCTTGGAGGAAGGGTAGAACTTGAAAAGAAGGAAGTTTGGAGCTCTTGTGCCTATCCTTTGCTTTTCCAAGGTGGGATTTGAGCTAAAAGAGGTTTGGAACACTTCTTTTTCCTTTCTTTTGGGATTTTTGAAGGAAAACCTAGTTTTTGGAAAACTAGGGTTTATTTTGGGGCTTTTTGATTTATAACTTTTGGGGTGGAATTGATGGGTGTAGAACACTCTTGTAGGTTGGTTTTGAAGCTTTTCTTGTTTGGATTGCAAGATTTAGCAAAATCCCTCAACCTAAGGTATTTTCCACCTATTTTCCTTATGATTTTAAGGGATTTTGTGATTAGGGTTTTGTGATGTTTTAACCCTTTGGAAACTTCTCTTAGGGCATAAGAGGAAGTGTGGGCTTCTTGGTTGGGATCCTTCACAAGGATTTGGCAACTATCCGGTGGGTCTGACCTCACCGAAATGGGTGAACTCCCCCTATGTCTTCTATAGACTTTTAGGGCATCATTGTTATATTAAACATGCATCGTTTGATTTATCATGATTTATGATCATGCATTTGAACCCCTTCATGTGTAGAAAATTTCATACTCTATGTAGTAGAGGTAAACATTGTAGGTGCATGGGCACTTTGAGGGGGGATTGAATAGGAATTTTCGTGAACTTAAGCTTTTGGATACGAATAGAGAATAACTATATATGTTATAGAATTATTGAAATATGTTATGCATATGATCATGAAGAAATGGACATTATTAGTGCCATCTAGTGTAGTGAGATACAAGTAGAAAACTCCTAAACTTGTACAATCAAGATGAAATTGTTAGATTCCATGTTTGAGACATGATGAGGACAACTTGTAAATGTTTTACATTTTCATTATGCAAGATAATGTTAATACTGTATATGAAACATTGACACTTGAGATACTATACCCGACCTAAAGGTCGATTGATGCTATTCCTTGCTTTAGACACGATGATTGCTATTCCGTGTTTTAGACACGACGATCAAGACTTGCTTGCTTGCCGTTTGTGCTCATTCGCACATGCTTGGTAGGGTCGCTCCCTCCAAGCCGGCACTCCGGAGTTGGCCATTTGCGACATTATGATCGCCGTGCGGGATTGGGTGCCGATTGGGACGCCGTTGGATTGGCATAGCTCCTTGGGGGGTGCCACCATGGGACCATGAGGCGTGGCTCAAGCTTAGACTCAAAGAAAGTCTTCAAGAGAAAAGGATTAAGTTAACCAAACTTGACATTGAATATCACATAGATGATACATTAATGGTAGTTGGACATACATGATAGCAAACTTGACATTGGACACCACATAAGTAATACTACTCATTGTAGTTGGACATTATGATAGCATGATAGATTCATATCATCATCACCTTGTACATGAGCATAGAGGCATGATAGTAGTAGAGTACTTTACTTCAGTTGTTTATTTTCTGCATTTCATTTCAGCAGTTTACTATCTTATGCCTCAGTTGACCTAGTGGTGTATTTCGCTTCTCTCGGCGGCTTACCCACTGGGAACTATTGTTTAATAGTTCTCACCCCATTTGGGATGTTGCTTTTCAGAGCCGTCCGCAGCGGGAGGGGCTCGGGACCGTGGCAAGGGGTTATCGCATAGCTAGCTTGTCCCCGTCGCACCACTCGAGGTGGTTACAGGGCACCTTTTCTTTTGTTTTTCTTGGAGAGGTGTTAGTGTATTTTGGCATAGAAACCACACATGTATTTTGATAAGTTGTATTTGAGGGAACTACATGTGTATATTGGATTTTAACTTCTTGTATGATAGTTGTTATCTACTTTCCTCTTTTATATATAGTTTAGATGTGTTTATTGCTTCCCTTCCGCTTTGTTGTTGTAGACGCCTTGTGTGCACCGGGGGGTACCTTGTGCACACAGCGGGTCTGTGCACGTGCCGGGTAGGCTTCCGCTGGGGCCTGGGGCGTGACAGATTATTTTGGTATCAGAGCCTAGGGTTGAGTCTTAGAGGACCTAGCAAACCTTAGGCTGGTTGGACCATAAGGATTAAGAACGTGAGAGACGGGGTCTTATATGATTATTTGGCGAAAGTAACATGATTGGGTCAATACTATAACTCCATAAGAGTTGGAGTTGATCGAAGTGATTGCACCTTCTATTTCCTTGGAAGGTCTGGTTGGCGGCCGACAACCTGACATCGGGAAATAATTGTGGCATGCTTCATTTGCTTTCGCATGATTGGGATTTGTTTTGAGTGGGGATGCGTTTCGCGTTGGTTATCCTAACCTACGCATTTTATGCCTGTTACAGTTTGTGATGCCTACGACTCGCTCCATGACGGCCGAGGAGGCCGATGCGGAGACATCCGCTACTTCCGGATCCAGTGAGGTCCGAGATTTGAGAGAGCAGCTGGCTATGCTAGCTGATGTAGTGGAGCGGCAGTCGGCTGCGGCGCGAGAGCAGGCTGAGGCTTCGCGTCGGCAAGATGCAAGGATGCAGAGGTTGGAAGCTCTTTTGACCCAGCAGTTGGCGGCAAGGGGAACTCAAGACCCTTCGCACCCACCAGTGCAACCACAGGAGCACATGGGTGGAGTGACCGATGCACTTCGACCTGAGGTGCCCGAGTCTTCACATCACACTCCGAGTGCTGGGCGCCGGGAAGAGGTTGTGATGTCACCGCCAGTTCAGACTCCACCGGCGAGGACGGTTTTACCGATGATGGTAGCAGGAGAAGAGCGGGACCGACTCATGGCTCGTTTGAGGGAATTCCGGGAATCCAAGCCTCGGACATATGATGGAGAGAAACCCGACTATTGGGTTTTTGAGAAGTGGATTCTACACATGGAGAAACTTTTCCACGATACCTTCGTAGCGGAGGGAGACCGGGTGTGGTTGGCAACACACCATCTTGAGGGCGATGCTTACCAGTGGTGGACGGACATTCGGGATGACCCCACGACCGATTTGGCAGCAATCACATGGCCGCGGTTCAAGAAGATGCTTGCAATGAAGTATTTTCCGGCGAGCGCAAAAAGGCAAATGGAAAGAGATCTCCGCAACTTGAGGCAAGGAGACAAAACCGTGGCGGAGTCCGAGAGGGAATTTACTCGACTACTTAACTGTATTCCGCACGTTGTGAGGGACGACGAGGACAAGGCCCGTATGTTCGAGAACGGCCTTAGACCGTCCATTTTCAGATTGGTTCAGACCCTAAACCTCCAAACCTACCGGGAGGTTGTGGACCGTGCCTTGATAGTGGAGAAAGGCGCAGAGATTGCTAAGGAAGAGAGAGAAGCTCTTGATAGACGCGAGGCAAGAGGTCGGCGACCGAGGGCGCAAGTCATAAGCCCTATTCGAAGAAACCGCCGAAGCACCCGAGGAGCCAGTATGGAGGACGCGGCTCATCTTCACACCGGGGAGGACCTGACCGTCGGCGGCCGCCGCGTTGCGTGATTTGTGGTGGACCCCATGTGCCGCCGCAATGCCCGCAGCGTGGAGGCAAGTGCTACCTTTGTGGCCAGGAGGGCCACTTTCGATCAGAGTGCCCGCGAGGCTCGACACCGACACCTTCATCAGCATCGGCACCAGTTATTCAAGGACAGGTGACCCCGCCCACCTACTCTCAGTCTGGGCGACCACCGGCGTCGCGACAGTACGAGGGGCCACGGCAGGCTCCAAGCGGGCGCATGTATGCGGCCCAAACTGAGGAGGCTTCAGCGGCAGAGGACGTCGTTGCAGGTATTATCTTGATTCATAGCATTCGAGTTCGAGCTTTATTTGACACTGGTGCATCTCATTCATTCATTGACCGGCTGTTTGCCGAGTTGCATGGCATTGAGTTAGTTCCTACCTTGCATCCGGGACGAGTCTTAGTTCCCGATCATACTTTGGAGATTCGGGAGTTTTCCCCTAGTTGTCCTATTAGGATTGGGGATTGGATTTTGCCGGCAGATTTGTTGGCCCTCCATCGACTTGGAGAATTCGATGTGGTTTTGGGCATGGATTGGCTCACAAGATATCATGCTACCATTGATTGTGAGAATCGACTCGTGACGTTTCGAGAACCGGGACAAGAGGAAATTGTGTTCAGAGGCTGCAAAAGTTCACTGTTTGCGATGACTATCTCTTCCACCAGAGCAAAACAGTTGATTAGGAGTGGATGTGTCGCCTACTTGGCTACTGTTGTGGATAGTAGTAGGGAGACTCCGAAAGTGGAGGATATCCCAGTTGTGCGGGGAGTTGCTGATGTGTTACCGCAGAGTACCGGGGATGCCTCCGGATAGAGAGATCGAGTTGGTGATGGATTCGGATCCCTGGAAACTACCTCCAATCTCGAAAGCTCCATATAGGATGGCACCGGCAGAGTTAAAAGAGTCAGGCAAACGCTTCAAGACTTGTTGGAAAAAGGCTTCATCGAACGAGCGTTTCACCCTTGGGGAGCACCCAGTTTTGTTCGTCGATTGAGAAAAAGGATGGATCGCTTCGCCTTGCGTGGACTATCGTGAGTCATAAGGTCACAATTAAGAATAAGTATCCATTGCCGAGGATTGATGATTTGTTTGATCAACTCCAAGGGATCAAGAGTGTATGCGAAGATGACCTCTCAGTCTGGATATCACCAACTGGAGAGATCAAGCCCGGGGAGGATGTTCATAGGACGGCTTTTATGGACACGGTATGGACACTATGAGTTACTGTTATGCCGTTTGGGCTCACTATGCCCCGGCAAGCTTTTATGGATTTGATGAACCGTGTCTTCAAGCCCTTTTTGGATAGATTCGTCGTGGGTTCATCGACGACTTTTTGGTGTACTCTCGAAGTGATGAAGAGCATGAGGATCACTTGCGGGCAAGTGTTGCAATTACTTCGGGAGAAAGAGCTCTACGCCAATTGAAGAAATGTGAGTTTGGCTACGAGAGGTAGCGTTCTTGGGTCATGTAATATCAGATAAAGGAATAGCTGTGGACCCCAAGAAAATTGAGGCAATCAAGGATTGCCCAGACCGACGAACATCACCGAGATCCGGAGCTTTATCGGTCTGGCCGGCTACTATCGGCGTTTTGTTGAGGGAATCGCAAGGTTATCTACTCCCCTAACGCGACTAACACATAAAGGCACCAAGTTTATTGGAATGATGCTGTGAGAGAAGCTTCAGGGAATTGAAGGAACGGTTGACAACCGCCCCGATCTTGGCTTGCCTACTGCAGGAGCGGGATACGTGATCTACAGTGATGCTTCCTTGAGTGGGTTAGGTTGTGTTTTGATGCAAAACGAGAAGGTTATTGCTTATGCCTCTCGTCAATTAAAGGACTACGAAAAAACTATCCCACTCATGATTTGGAATTAGCCGCCGTGGGTATTTGCATTGAAGCTGTGGCGACACTACTTATAGGTGAGCATTGTGAGGTATATACTGATCATAAGAGCCTAAAGTACCTCTTACTCAAAAGGAGTTGAATCTTAGGCAGCGCAGATGGTGGAGCAGCTTAAGGATTATGATTTGACTATTCTCTACCATCCTGGGAAAGCAAATGTAGTGGCAGATGCTCTAAGTCGCAAATCGATGGAGAACTTAGCGATGATGATCACTTACCAACAACCATTACTTCAAGATATGAGACGGTTGGAGTTGGAAGTTGTGGCACCCGAGACACCCATAAGATTGATGGCATTGGTGTTACAACCGACTCTTATGGAAAGGATCAAGATGAAACAAGTCCAAGATCCTAGTTTGGAAAAGATTCGGGCTACACTTGTAGATGGCCGAGCCGGTGAGTTTCATGTGGATGATCATGGCATGCTTCGTTTTCGAAGTCGACTTTGTGTACCGGCGGATTTGGAGATCAAAGAAGAGATCCTGAAGGAAGCACACCGAGCACCTTATTCTCTTCACCCTGGCGGCACCAAATGTACAAGGACTTAAGGGTACTTATTGGTGGCCCGGCATGAAGAAAGATGTTGGAAAATTTGTGGCTCAATGCTTGCCATGTCAACAAGTGAAAGCCGAGCACCGACTTCCCGCAGGCAAGTTGCAGAGTTTACCCATTCCCGTGTGGAAGTGGGAGAGGATCACCATGGATTTTGTTGTTGGATTGCCTCGCTCTCAGGCTGGGCATGATGCTATTTGGGTGATAGTGGATAGGTTAACCAAATCTGCTCATTTTATCCCTATCCATACTACTTGGTCTAGAGAGAAGCTTGCACAAAAGTACCTTGTTGAGATTGTGCGAATGCATGGAGTGCCTGTTTCTATAGTTTCCGATCGAGATCCAAGATTTGCATCTCATTTTTGGAGGAGCCTTCACGAGGCCATAGGCACGCAGTTGGATTTCTGTACAGCTTTCCACCCCCAGAGTGATGGGCAGTCAGAGCGAACCATACAAATCTTGGAGGACATGCTCAGAGCATGTGTTTTGGATTATCAGAGTGGTTGGCATCAATATCTACCGATGGCCGAGTTTGCTATAACAATAGTTATCAAGCAAGTATCAAGATGGTGCCATTCGAGGCTCTTTATGGAAGAAAGTGCCGATCACCTCTTCATTGGAGCGAGGTGGGAGAACGATTGATTTTAGCCCCGATGTACTTCAAGAGGCTGAAGACAAGGTTCGACTAGCTCGAGAACGTTTGATTTCAGCTCAAAGTCGACAAAAGAGTTATGCGGATAAGCGTCGGCGCGATTTGGAATTTCAAGTGGAGACCATGTCTTCCTAAAGTATCGCCGACTAGAGGAGTCACGAGATTTGGCATCCGAGGGAAGCTAAGTCCCCGATTTATTGGACCTTTTGAGATTTTGGAGCGTATCGGCCCGGTGGCTTATCGGCTTGCTCTACCGCCTAACCTATCGGGAGTGCACAATGTGTTCCATGTTTCGACGCTCCGGAAGTATGTTTTTGATCCATCTCATGTGGTGGACTTCGCCCCGTTGGAACTACACGAGGATTTGAGCTTTGAGGAGCAACCGGTGAGGATTTTGGCCCGTGAGGTGAAGAAACTTCGAAATCGCGAGATACCTTATGTGAAGGTACTTTGGAGTAATCACGAGGATCGCGAGGCTACATGGGAATTGGAGAGCGCGCTGCAGGAGCGTTTCCCTCATCTTTTTCAGCTGGAGACTTGAGGTACTTGACTCCTAGTTTCGCGGACGAAACTCCTTTTTAGGAGGGGTGAATGTAGTACACTGAACTTTAGCAAATTGCGAAGCTCGAGTGTGTGGAGGGTTGAATGATACCCTTAGAATGTGTTAGTAAGCTTCCGGAAGGTTCTAGAAGGTTTCCGGAGAGTTTGGGCGCAAATCGGAAATTTTCGAAAATCTTGAAATTTTGGGGTTTTTGGCTTCGGGATCCGGATCGGATAGGGGCGATCCGGATCGTCCGCGCGAAACTGGAGATTCCACGTTCGGGATCCGGATCGGATAGGGGCAATCCGGATCGGGCGGGTCTGGACAGCACAGTAAGAAACGAAATAACGTTTCTTGCAGGGGTCTTTTGGGATTTTGTTACATTAGGGTTTTTAACCCTCTTCACCTCTCTTTTCCTCTCATTTGGAGAGGGCAAGAGAAAGTGCTAGAGAGAGAGAAGGGAGAGAAAGAGACCTTGGATTTCCTTCTCCAACACATCTCTCTACTTGGATTCTTCTTCAACCTCCTCTTCTCCACCATTGAAGCTTGCTACAAGAGCTTGGAGGAAGGCTAGAACTTGAAGAAGAAGGAAGTTTGGAGCTCTTGTGCCTATCCTTTGCTTTTCCAAGGTGGGATTCAAGCTCAAAGAGGTTTGGAACACTTCTTTTTCCTTTCTTTTGGGATTTTTGAAGGAAAACCTAGTTTTGGAAAACTAGGGTTTATTTTGGGGCTTTTTGATTTATAGCTTTTGGGGTGGAATTGATGGGTGTAGAACACTCTTGTAGGTTGGTTTTGAAGCTTTTCTTGTTTGGATTTCAAGATTTAGCAAGATTTCTCAACCTAAGGTATTTTTCCACCTATTTTCCTTATGATTTTAAGGGATTTTGTGATTAGGGTTTTGTGATGTTTTAACCCTTTGGAAACTTCTCTTAGGGCATAAGAGGAAGTGTGGGCTTCTTGGTTGGGATCCTTCACAAGGATTTGGCAACTATCCGGTGGGTCTGACCTCACCGAAATGGGTGAACTCCCCCTATGTCTTCTATAGACTTTTAGGGCATCATTGTTATATTAAACATGCATCGTTTGATTTATCATGATTTATGATCATGCATTTGAACCCCTTCATGTGTAGAAAATTTCATACTCTATGTAGTAGAGGTAAACATTGTAGGTGCATGGGCACTTTGAGGGGGGATTGAATAGGAATTTTCGTGAACTTAAGCTTTTGGATATGAATAGAGAATAACTATACATGTTATAGAATTATTGAGATATGTTATGCATATGATCATGTGTAAATGGACATTATGACATTAGTGCCATCTAGTGTTGTGAGATACAAGTAGAAAACTTCTAAACTTGTACAATCAAGATGAAATAGTTAGATTCCATGTTTGAGACATGAGGACAACTTGTAAATGTTTTACTCTTTCATTATGCAAGATAATGTTAATATTGTATATGAAACATTGACACTTGAGATACTATACCCCGACCTAAAGGTCGATGATGCTTTTCCGTGTTTTAGACACGATGACTTGCTATTCCGTGTTTCAGACACGATGATCGAGACTTGCTTGCTTGCCGTTTGCGCTCATTCGCACATGCTTGGTAGGGTCGCTCCCTCCAAGCCGGCACTCCGGAGTTGGCCATTTGCGACATTATGATCGCCGTGCGGGATTGGGTGCCGATTGGGACGCCGTTGGATTGGCATAGCTCCTTGGGGGGTGCCACCACGGGACCATGAGGCGTGGCTCAAGCTTAGACTCAAAGAAAGTCTTCAAGAGAAAAGGATTAAGTTAACCAAACTTGACATTGAATATCACATAGATGATACATTAATGGTAGTTGGACATACATGATAGCAAACTTGACATTGGACACCACATAAGTAATACTACTCATTGTAGTTGGACATTATGATAGCATGATAGATTCATATCATCATCACCTTGTACATGAGCATAGAGGCATGATAGTAGTAGAGTACTTTACTTTACTTCAGTTGTTTATTACCTGCATTTTATTTCAGCAGATATACTATCTTATGCCTCAGTTGACCTAGTGGTGTATTTCGCTTCTCTCGGCGGCTTACCCACTGGGAACTATTGTTTAATAGTTCTCACCCCATTTGGGTTGTTGTTTTGCAGAGCCATCCGCAGCGGGAGGGGCTCGGGACCGTGGCAAGGGGTTATCGCATAGCTAGCTAATCCCCGTCGCACCACTCGAGGTGGTTACAGGGCACCTTTTCTTTTGTTTTTCTTGGAGAGGTGTCAGTGTATTTTGGCATAGAACCACCCGTGTATTTTGATAAGTTGTATTTGAGGGACCAAATTTGTATATTGGCTTTTAACTTGTTGCATGTTAGTTATTATCCACTTTCCTCTTTTATGTATAGTTTAGTTGTGTTGTGCTCTGATTACTAGTAGGATGTGTGTATTGCTTCCTTTCCGCTTTGTTGTTGTAGACGCCTTGTGTGTACCGGGGGGTACCTTGTGCACACGGCGGGTCTGTGCACGTGCCGGGTAGGCTTCCGCTGGGGCCTGGGGCGTGACAGAAACAGAGGAAAGAAAGGAAGAAGAAGAAGGAGGAAGAAGTAAAAAGAGAAGAGGAAAAAGAAGGAAAAGAGAGGAATGAAGGAGAGTTCATGGTGGGGACTTCCCGCTAGTAGCCATGTGGAGCAAGCTGAGAGCGCGACGAGCTTCATCAAGGTTTGTGGTAAGTAGCAGTTTTTTTTTAGAAGCTTGGTATTTAGTCTTTGATGGTGGTTTTCGAGTTTGTGTTTGGTGTTGTTGTTGGAGGTATGTGTGTTTGGACTTGCTATCCATGTGGGTTTGGAGTGCCGCAACAAGGCTGGCACGTAGCGCAGTGGGCGCCGCGCAGCAAGCAGTCACGCAGCGCAGTGGGTGCGCGCTGCGGGCGCGCGCAGCAAGCAGGCTCGCAGCGGCGCCGCGCAGCAGTGGTGCGTACCGCGAGCGCGCGCGGCAGGGGCACGCGCTGCGGGCGCGCGTAGCTGGCCAGGCCACTGCGCGGCGGGCCCATGCGCCGCGCGGCGGGCCTAGGCGCCGCGCGGCATGCGCTTGGGCAGCGCGCAGCACGCGGGCGCCGCGAGGCTGGCGACAACGGGCAGCAGCAGCGCAGCGCGCGGTTGGCGCGGCTGCTGCGTGCGGTCGGCGAGCGAGCGAGCGGAGGCCGGTGCCGTGGGCTGTGTGCGCGCACGCCGAGGTTGTGTTTGCCCGGGTGTCGCAAGTTCGTTTGTGAGCCGAGATTAACGGAGTTTCGTGGTTTTTCTCTCTTTTCTCTCTCAGGGCTGCCGGTAGCAGGAGCGGCTCGTGCCGAGGTGCTGTGTGGAGCTCGCGCGCGCGGATTTTTTCGGAGTGAGGGCTGTGAGAGTGTGCTGTGGATTTTTTTTGTGAATGTAATAGAGGATGTATTTGTGTGTTTAGTGTGTGCTGTTGAAGCCTGTGGGGAGTGTGTTGGCTTTTGTATTGTGTTGTGAGCCTGATGTGAATTGTGTTGGTGCCGTGGGTTATTGTGTGTGCTGTGGGTAGTATGTGTGTCCATTGGAGCTTGTAGAGGATCATGTGAGTATTTTGTTTGTTGTGAGCTAACAGTGTGAGCCGGAGCGTGCGCAGATTTTTGTGAGGACTCGAGAAAAATTATTTGAGCTTCCGAGGATTTTTCCATGGTTTGCGGCAGTGTGCACGCGCGCGGCACGACTTTCGGAGTTTCGTCAGTTTGAGGATTCGACGTTTCCCCGACTTTGGATTTGCCTATGGAAAGCGTTTCAGGTGGGTTGAAATTTCTCCAAAATTTATGGAATGCCCTTTAATGCTCCTGAAGGCAAGTTGATCATGTTTTTATGATATTTTTCACTGCGGTAAAATCTGATAGTTGCCTGGAATTTTTTAGAAAATTATCTAGAACCCCAGATTATTTTTAGTATACTCCTAATACTATATGATACTAGACTTCATCTTTTGTTGGCATCATAATTGCACCTGAATCGTTTTTAAAAATCGAGAAATCCCGTTTTAAGAAAATCAGCATTTTTTTAAAGGTGATTTTACTTTATGAGTTCGCCAGAGGTATGGCATAGATTTAGGGTGCATTTGACCTCGCGCCTGGGGCCGAGTGGATTTTTAGAGTTCTTGGGGATGAGTTTCTAGTGTCGTGTGGGTCTGAGCTTCCTTGTGGATTGATGAGATTATTCTAGATCATGAGTCATGTATTTCTGATTTGGTAGTGGAGGTGGTTCTCCAACTTAGTTATGAGAGTTTTGGGTTCTGGCAGATCAAGTCGTGGAGGTTTCCCGACTTAGCCATGGGTTGTACATTATCAGATTGAGTCGTAGAGGGTTCTCCGGCATAGCCGTGAGAGTGTTGGGCATTTCCTGATCGAGTCGTGAAGGGTTTCACGACTGAGTTGTGCTATTTGTGCATTGAGTTTCCGATCTGTTTGATCGTGGATCATAGCCTGCATGTGCCGCTTGTTGAGACAGATAAGACAGTTGAGACAGATGAGACACACTTGAGCTTGGTGGGGTCGCTCCCCTCGAGTTACGCTCCGGATGCGATGATGATGCGCCTAGTTGATACACTAGAGGTCGCTTTGCGTAATATTGAGATAGTCCGTGTGGGACGCCCTACGTAAGTCCAAGTCCATTGTGGGCGTTGTGGCTGTAGGTTGGCGCAGGTGTGACTGGACCCGATGTGGCAGTCATTGAGATTGGGTGATATGAGCGGGTGGTTACATATTATGTTCTTAGATGGGTTTTTCCTTTGAGCATTGATACTGAGGCATTTTTAGCAGTAGCGAGAGTAGTCATAGCATATTTATGGTAGAGTTTCCTTTTTGAGCATGATGGTTGAGACTTATTAGCTGTAGTTTTCATTAAGCTTACCTTTTATCTATCTATTTGCATACTTATCTATTTGCCTCCAGTAGACTTAGTGGGCATACCGTGGATATTGGTGACGGTACCCACTAAGATCTACCTTCTGCAGTAGATCTCACACCCCCTGCGGTGACAGGTTACTGAGGTTGCTGTTCCGACTTAGCACGCGCGGAGACAGCTGATCGAGGTGAGGACATGGCCGAGTAGTTCCTTACCAGCATTGAGATTCAGAGGTAGATGTACCCGATATTTTTATGATTCCACTTTTGTACTGGACAGTCTGAGAGATCTGTGAGGATTGTTTTATTTTTCATAGCTGAGAGTCTATGTATCGAGATTTATTTATTTATTCAGATGTTCAGTATTTGATTCTGTAGCTTTTAGTTCTATTTCAGCTCTGATACATGTTTAGCTATAGATCTTTTGCAGGGTTGACGTTTCGTCTGTGCGGCAGTTTCCGTACAGATGGCGAATCTGTTGGCGAGCCCGGGTCGCAGTTTCGACCCCGGGGCGTGACAGATTAGGGTGGTATCAGAGCCTAGGAATATAGGTTGTTGAGGACTTAGTGACCATAGGCTATTGGTTGGACAGTAGGATGACTGTCGTGAGAGACGCGACTTTAGCGAGAGTCCTGATTGAGTCTGTATCTCCCCCAGAGGATTGGGACGAGTGATTTACATGTTATTTCTCTAAAGATGATTATGTTGGTTGCAGACAACATAATAGCAGGACTGGATTAGACTCTAAGTGGTAAGGCCATCCACTAAAGAAGCCGATCCCTCACCTCCAATCTGATGCAATAATAATAATAATACTAATCCGGTCAACCGCCCACAGTCCGCGGTTGCCGCAACACCCAACCATCGATCCCCAACTGTCCCAAACTCTGGACATCTGACTACACTATCCCCTAAGACTAGACAACAGGAGAAAGAATAAAAAGCATGGTTTCTCCTAAGTCAATTCCAGCATGTTTGTGTAGCAGAAAAAGGTGGCTTAGCTAGAAGACCATACAAGCATGCAAAGTCTTTTATTTAATAAAACCATTTTAAGTACTCTAACTTTTACAAAAACTAAGAGCATAGGACCTCCAATGTACATGTTGCATAATACGTGATACATGATACAATCTTGATACACGATCTACTAACAAGTAATCTTTTTACAATATGAATTCTAACCACATGCCCAAACCTTCCATTAAACATACAACATGATATGGGTTTAGCATGATTTCCAAGTGATTAAGCTACATATCTAAAGCAAGGAAACACAACTTACTAACATGTAGTTCTCTAACAATGCAATTATTAACAAATGAAAACCATGATCTCATACAAGCATGCTAGGTCATTTCACAATTCTAACTAGCTACATGATCAAACAGCACTCTAATATGCCTAGTGACAAATCACAAGTAGGAGGTTTACAACAACCCCACCTCGAGCGCTAATCCCTGTCCAAAGGCGAAAACCCACGCTCAGTCCAAATAGTCACCACAACTTGCACACATCCCAAAAGAACATACATAATTTAAACATACAAAGTTTACAAAATCTGTCCACAATTACCACAGTCCAGAGTTTATCAATTTCACCTGCGAAAAATGCCCGGAAAATTCTAAGAAAAATACTATCGCGATCCTCGCGACGAACCCGTCGAAACGAGTACCTGCACGCCCAAAACCGAATTTCCTACGCTGAGATAAAAATCCGGCAAGGGAAACACCCCAAAACAAACTGTACAAAATTTCTGTACCAAAGAACTGCAGTGAAAGGAGATTTTCACATTTGTGAAAAATCCAGAAAAATCTGAGAAAAATCCAGGAGATTCCTGCGAAATGTAGATGAAAATTGCCTTTTGAATCGCCTCGATCCGTTGCCTGTGCGCAAAGATACAGCTAGAACACTGCAGTGCTGTCCAAAAATCCGCGAAGAAAAATGGGTCAAATAGAAGCTCGGAAAACTCCAAGGTCAGCACGGAAACGAGGAAAGTCGACACACAGAAGTTGGAGTCCTACCTGTCGAGAGTCCAATGGCGCAAGAATCGTCGAAAAGGAGGTCGGGGTGAGTCGGGGGAGCCCAAACACTGAGAAGGGACGAAGCGGGCGCCGAGAATGAGCGTCGCGCAGTGCCGTAAAATCCGAACCTCGGGATGCATGCCTCCAAAATCCTAGGGCTCCCACCAGAGAATAGAGAACAGAGTGAAGAAGAAATCTCCTAAAGGTTTCTCTGTGAAAAGAAGCCCAGGAAAAGAGTAAAAGGCCTCAAAGCCGATAAGCCACCGGGCCGATACGCTCCAAAATCTCAAAAGGTCAATAAATCGGGGACTTAGCTTCCCTCGGATGCCAAATCTCTTGACTCCTCTAGTCAGCGATACTTTTAGGAAGACATGGTCTCCAACTTGAAATTCCAAATCGCGCCGACGCTTATCCGCGTAACTCTTTTGTCGACTTTGAGCTGAAATCAAACGTTCCCGAGCTAGTCGAACCTTGTCTTCGGCCTCTTGAAGTACATCGGGGCCTAAAATCAATCGTTCTCCCACCTCGCTCCAATGAAGAGGTGATCGGCACTTTCTTCCATAAAGAGCCTCGAATGGCGCCATCTTGATACTTGCTTGATAACTATTGTTATAGGCAAACTCAGCCATCGGTAGATATTGATGCCAACCACTTTGATAATCCAAAACACATGCTCTGAGCATGTCTTCCAAGATTTGTATGGTTCCCTCAGACTGCCCATCACTGGGGGTGGAAAGCTGTACTGAAATCCAACTGCGTGCCTAGGGCCTCGTGAAGGCTCCTCCAAAAATGAGATGCAAATCTTGGATCTCGATCGGAAACTATAGAAACAGGCACTCCATGCAATCGCACAATCTCATCAAGGTACTTTTGTGCAAGCTTCTCTCTAGACCAAGTAGTATGGATAGGGATAAAATGAGCAGATTTGGTTAACCTATCCACGATCACCCAAATAGCATCATGCCCAGCCTGAGAGCGAGGCAATCCAACAACAAAATCCATGGTGATCCTCTCCCACTTCCACACGGGAATGGGTAAACTCTGCAACTTGCCTGCGGGAAGTCGGTGCTCGGCTTTCACTTGTTGACATGTCAAGCATTGAGCCACAAATTTTCCAACATCTTTCTTCATGCCGGGCCACCAATAAAGTAACCTTAAGTCCTTGTACATTTTGGTGCCGCCTGGGTGAAGAGAATAAGGTGCTCGGTGTGCTTCCTTCAGGATCTCTTCTTTGATCTCCAAATCCGCCGGTACATAAAGTCGACTTCGAAAACGAAGTACGCCATGATCATCCACATGAAACTCACCTGCTCGGCCATCCACAAGTGTAGCCCGAATCTTTTCCAAACTAGGATCTTGGACTTGTTTCATCTTGATCCTTTCCATAAGGGTTGGTTGCAACACCAATGCCATCAATCTCATGGGTGTCTCGGGTGCCACAACTTCCAACTCCAACCGTCTCATATCTTGAAGTAATGGTTGTTGGTAAGTGATCATCATCGCTAAATTCTCCATCGATTTGCGACTTAGAGCATCTGCCACTACATTTGCTTTCCCAGGATGGTAGAGAATAGTCAAATCATAATCCTTAAGCAGCTCCAACCATCTGCGCTGCCTAAGATTCAACTCCTTCTGAGTAAAGAGGTACTTTAGGCTCTTATGATCAGTATATACCTCACAATGCTCACCATATAAGTAGTGTCGCCACAGCTTCAATGCAAATACCACGGCGGCTAATTCCAAATCATGAGTGGGATAGTTTTTCTCGTAGTCCTTTAATTGACGAGAGGCATAAGCAATAACCTTCTCGTTTTGCATCAAAACACACCCTAACCCACTCAAGGAAGCATCACTGTAGATCACGTATCCCGCTCCTACAGTAGGCAAAGCCAAGATCGGGGCGGTTGTCAACCGTTCCTTCAATTCCCTGAAGCTTCTCTCACACGCATCATTCCAAATAAACTTGGTGCCTTTATGTGTTAGTCGCGTGAGGGGAGTAGATAACCTTGCAAATCCTTCAACAAAACGCCGATAGTAGCCGGCCAGACCGATAAAGCTCCGGATCTCGGTGATGTTCGTCGGTCTAGGCCAATCCTTGATTGCCTCAATTTTCTTGGGGTCCACAGCTATTCCTTTATCTGATATTACATGACCCAAGAACGCTACCTCTCGTAGCCAAAACTCACATTTCTTCAGCTTGGCGTAGAGCTCTTTCTCTCGAAGTAATTGCAACACTTGCCGCAAGTGATCCTCATGTTCTTCATCACTTCGAGAGTACACCAAAATGTCGTCGATGAACACCACGACGAATCTATCCAAAAAGGGCTTGAAGACACGGTTCATCAAATCCATAAAAGCTGCCGGGGCATTAGTGATTTCAAACGGCATAACAGTAAACTCATAGTGTCCATACCGTGTCCTAAAAGCCGTTCTAGGAACATCCTCGGGCTTGATCTTGAGTTGGTGATATCCAGACTGAAGGTCAATCTTCGAATACACTCTTAATCCTTGGAGTTGATCAAACAAATCATCAATCCTCGGCAATGGATACTTATTCTTAATTGTGACCTTGTTAAGCTCACGATAGTCCACGCAAAGGCGAAGCGATCCATCCTTTTTCTTGACGAACAAAACTGGTGCTCCCCAAGGTGAAACGCTCGGTCGGATGAAGCCTTTTTCCAACAAGTCTTGAAGCTGTGCCTTGAGCTCTTTTAACTCTGCCGGTGCCATCCTATATGGTGCTTTCGAGAATGGGGTAGTTCCAGGGATCAGATCCACCACAAACTCGATCTCTCTATCCGGAGGCATCCCCGGTAGCTCTGCCGGGAACACATCAGCAAACTCTCGCACAACTGGGATATCCTCCACTCTCGGAGTCTCACTGCTACTATCCACAACAGTAGCCAAGTAGGCGACACATCCACTCCTAATCAACTGTTTTGCTCTGGTGGAAGAGATAGTCATCGCAAATAGTGAACTTTTGCAGCCTCTGAACACAATTTCCTCTTGTCCCGGTTCTCGAAACGTCACGAGTCGATTCTCACAATCAATGGTAGCATGATATCTTGTGAGCCAATCCATGCCCAAAACCACATCAAATTCTCCAAGTCGATGGAGGGCCAACAAATCTGCCGGCAAAATCCAATCCCCAATCCTAATAGGACAACTAGGGGAAAACTCCCGAATCTCCAAAGTATGATCGGGAACTAAGACTCGTCCCGGATGCAAGGTAGGAACTAACTCAATGCCATGCAACTCGGCAAACAGCCGGTCAATGAATGAATGAGATGCACCAGTGTCAAATAAAGCTCGAACTCGAATGCTATGAATCAAGATAATACCTGCAACGACGTCCTCTGCCGCTGAAGCCTCCTCAGTTTGGGCCGCATACATGCGCCCACTTGGAGCCTGCCGTGGCCCCTCGTACTGTCGCGACGCCGGTGGTCGCCCTGACTGAGAGTAGGTGGGTGGGGTCACCTGTCCTTGAATAACTGGTGCCGATGCTGATGAAGGTGTCGGTGTCGAGCCTCGCGGGCACTCTGATCGAAAGTGGCCCTCCTGGCCACAAAGGTAGCACTTGCCTCCACGCTGCGGGCATTGCGGCGGCACATGGGGTCCACCACAAATCACGCAACGCGGCGGCCGCCGACGGTCAGGTCCTCCCCGGTGTGAAGATGAGCCGCGTCCTCCAGACTGGCTCCTCGGGTGCTTCGGCGGTTTCTTCGAATAGGGCTTATGACTTGCGCCCTCGGTCGCCGACCTCTTGCCTCGCGTTCTATCAAGAGCTTCTCTCTCTTCCTTAGCAATCTCCGCGCCTTTCTCCACTATCAAGGCACGGTCCACAACCTCCCGGTAGGTTTGGAGGTTTAGGGTCTGAACCAATCTGAAAATGGACGGTCTAAGGCCGTTCTCGAACATACGGGCCTTGTCCTCGTCGTCCCTCACAACGTGCGGAATACAGTTAAGTAGTCGAGTAAATTCCCTCTCGTACTCCGCCACGGTTTTGTCTCCTTGCCTCAAGTTGCGGAGATCTCTTTCCATTTGCCTTTTTGCGCTCGCCGGAAAATACTTCATTGCAAGCATCTTCTTGAACCGCGGCCATGTGATTGCCGCCAAATCGGTCGTGGGGTCATCCCGAATGTCCGTCCACCACTGGTAAGCATCGCCCTCAAGATGGTGTGTTGCCAACCACACCCGGTCTCCCTCCGCTACGAAGGTATCGTGGAAAAGTTTCTCCATGTGTAGAATCCACTTCTCAAAAACCCAATAGTCGGGTTTCTCTCCATCATATGTCCGAGGCTTGGATTCCCGGAATTCCCTCAAACGAGCCATGAGTCGGTCCCGCTCTTCTCCTGCTACCATCATCGGTAAAACCGTCCTCGCCGGTGGAGTCTGAACTGGCGGTGACATCACAACCTCTTCCCGGCGCCCAGCACTCGGAGTGTGATGTGAAGACTCGGGCACCTCAGGTCGAAGTGCATCGGTCACTCCACCCATGTGCTCCTGTGGTTGCACTGGTGGGTGCGAAGGGTCTTGAGTTCCCCTTGCCGCCAACTGCTGGGTCAAAAGAGCTTCCAACCTCTGCATCCTTGCATCCTGCCGACGCGAAGCCTCAGCCTGCTCTCGCGCCGCAGCCGACTGCCGCTCCACTACATCAGCTAGCATAGCCAGCTGCTCTCTCAAATCTCGGACCTCACTGGATCCGGAAGTAGCGGATGTCTCCGCATCGGCCTCCTCGGCCGTCATGGAGCGAGTCGTAGGCATCACAAACTGTAACAGGCATAAAATGCGTAGGTTAGGATAACCAACGCGAAACGCATCCCCACTCAAAACAAATCCCAATCATGCGAAAGCAAATGAAGCATGCCACAATTATTTCCCGATGTCAGGTTGTCGGCCGCCAACCAGACCTTCCAAGGAAATAGAAGGTGCAATCACTTCGATCAACTCCAACTCTTATGAAGTTATAGTATTGACCCAATCATGTTACTTTCGCCAAATAATCATATAAGACCCCGTCTCTCACGTTCTTAATCCTTATGGTCCAACAAGCCTTAGTTTGCTAGGTCCTCTAAGACTCAACCCTAGGCTCTGATACCACAAATAATCTGTCACGCCCCAGGCCCCAGCGGAAGCCTACCCGGCACGTGCACAGACCCGCCGTGTGCACAAGGTACCCCCCGGTACACACAAGGCGTCTACAACAACAAAGCGGAAAGGAAGCAATAAACACATCCTACTAGTAATCAGAGCACAACACAACTAAACTATACATAAAAGAGGAAAGTAGATAACAACTATCATACAAGAAGTTAAAATCCAATATACACATGTAGTTCCCTTAAATACAACTTATCAAAATACATGGGTGGTTTCTATGCCAAAATACACCAACACCTCTCTAACAAAAACAAAAGAAAAGGTGTCCTGTAACCACCTCGAGTGGTGCGACGGGGATTAGCTAGCTATGCGATAACCCCTTGCCACGGTCCCGAGCCCCTCCCGCTGCGGATGGCTCTGAAAACAACATCCCAAATGGGGTGAGAACTATTAAACAATAGTTCCCAGTGGGTAAGCCGCCGAGAGAAGCGAAATACACCACTAGGTCAACTGAGGCATAAGATAGTAAACTGCTGAAATGAAATGCAGAAAATAAACAACTGTAAAGTAAAGTACTCTACTACTATCATGCCTCTATGCTCATGTACAAGGTGATGATGATATGAATCTATCATGCTATCATAATGTCCAACTACAATGAGTAGTATTACTTATGTGGTGTCCAATGTCAAGTTGCTATCATGTATGTCCAACTACCATTAATGTATCATCTATGTGATATTCAATGTTAAGTTTGGTTAACTTAATCCTTTTCTCTTGAAGACTTTCTTTGAGTCTAAGCTTGAGCCACGCCTCATGGTCCCGTGGTGGCACCCCCCAAGGAGCTATGCCAATCCAACGGCGTCCCAATCGGCACCCAATCCCGCACGGCGATCATAATGTCGCAAATGGCCAACTCCGGAGTGCCGGCTTGGAGGGAGCGACCCTACCAAGCATGTGCGAATGAGCACAAACGGCAAGCAAGCAAGTCTCGATCATCGTGTCTGAAACACGGAATAGCAAGTCATCGTGTCTAAAACACGGAAAAGCATCATCGACCTTTAGGTCGGGGTATAGTATCTCAAGTGTCAATGTTTCATATACAATATTAACATTATTTTGCATAATGAAAGAATAAAACATTTACAAGTTATCCTCATGTCTCAAACATGGAATCTAACTATTTCATCTTGATTGTACAAGTTTAGAAGTTTTCTACTTGTATCTCCCTACACTAGATGGCACTAATGTCATAATGTCCATTTTCTTCATGATCATATGCATAACATATCTCAATAATTCTATAACATGTATAGTTATTCTCTATTCATATCCAAAAGCTTAAGTTCACGAAAATTCCTATTCAATCCCCCTTCAAAGTGCCCATGCACCTACAATGTTTACCTCTACTAAATAGAGTATGAATTTTTCTACGCATGAAGGGGTTCAAATGCATGATCATAAATCATGATAAATCAAACGATGCATGTTTAATATAACAATGATGCCCTAAAAGTCTATAGAAGACATAGGGGGTTCACCCATTTCGGTGAGGTCAGACCAACCGGATAGTTGCCAAATCCTTGTGAAGGATCCCAACCAAGAAGCCCACACTTCCTCTTATGCCCTAAGAGAAGTTTCCAAAGGGTTAAAACATCACAAAACCCTAATCACAAAATCCCTTAAAATCATAGGGAAAAATAGGTGGAAAAATACCTTAGGTTGAGAAATCTTGCTAAATCTTGAAATCCAAACAAGAAAAGCTTCAAAACCAACCTACAAGAGTGTTCTACACCCATCAATTCCACCCCAAAAGCTATAAATCAAAAAGCCCCAAAATAAACCCTAGTTTTCCAAAACCTAGGTTTTCCTTCAAAAATCCCAAAAGAAAGGAAAAAGAAGTGTTCCAAACCTCTTTTAGCTCAAATCCCACCTTGGAAAAGCGAAGGATAGGCACAAGAGCTCCAAACTTCCTTCTTCTTCAAGTTCAAGCCTTCCTCCAAGCTCTTGTAGCAAGCTTCAATGGTGGAGAAGAGGAGGTTGAAGAAGAATCCAAGTAGAGGGATGGGTTGGAGAAGAAAATCCAAGATTTCTCTCTCCTCTCTCTCTCTAACACTTTCTCTTGCTCTCTCCAAATGAGAGGAAAAGAGGAGTGAAGGGGTTAAAAACCCTAAAGTAACAAAAGCCCAAAAGCCCCTTGCAAGAAACGTTATTTCGTTTCATACTGTGCTGTCCAGACCCGCACGATCCGGACTGCCCCCAATCCGATCCGGATCCTGAACGTGGAATTTCCAGTTTTGCGCGGACGATCCGGATTGCCCCTATCCGATCCGGATCCCGAACGTGGAATTTCCAGTTTCGCGCGGACGATCCGGATTGCCCCTATCCGATCCGGATCCCGAAGCCAAAAACCCCAAAAATTCAAAATTTTTGAAAATTTCCGATTTGCGCCCAAACTCTCCGGAAACCTTCTAGGACCTTCCGGAAGCTTACAAAAACATTCTAAGGGTATCATTCAACCCTCCACACACTCGAACTTCGCAATTGATAAAGTTCAGTGTACTACAGAATCAATGCTCAAAGGAAAAACCCATCTAAGAACAGAATATGTAACCACCAGCTCATATCACCCAATCTCAATGACTGCCTCATAGGGTCCAGTCAAGCCTGCGCCAACCTACTGCCACTACGTCCAAAAAGGACTATCTCAATCTCACACAAAGTGATCCCATGGTAACTCAGCCAGGGGTATCAAGCGACCACTAGTATATCCACTAGGCGCATCATCATCGCATCCGGAGCGTAACTCGATGGGAGCGACCCCACCGAGCTCAAGCGTGTCTCATCTGTCTCAACAAGCGGCTCATGCAGGCTGTGATCACGATCAACAGATCGGAAGCTCAATGCTCAAAAACACAACTCAGTCGGAAAAAGACTCCACGACTAAAACAGGTAATGCCCAGGTCCTCACATAATCTGTCGGAGAACCATGTACGGCTCAATCTGATAATGCACAACCCATGGCAAAGTCGGGAAATCTCCACGACTCGATCTGCCAGAACCCCAACTCTCAAAGCTAAGTCGGAGAACCACCTCCACGACTCAATCTGATAATGCACAATCCCTGATCTAGAATAATCTCAACAATCTCGACAATAAACCTCATCTCACCTGACACTAGAGCTCATCTCAAAAACTCCAAAAAGTACCCACTCGGCCCCCAGGCACGAGGTCAAATGCACCCTGAACCTATGCCATACCTCTGGCGAACTCATGATTTAAAAACCACATTTAAAAAGTTGATTTTCCTTAAAATGGGTCTTCTCGATTTTTAAAACGATTCAGGTGCAATTTTTATGCAAACAAATATGAAATCTAGTGTCATAAAACATCAGGAGTATGCTAAAAATAATCAGGGGTTCTAATAATTTTTCCAGAAAATTCCAGGCAACTATCAGATTTTCCTACAGTAAAAATAACATGGTAAACATGATCAAATTGCATTCAGGAGCATTAAAGGGCATTCCATACATTTTGGAGAAATTCCAACCCACCTGGAACGCTTTCCGCAGGCAACGCTGAAGTTGGGGGAAGCGCCGAATCCTCAAACTGACGAAACTCTGACAGTCATGCCGTGCGCGCCCACACAGCCGCGAACCATGGAAAAAATCCTTGGAAGCTCAATTAAATTCCGTCGAGTCCTCCCAAAATCCTGCGCGCAACCGGCTCGCTCCTCAGCCAACATACAACACACCAATGCTCCAGCACCAAATAATAAAACCCACAACACCAACTCAAATCACATCCTCAATTACATTCACGAAAAACCATAGCACCCTCCATAAGTCCTTTGCACAGACTGTCACGCCCCGGGGTCGAAACTGCGACCCGGGCTCGCTAACATATCCGCCATCTGTACGGAAACTGCCGTACAGACGAAGCGTCAAACCTGCAAAAAGAAACATCTACAGCTAAACAGATATCAGAGCTAAAAGTAAACTACTGCAAAGACAGAAATCTAACACTGTACAACTGAAAAAAATAGAATAATATCCATCTCCCAAATACGATCATAAAGAGTCCTCTGATACAAAACTCGAAGGGGAGATATCTCCAATAAATACATCAGTGTACAAGCTCTCGAAATGATAAATATCCTCACAACAACAGTCTCTCAAACTGTAAAAACAAAAGGTACAACTCTATACCTCACTACAAGGTTCTCTCAACAGAAGAAAAAGTAACAGCCCAACTACTGAAGCTCTCTCCTGAAAATGGGTACCTCTACACTCTGACGACGGTAAGGAACTAGCTCGCGACTCCCTCGCCTCGGTCAGAAGGATCAGCAACTGAAGCACACAAACCGGAGAAGAAGCCCCTGGGGAAAAAGACACCACGACGGGTGTGAGAACTACTTCCCACAGTAGTCCTCAGTGGGTGCCGTCTACAAGCCCAACGGTCTGCCCACCAAGTCCACTAGAGGCATAAGGTAACAAGGTACATGGAAAGAAAGGAGCTGGGGAAAAGATATCTCTACAGCTACTATGCCTCTATCTAGATGCTCAAGCAGTGGAACAGAAGATGATGTGATGCCTCTACTCACTACTGACAATATGCCACAAGTACTATGCTCAAGGAAAGCTCTACTATGACACATACTATACCAACACTCTCTCAATGTCACCCAATCTCTATGACTGCCACATAGGGTCCAGTCAAGCCTGCGCCTGTCGACTAGGATCGCACCTACCCACCACCACACATCCACATGAGGACGGGATTTACGTGGGGCGTCCTGTCGACTATCTCAAGCGAACTCTAGTGTATCAACTAGTCGCACCATCGCAGCCTCGTCAGGCTCGGTATCATCATCGCACCCGGGGCGTAGCTCGAGGGGAGCGACCCCAACGAACTCAAGTAACTCAAGTATCTCATAACCGGCAAAAAGCCGGGCTCAGCAGGCTATAATCCGCGATCAAACCGATCGGTAACTCAAGCTCGAACCACAACTCAGTCGGAAAGGAACCTCGACTCAAACATGAAAAGCCCAACCACTCTCACGGCTATGTCGGAGAACCCTCAACGACGCAACTCACAACACTAACACGCTAGAGAAGGAACTACACAGCTGGGACCACCGTCACTCCCAACGGCTCCCACAACAACACCCCGCTCATAGACGAGAAGAACCGACTGACGCGGCATGGGTCCGAGAATCCGTTAGACCGGTGCCTAGAACCCCAATCAAACAAGAACAGACTCTAGGCTCAGCCTATCGAAGTTCTCAATCCTATACCGTTCAGGGATTCGGCCCCTCTCGGTTAAAGTGGGAAACTAACATCAATACACTGAACTCACGGCTGGAGATGCTCCACGGCCAGAACCGCAAAGAGCCCGAAAACCCCGGGAAACTAATACCTACGTCCCCAATCAAACAAGAACAGGCTATAGGCGTAGTCTCCCGTTGTTTTCGACCCGAGAATGAAATCAGCCCTTAGAACCCAGATCACTCGCCCCGGTCGGGTGAGGAAGTTTAGAAAAGAGATGGTTTAGAAAAGAGATGACATTTATTATAAAACATCACTTCCGCTCAACCCCCTTGGGGTGGGGAGAAAATTACTCTTTTTCTTGAAAACCGACTTGAAATGAGAAAACCAATTTTTTTATAGATTTTAGTTCTTGAAAAACATCAGTTAAAACGAGTTTATTTTTCCAAACTTCCAAGGGTCGGTGTCGTCGCCCAATCAAACAAGAACAGGCTTCGACGCCCCTAGAATTTCGGAAGAAAATACTGGTTTTACTAAAATCATGAGTGTCCAAAACATTCTGGGTTCAAGGTCCTGACAACCCGCGTGCACCACGATCACAACACGGTGGTGACGAGCAAAACGGAGAATAACCAGAAACCCGGGACCCCGTTTACTCAAAACGGTTCCCCAAAAAATACTAACACTGGCCTAACACGACTACCAGACTCCACTCGGTCCCCAGGCCCGAGTGCAACTCACCCCACAATACCCTGACCTCTCGGCCCACTACCCGGGCGAGGAACTCTATGTCTGAAGGAAGTGCAAAGTGTGGGATGTCTAAGCAAAAAGAACCTAGCCCAGATTTAGGTTTTCTAAGGTCTGGTCAAACACATGCAACATATGACGGGGGTGCTAGGTCAAGTTCCAAGATTTCTACATTTAAACCGATAAAAGAGATCACATGAACCTCAGATAATAACAGGAATAAGAATTCCTACAATCTAGCATGCTTTACATGAAAAATAAACTAGCATGCAAAGTCCTACAGCAGTAGAAATACTGAACAGTCCATAAAAGCTTGGAGATAGGGCCACCCACCTCGATTCGCCACCAATTGCTCGTAGACACTTGCAATTGGCCTCCACGCGAAACGGTGCCCGCTGCCGAAGTCCGCACGCAAAACGGAGCACGCCGCCGGAGTCCGCACGCAAAACGGAGCACGGTGCCGAAACCCGCGCGCAAAACGAAGTCCGCACGCAAAACGACGCAGAAAAACACAGTCTCTAATCCCCGAACAGCTCCTCCTGGTACATCATACCGTCCAAGGTTACACTTATTCCAACACTTGACCAAATGCACTCAGTCTGAAATTCAACCCCAAAGATGTAATTATTTCACCTGCTGGAGGAGTTCCGAAAAATCCAAAAATAATATCACAGCGTTCCTCACGTCGACAGCTTCGAAACGAGTACCTGCACGCCCAAAACGGAGTCCCGTAGGCCAAGTTACAAATTCCACAATATCGGCGCGCAGAAATCCAAAACCAAATAACTGTAAACTCCTGTACAGATAAAAGGGAAGTGTACACCTTCGGGGAAGCCTCCAAAAATCCAAGAAAAAATACGGGGACGATCCTTGCGTCGAGTAGATGAAAAAAGTCTATAAGAGCGTCCCAATCCGATGCCCGGTTGCGGAGATAAAAATCCGGCAAGGTGTCGCTGTCCAAACTCCATCAGAAAAAAGGGGTCCCAGTAAGTATGGAGAAACTCCTCGAAACGAGCAAAACTGGGGGAAGTAGAAAATACCAATATCGTAGCTCTGCCTGTTACGAGTCCAACGGTGCAAGAATCGCCTGAATCGGAGGTCGGAGTAAGCCGGGGGAGCTCGTGCACCGAAACGTGACGAAGAAGAACACAAACGGACGAGTGTCGCGCCACGCAACCGCTCCAACGGAACACCTTGCACGCAAAACGAGGTTCGCGACGCGCCGCCGCACCTCACGCAACCTCCTCCCCCACTCCCTCTCGCTCTCGGTGAAGAAGAAAGAAAGAAAAACGGAGAAGGAAAGGCCTGCGGGGGAAGAAGAAGAAGAAAAAGGGAGGTGCGGTCCATGGAGCCGGTCCACGGCGCCGGTTCACCGCGCCAACCAACCGGAGGAGCCCACGGCCGGTCCACAAGAAACGGCGCGCGCGCGCCCGGTCCACGCGCGCGCCCGAGGCGCCACGCGGCACGCGGTGACGCGCCCGTTACACGGGCGCGTTACACCGCGGCCGCGTGAGGCGCGGGACACGCGCGCGCCACACCGGGCGCGCGTGTCCCCGCGCCCGCGCGGCGCCAACGGGGGCCCGCCACGTGGCGGGCCCCGCGCGCTTCCCGCCGAGGCGCGCCCTGCCGCGCCTTGGGACGCGCGCCGCTGCCGTACCGCCTCGAAAACCGCGCCGCGCTGCCTCGAAAAACGCGCCGCTTCGCCTCGAAAAACGCACAAATTCCCCGGGCTCCAAAACCAACAAATAAATAGTCCATTCTTAGCGATTTCGCGCGCTGAATCCAAAAACGATGTCCGTTTCTCCAAATTCTCGCCCGAAAATTTGCCGAATGCCCACTCGATCCGATTTTCACGCCGGGTCCACATCTGAAGTCCGATTTGCCCCATTTCAACTCTAAAAAATTCCCGAAGGCAACCGGAGAGGTAAACTTTTATCCAAACCTCGCCCGGAGTCCAATTTTGACATCGGAATCGCGCGAAATCACTCCCAAACACCCGACGGGTCCTACAAATTCCCACGAGATCTCCTTTTAAGCCCGCGGTCCAACACTTGTGTCCAAATTGCGCACGAACACCACCGACGCACCACGCAGACCTCCAGTGATGCAAACTAAGTCCCAAATTGCACCACAAACCAATTCTGGGCCCCAACACGCACACAAACACCCCCAACGGCCACCGAAAGCTGCCGAACAACCAGTAAACCCTACGCGGGGGATTCCGGGACCTCACACAGACACAAAGCCCAATTACACACAGCACACACTTCACACAGCCACCCTCAGGACACACTATACACCCTCAGCACACCCAAAATTGCCCAGACTGCACAGGTGCAAAATCCGCATGCCGCGCACTCAACTCGGGCTCCGCACAGCATCTCGCCGAAACTGCCACGATGACGGCATCTTGTGAGAGAAAAAAGGGGAAAAACCACAAAACTCAGTCATCCCGGCCAACCCACGCGATCGCCGGCGAAAAACCAGCCCTCGGCCGCCGAAAACGCCGTGCGCCGACGCGAGGAGCTTGCTGCGCACGCGCCACTGCTCGCTGCCCAGCAGCTGCCCGCATGGCCCGGCGCGCCCGCAGCCAGCCGCTGCCGCTGCCGCTGGGTCTTCCGCGCAGCGCCTGGGTCTGCCGCGCGGCGCCTGGTGCCAGCCGCGCGGTGCCCAGTGGCGCAGCTGCGCGCGCCCGCCCCCCAGCTGCACTGCCCGCGCGGCGCCCAGGCCCGCAGCGTGCGCCCGCTGCGCGCGTCCTGCTGCGCGGCGCTGCGCAGCGCCCAGCTGCGTGGCGCCTGCTTCGCAGCGCCCAGCTGCGCGCGCACAGCGCTTCTGCTTGCTGCGCGCGGCGCCCATGGGCGCCCGCGCAGCATCAGCGCCAGCCGCGCGCGGCGCCCTTGCGCGCCCGCGCGGCTCCTGGCTGCACGCTGCTTCCTCTCCACACAGTGGGCAATAAGATCACTCCAACAAGAAAAATCATCCATCCAAAAAACCAACCGCAAATTCAAAAATCCGAAACCGAGCTCACTCCAAAAAAAAAAAAAAAACAGCAACATACCTCGTTGAGCTCGACGCGCGCGCGCTCTGCTCGCTCCACACAGCTTCAGCAAGGGGACCCCACCACAACTCCAAATCTTCTTTTACGTCACCTCTTCTTCATCTTCTTCCATCATCCCTTCTCTTTTCCCTCTTCTTGTCTCTTACTCTGTTCTTGCTTCATTCCTCTGTTTGCAAGTTGAAGAGGAAGGTGAGGTGGCAGGGTTAATTAAGTGAAGCCTTAATTACGGGATGGTGGTAGGCAGCTGTAGGAAAAGGATTTAAATAATCCCCCAAAGAAATATCTACTCCACTTACAAAAAAAAAAAAAAACCACATTAATACCTTCATCTCTTTTCTTGCTTTATTTTCTTCACAGACCTTAATTACTAATTAATTAATTAATCCAAATTAAGCCAACTCCAACTCACTTTTTGCCTTCGGGGCCTCCGCATCAGTCCGGAACCTCCCGAACTCCGCTGTAATCTGAAAATACACATGTTCCAACCATTTTCTAATTTTTCTGTGCACAATTGTGGAGTCGGGGCTCTACAAAACCGGTCCGCTAACGGCGCACAATGCCCGGAAAATTCCGATTCAAGCTGGGGCTTCCGCGTTGATCCGAATCAACCCGAACTCATCTGTAAACATATTTGGAACTCATCCAAATCCATTTCTCCGCACCACGCCATCTTGCGAGGTTGGTACACTATACGAAAACCCGGTACTCTACAGCCCAAGCCCAGCCCGCTCGCTTTGCCCCTAATAGTCTATAAAGCAATTTCTCTTAACGAAAAGCGGCTTTTCGGTCGAATAGATATGAACGCCCGCAGCAAGTATCCAATGAGCATTGTGTCATCATGACTGCCACAGAGCACTTCACTAAGTGGCAGAAGCGATTATTAGCGAGATTGAGATGAACGATCCCGAATCGTCTTTTGAGAGGTTGACGATAATAGGGGCAGGTTATTAGATAGGCAATTCTCCAAACCATAATTCACGCGGAAAAGCGGGCTTAGACCTTGTTGATACGAACTCATCTCATTCATATATGCATGCTATCGTAGTGTAGTAAAGTCAAAAAATTCCATCCAGCCAGCTAAAAGCATACAATACTAGTTATTACTAGGTAATGGTCTCTTATCCAATCTGTTAACTTTGTATGTAGGATAGTGAGGAGTGTTATCAGTGATATGACAACATACATAAGCGCTAAGAGCAATAAGGAATTATTCGATAATATTCTTTCTAATGCCATAGAATGATGCAATTGATTAGCCAGCCTTTCTTTCTTTTTTTACTTTTTACTAAACTAAACTTTCAGCTCAATTGAGATGACTCCAACCATTGTTGAATACACTGTCTTGCTCAATGTGCCAAGGACCAGTCTAGACAAACCCTTTTGCATGAGCGGAGGGTTCTAGAGAAAACTCGCCAAAATGTTGGCAATCATGAAAAACCAGAAAGAAGAGATACAGGCGATACCCATCGAGCTAAGAGCCAGCCCATTGGGAAATCCGCTCTCAGTTCCCATTCATTTGAGAGAAGTCCTTAAGTCAAGCCTCAACTCAATCTCAAGCAAATCGAGGCTTGTCTTAGATAAGTGATTGAGACCTTCCCAACTATTATTGATTGAGGGTTGGTCGTAGATGAACTCGCTGGTGGAGTCTACACAAGCACTTTCCACCCTGAATCTCAACAACTTAACCGGGGTCCTAGATCCACGAAAAGATAGGGGCAAAAGCAACTGCCTCTTTCCCCTAGCTCTCCTACCTGAGATCTCCACTATCACTACTTGAAAGGACGGGCAATCGATCGTCCGCTCGTCCGCATCCTCTACTTACATGCATGTCATCCTGATCGATCATACCAATTCTTATTGAGAATCGGGGATGGAATTCTAGTCCTTAGCTCGGTGTATGCACCGCATTCTTCTTTAGTCTTTATTCCAAACAAGGAATCTTCCTTATTTTATTAAACCCAAGCCAAGATTGAGGAACCATACACTCTCCCTTTGGGATTGCCCAACTAAATAAAGGTTCGATGGTAATTGAAGCAGGTTTCGTTTCTCTCATAGCCTCATGGCTCATGTCAGATTAAGATCTAGAATAGGAATATAAGTAGATCTATGTGGGTGCCCAACAAGAGTTGCAGCAAAGGTAATGTCGCATTCTATTTTCACCTGTTGGAAATAAGTATTCATTCTCCAGGATCCGCTTTTGCTTTTGGATTTCTAGTTTCACTGTAGTAAAAAGCAGCAATAGTCTTGGTTTTCCGAGTGGAATCAGAAGAGAAGGTGGGATTTCAAGTGAAAGCTTCTGTTAATTTTTGCGGCCTCTCTCTTGGCCTAGGAGCCACTTTCCATTTTCTTAGTGCGTAGAGAGGTTGTTAAGCTTGAGCTAACTAGCCAATGTTGGTATTGTTTGTTGTTTTTCTTTCATTGATGGATCGACCAATGCAATGGGAATTGGTTGGTTGGCTTTGCTCCTAGATCAGGACGAGAAGTGGGAGATATGAATACAAGAGCTGAAGGAGCTGCTTTTTCTTTGGGACTCTTTCGCGGAATTTGGGTGGGTAGTTGAGAGATATGCCAGATCGCAGGTAGCGGTTCCAGATTTCTGTTTTACAGGTAGGTGGTAGAGAAAAGGGGTGGGAGTCTCCCAGGTCTGATCTCAGGTTTTTTGCGTGCATTCTTCTAACTTTGGAAAGTCGGAATGGCAGCAATAAATTCATTATGTGAATGAACTGCACTCTCGATTCCCTTCCAGAATCTGTCTTTCAGTGCGCCAGCTCATTAGCATCTTCATTACGTTCACGAAGGAGGCATGCTCTAGACATACTTTAATCTGGACGGCACCAACGAGACTCGTCGAAAGATTGAATGTCAAACTTTGCTGTGAGAGGGCATATCGAGGAAGACCCAACCCAGGGGTCATTCCTTCTTTGATCGATTGTTCCGGTCGCTTCCCCGGACCTACTTCTTTGTAATCCAGCCACTTTACAATCTTCATGATTCAACCTTTGCCCTCCTGTCTTTCCTCTCTCAAAGGGCGCACGGACCATTCTCCCTGAGCAACTACCCAAAACCCGCTTTCCTTCTCTTTTCTTCTCTACTTTAGTATACTATACTTAACTATACTTAACTATACTTAACTATAATAGGGTTAAGAAAAAGGAATAGAAGGATAATTTTCAAGGAGCTTTGTGCTAGACGGGAGTTTGGTCACATAGGCTTGAACCGCTTAGGCCCTTTGCAAGAGTAGGTGCTTATGTCATCCTCTTTTTCCTCTTCTGCCTTTTATTTAATAGGGTGTGCACGTGAAAAGGAATATTCAAGAAAAAGGCTTACTAAGAAGGACATCCCTTGTGTAAGAACTACGGCTATTCAAAGACTGTCCAAGAAGAGATAGTCATCAAGTCGGTCAAGTCTTTTCCTTTCTGTGTTCTGTGGGATTACTCTTTGTCATAGAAAGAGCTTTCACTCAACAGTCTGGCAACTGCCTTTACTGGTCGAAAGAAGACTAGTTGCCCTTCTTCTCTTTGTCCAATCATTCCCTTTGAGAAAGTCCCAGAGCCTATTCTTGCAAACGAAGACTTCCTTCTTATGTCCATTGGCTTTTATTTCAAAGGGAAAGAAAGGTCAACTAGGGTTATGACTATGATTCGCATCTACTAGACAGAATCCGAAGCATAACGAGCAGGACCTATTCTTTCAGGGGTACAACAAGAGGGGATTCAAGTTCGAGAGCAGTTCCCTCTATGCCTAGTGGCTTTGGAAAGGCATACCTTGACTATTCGAAGACAATAGATTGGTTCTCTTACAGTTCAATTCCAGGTGAAAAAGAACGGATGGATAAGCAGCTAAGAAAAGAGCCCTTATCCCGCAAAAGAGCTCCATTTCTTATGGAGCATCAACAGGGGTAAGCCCGATAAGAGCAGATAAGGCTGCTCGAAAAGAGCTACTTCTCTTGCTGCGGATGAAGTAAGGCATTCTCGAAGAGTAACTTTCACATATTGTATAATTCTTCCCGACCAGAATTCAATCCCTTGCTCTTGGAAGGTTTTCTACTCTTACTAGTCTGATTTTCTATGAAGTCCTCACTAGGTTTCATCTTTTCGGCCCGGCCATGAGGTCGACTATGGTGGGGACGTAGAGCCTCCTATGGCTAAAGTGAGCTAGAAATTTCTGGCACACTATTGGAAACGATCGGAGGTCTTCTACATTGAGGGTGGTGAACCACCTCAGAGCTTCTCCCTCCAATGACTTCTTGAAGAGATAGACAACGATTCGTCGTGAAGGTAGAGAATGTACCCGCCGGAGGAGAGGAGAATCTAACGGTCTTCGACTTTCTTATTGCAATTTGTTTCCGTAGGGGGATGTGTTCTTCACTGGGGTGGAATGAGCTGATACCCCTTCCTCTGTAGTGGGAATGACTGAAAAGTGATCTTGATGATCCCGAGCTGTCTCTGTCTCTGGGATCGGTGTGGCAAAAGCTTCTACAGAAGAAAGAAGAATATGAGTAAAATAACAAGTAATAACTACTTTAGCTAGTTATATATATGGTAGAAAAAGGCAAAATCAAGGAAATCTCAATACCTGGTTCAGTTGGGGTGACTTCCCCTTCTTCTTCCTGGACCCGAGTTTCCTTAAATGAGAACTCGGAGATTGGCGGTAATGGTGTCTGAGGCACTGATGCGGTTTCTGCTTCCAGTTTGGCCTTTTTGTCTCGAGCCGCCTTGGCTACAGTTTGAACTCCGCTCACAACTGGCGGATGATCCTTTCTAGCCCGCTTCTGGGGCGCATCCTCGTCAAACACTTCCTGAGATATAGAAATGGGTTTCACCAGATCGAGCAGTTTCTCATATGTTTCATCTGTAACTATACATAACGACGAAATGAGTCTGTCAGCCTTCATGCATATATATAACTAGCTTCAGAGATAAGCTACAAAGATAGAAGTTGTACATCAAGAAGAATGAAGAGCACTCCTAATTTGGTCCTTTATAACTGATGGGGACCGGCGGATACTCTAAGGGATTCACCTTATCCCTAATAGCAGCTGACTGAATGACATAAACAACATCATTGATTGTTTCGGCACGATCAACAAGCTTGGATAAATCATAATGATGTCTGTCTTGAAGATGGCAACAGATGTGATACGCATCCATACCCCAGCCGTCTGCATAATGGAATGATAAAGGGACTCGGGCCTGCATCATCTCTTCAAAGCTGGTTTCAGCGCAGTTTCTGATTCAAATAGCCATCTCATTGGCTTGGCCGCAAAGGCCTTACGCCTAGAAGCACTGGCCCCTCCGATCCCGATTCGATTGGCCTATTCATCACATCAGCGAAAAGATAGATCTGGTTCTTTCGTCCATGAACTGGCAAAGCAAGGATATCGAACCCAGAAAGGAGTTGCGGCTGAGCAGGCAAAGAACTCTTTGATTTGAGTCAATGAATGCCTAAATACTGGGAGATTAGCAAGTCCAGTCTTACCTTTTCGATTTCCTCTATTTGTGTCTTTCCGGCCTCACTTGATCGGGCTGTATTTCCTGACCTGACTGACCTCTCGGGTTACCACTGGACTGTGAGGGCTACTTACAGCTCAAAACCAAACTAGATGGATAATTTCCTTTGGCCCGTTGAATAGTATAGTAAGGGCCGATGCTTTGACTGCGTTGACCACTTGGTGGGGCTGCTGCTTACCGAAGCCTCTTTGCAGACTTTCTTTTTCAATCAGGTTGTCCTACTGATCGGCGAAAGCCCTTTCTTGTGTCTGACCTTTATCCAATATCTTTTCCACCTAAGCCAAAGCAGCCTAAGGGAGTAAGTAGAATTTGATCCAGTTCTTTATTTTATCTTTGTCTGTAAACTTTATCCTGCTTGGCTTTTTCTCGTTTTGGCTGTCTAAACTTCGCATAGCTAGCGTATGATCTATGGCTTTTTTCTTGTCCCGTAATTCCTACTAGCACTTGTCCTTGATTTCCAGTGTGGGGGAGGGGGAGATTGGGCGGACAATAGACTGGCTTTTTCTTAACCCTGACTCCCCAGTTCACACTGGGTGAGTGTGCTATACCATTTCTGCTGACTGATTCGTTGCATGTAATAAGGGGCTCTGGTTGTGCCTTGACTGAAACCTATCTATCGATCATCAGTACCAAAGTTGTCAATGACTTGACCAAGACCCTTTGAGACATTGGAATGAGAGTGGGAGCCCTGATCTTGATCGTCTAGTCCGGAGGGATTCCATTTCCTGCAATAAGTGATAGAGAAAGTGAATTGAGGCTCTCTCCTGGTGGGTGTGTAGAGTATCGGGACTTTGTAGAGTGCACCGACCTCGCTGGATGGCGTGGTGCGGGGAAAATCGCTTGAGCGTGTTCGTTAGGATTTACAAATGAGTTCTGATTATTTCGGATCGACGCAGAATCCATTGGGATGGAAAGTGAGTTAGCGGCGTCGAATTTGGAAGCCCAGTTTGAATCTGTGACTTCGGGGCATTGTGTACTTGTAGGGTACTTGCTGAGTATTGGATTGGTTAGAGTATCGATTTCCGCGGTGGTGCGCAGAAATTGGGTTGTGTTGGAACATGTGTGTTTTCTGGTTACAGCGGAGTTCGGGTTGACTCGGACTGTTGCGGAGGCCCCGAAGACAAAAAGTGAGTTGGACTTGGCGAGTAAAGGATTACTTAATTGATTATAAACCGCTGTGGAATAGAGAAAAGAAATGAGAAAAGAGACCAAGTGAGGATTTCCTTGTGAGAGCACCGGGTTGTTGGATTGAGCGCACCGACCCCACAGTTGAGCTTTCTGAGTAGGAAAGGCTTTGGACATGTGTACTTTATGTTTACAGTGGGGTTCGGGAGTTTCCAGAGGGGTGCAGATGCTTCCGGGGCATAAAGTGAGTCGTCAGCGAGGATTAGGAAGCTTCAGATTCAGATTTGGAGGTTTGGAGCATTGTGTTCCGGAACCAAGGTCTGGGTTCCGGAACTGCATGCTGTGTTCCGAAACCCAACATTTGGTTCCGGAACTAAATGGTTTAGTTCCGGCACCCCATTATGGGTACCGGTACTCAATGACTCTAGGAGCCAGAATTAAGCAGGTTGGATATTTTTGAGTGAGGGCTTTTCGGTAATTTCTTCTCCTATTGTTTACACCCTCTATTTATTGAGCCTCCAGCCTGTCTTCTTCTCCACGACAGAGGGAGAGAAAAGAAGTAAGGAAAAGAAAGAAGAAGAAGTTAATGAGAGTGGAAGAGGTTGAGAGGGTGTTGATGGTGCAGCTTAGTGTTCTTGCTGCTTCGAGTGGAGCGGAGTCGCGCGCGCGCTGGCCGCACGTACGAGGTAAGCCGACTGATTTTTTATTGTTGGGTTTTTGGACTATTAGATGGATTTTGATGAGGCTTGAGCTTATTTGGCTTATTCTTCCATCTTTGGCATTGTTGGCTGTGAGCTTGGATTTTTACTGTGCGGAGCCGAGGGAGCACGCGCGCGTGCGTGCATGCTGTGATTGGACAGTGAGATCCGGGACGCGCCGGATTTTATTTAGTGGACTCGAGAGGATTGATCGAGCTTCCGGGGGATTTTTCCGAGGACCGCGGCAGCGCGCGTGCGGCGCGATTTTGGGGCGTTTCCGGCAGATTTCCGACAGTGAGCGGTGCGGCGCTTCACCAACTTCAACGATTGCCTGCGGAATGCATTTGAGGTGGGTTGGAATTTCTCCAAAATGTATGGAATGCCCTCTAAAGCTTCTGTAAGCATATTGATCATGTTTAGTTTATCTGTTTTTATGCTTGATAAATCTGATAGTTGCCTAGAAAATTGTAGGAATACTTTCCTGAGCCCCTGATATTTTTAGGATGATCTAGAGGTGTCTTGATACTAGACTGCATGATCATTTTGCATTGGATTGGCATCTGAACCATTTTAAAAATTGTCGGATATGTTTTAATGAAACCGGGCTTTGAAAAATGTTTCTAAAATAGTGGATTCACCCAGAGGGGTTGAGTTAGTTCAGATTGCATGTATGCTCGTGCCAGAGGGCCGAGCGGATTTTTAGTGCATTGTGTGTTGAGTTTCTAGTGTCTTGAGAGTCGCACTTCCTTGTTGGGATTGATGGGTTTATTCTAGATCATGGGTCGTGTTTCTGATTTAGTGGTGGAGGTGATTCTCCCACTTAGCTTTGAGAGTCTTGGGGGTTCTGGCAGATTGAGTCGTGGAGGTTTCCCGACTCAGCCACGGGTCGTGCATTATCAGATTGGTTTGTTGAGGGTTCTCCGACATAGCTGTGAGATTGTTTGGGCTTTCCTGATTCAGTCGTGGTTCTTTTTCCGACTGAGTTGTGCTTTTGAGCTTTGAGATACCGATCTGTTTGATCGTGGATCATAGCCTGCATGTGCCGCTTATTGAGATAGTTGAGACTGATGAGATACTTGAGTTCGGTGGGGTCGCTCCCCTCGAGCTACGCCCCGGGTGCGTGTTGATGATGCGACTAGTTGATACACTAGAGTTTGCTTGAGATTGAGATAGTCCGTGTGGGACGCCCTACGTAAGTCCCGTCCCTATGTGGATGAGGTGGCAGTAGGTTTGGCGCAGGCTTGACTGGACCCTATGAGGCAGTCATTGAGATTGGGTGATATGAGAGAGTGATTGCATAGATTGTTCTTAGATGAGTTTTCCTTGAGCATGATACTTGAGGCATGTTAGCAGTAGCGAGTGTATGCATATTTCATCTCTAATAGAGTTTCCTGAGCATGATGATTGAGACATGGTAGCCATAGTTTCCGTTCAGCTTTTATCTATCTATCTATCTGCATACCTATTTATTGTGCCTCCAGTAGACTTAGTGGGCATACCGTGGATATTGGTGACGGTACCCACTGGGATCTACCTTCTGCAGTAGATCTCACACCCGCTGCGGTGACAGGTTCCTGAGGCAGCTGTTCCGGCTTGGTTCGCGCAAAGACAGTAGATCGAGGTGAGGACGTGGCCGTTTAGTTCCTTACCAGAATTGAGAGTCTGTGATAGATGTACCCGGTATATTTTTATGATTCCACTTTTGTACTGGACATTCTGAGAGTTTGGTGAGGATTGTATTTGTATCATTCTTGTGAGACCTCGTATTTTGAGGATTATTTTATTTATTCAGATGTTCAGTTGTTTGCTTTAGCTTTTGGGTGTTAGTTCTATTTCAGCTCTGATACATTTTTTTTAGCTTTAGATCTGACTTGCAGGGTAGACGCTTCGTCTGTACGGCAGTTTCCGTACAGATGGCGGATCTGTTGGTGAGCCCGGGTCGCAGTTTCGACCCCGGGGCGTGGCAGGGTGCCCGAGTGGAACATAGGGACGGGCTGTAAACTCGTATTTGATTTTTTACCCACTTTGGAAAGAGGCCAAAAAGGATCGGAGAATTGGTAATCAAGTCTCGGATTTTTGGTCCAATTTTGACTTAGAAATAAGGAAAAGCCTATAAAACTTCACAATATATTCCCACGTTTAAAGCAATTAGAAAATGGAATTCCTTGATACCGCTTAAGCTTCCCCAAGTTCTCAAACCCTCTTTTCTCTAGTCCCTTGAATCCCACGTTTCAATGAATTCGTCTCCCCGCACACATTACTATTTAATTAAGAGTGCAGAAATTCTTTCACATTATTATCCCTATGTGAATTTGAATGTTCAGGAACCACACACCTGGACGGAGCTAGCGCAAAGGCTTGCTACAGCGACTCCCACGGGCATAGGCACTCACCCTAATATGAGTTTGCTTACGGAATTGCTTAATCCGACGAGTGAAGTCTACTAAGTAAATCTTAGTTTCTTCGAATCTTACTTGAATGGAACTGTGGCGTTGGGCAGAAAGCCGATGATTTCGACGAGGCCCTTCCCTTTAACCCGAACAGCCAGATTAATTACAAGTCATCCCCTACGTCCGAATCCTTTGACGGGCACCAGAGAAGTTAGTTGTTCGCGTATCATTGGTCGACTTGAACCTGGTTCCCTCTAGTCCGTTAATCACTACCTCTTTTTAAACCTCCGATGAGAAAGTCGTAGGGCGAAAGCGGGCCTTTCACCCATACGAATGAAAAATGAGAGAGCAATCTTATCCAGTTCGAGATAGTTGCTACCTTTATGTTCTGATTCATTTACTACAATAAACCCACTATTCCAAGCGAAAATAATGAATTTTTGATTAATCGCCTGCTCACTTAGAATATCGGGGAATCTCTATTTAGCTTGTTAAACGGCTGAAGACTCTAAAAAAAAAGGGGCAATCGGACTTATCCATGGTTAGTCAACATAATTGCATAGGCCTAGAAGCCCTAGCAGCTCGGCATGGGAGGAAAGGAATATCTCAGAACTAACATTTGGTCGGCCGCTTACTCTATAATGCAAAGTTCAGCCCCTTCCCCGATACTCCAACATCGTCCTATCCACCGCTGTGGATGTTCACCCGGCTATCCAATCAGTCCAAGGTGCATCAGCCTGCTCCTCGATAAAGCCTTCCTCATCCTCTTGTTCGATAATCCCTTGTTTGTTCTCTTCCTTCCCCAGCCCAGACTTCTTTTCCTTTGGCAGCTTCTATTAGCCCTTCCTCCACCAAGAGAAACCCTAGGAGAAGACCATAAAGAAGGGAAAGCCCACCTCGGAAGCCATTTGACCATGAGTTCACAGCTTAGGATCAGAAGGAAAGATCCCATCCCGTCTTTAAAGCAATGGTCTACGACTCTGCAGCTTGCTTAGGGGAGCTCCTTTGTTATTTTTGTTCTACCGTTAAGAGAAGGATCACAAGCCTTAGTCCCAAGCTAAACAGCATATTCATCTTCACAATCAAGGGATTCGTGAGCAAGAGCTTATTTGTTATTTTCTATTCTGAAAAAAAGCAATTCTAGATCTCCCTCCAACAGAATCAATGGCATCGGATCTAACTCAACTCTCTCCCTTTCCGGCTTAGCCTACCCCTCCGTGGGCTTCTATCCCCCTGGTCGTATTCAAAGGATCTCTCAAGAGTGAAAATCTCTCTCCCCTTCTTCTGGCATCACAGCCTATTCTATTCTCTACTCTCTACCAGCTTCTGAAACAAGATCGGATTGGTGAACAGGATGCTTCCTCTCCTCGGCTCACTTCACTACCTTTAGAGAAAACAGTTCCAGCAGAAGACGAAGAAGACTCTCGGATGGCACTTGCTTTCCTAACTGTAAGGGGATAAGATTCTTTATAATAGTTACCACCTCTTCTTCACATAAAACCATTCGTTCAGAGTCGACGCAGATAGGCCTCTCCCCAATGCTCTTATTCCTACTTGCGGATTCTCTCTATATAGGAAAGAAAGCCTTAATTAAGGCCCGGAAGATGATTCTATTCTTCTTAGCCTGGCAATTTGATTAAGGTTCTTTTGATCGAGAAAGAGAAAGATAACTCTTATTCATCCAGAAGTGACTGAACTAGCCTTTGGGCTTAAAAAAGCGCTGTCGCACCTTCACTCTTTGTATTTGTCGGCCTTACTAGCACTACTGCTAATGTCGGCGTAAGGACTGTTTATCGAATACTTCTATCTTTTTGGGAGGCCTAAGGACTGCAGCTTCTTCTTTAACAGCTTTTTTCAACCTCCCCTCGGGAAGTATGGTGGTAAGAGGAAGAGCCTATCTTCTATCTAGCCTTGAGCCCGGTATCTTGATTGCTGCTACTCTACCTTGATTTACCCCGAGCCGGTGCCGGGGCATGCGTCTATTAAGAAGGGGATGGCCGGCTTATTTCGCTCCTAAATCCATTTAGCCTTTCTCCGAAACTACTTTGAATACCGATACGGGACCACCTTCCAAAATCAAATGCAACTGATTCAAGAACAGCAAGAATAGCTGCTCACTCGGTCGTAGGGAAAAGAGTAAGTGATAGTCATCCATCACCTTGAGCGGAGCCTAGTCTGGGATCGAGACCTTCTGCCCTTCCTAAGGATCATGGGTCACGAGATTCGAATTAGTTCAACTCAAATACAAATAGGAGTTGCCCTCTGCCCTGATTCAACTTCGGATTAACATAGAATGGGGCAATCAAGTGTTTGAAACTAGGTCAGGTCAAATAGAGCTATTTACGGCTTTGAAAGCTGTCCAATCAGTCTAGTTTAGAGAGCCTAGATTCTCTTCTCCCCATACGGATTCATGTTCCTCTTTCAGTCCTAAATCTGTTAAGCGGCACTCATCCCTTTCTTGGCCACTTAAGGTTTCGCATCTCTCAAGAAATGCTTTCATATCATAAATAGTTGATTGATTGGAGATTCTCCACTATCTATTACCCACAAGCGAATGAATTGTCTAGCAGAGGCTTTCAATAAAACTCTTGGAAAGAATATTGTCTCTAAGAATAAGCGAGATTGGCACGATAAGCTTTATGAAGCTCTATGGGCTTATCGTACCTCAGTGCGAACTCCAACACAGATGACTCCATATTCTTTAGTGTTTGGAGAAGCAGTGCTACCCTTAGAAATGGAAAATCCCTTCTCCCTCTACCTTAGGTCCTTCTATTTCATAACCTGGCCGATGTCACATAAAAATGATTAAGACGATTCCCCCTTTGATCGATCCACTGAAACTAGCCCCCTTTCTAGAACTAATGAATTCCTATTCTCTCCATTCGCCGCATCCCATATCTTAAGCAACTAGTAATAAAGAAGAAGACATAATACGCTTCATTTCCATCTCAGGCATAGACTGACTGAGACTCTGAAAGTGAATTCTGAGACTCTGAAAGTGAATTGGAGAAATCCGAATCGAGTAATCATTTACAAATAGAAAGATAGAGACGACCCTTCATTCGTGAATCAAGTTCGTCTTTTTCAAGTTCAAGTGTGGAAAAGAAACCTCTTGGAAGGGAAGATGACAGAAGAAAACAACTCCACGAATAAGAGTCTGAAAAATAGGGAGTTGGGGTCCAGTCAACATGAGATAGAGTTGATGCCAGCCAGATATTATTGGACTTGCCTCTTTTTCCAGTATGTTCCCTACTAGTTTTTAGGCTTTGGGTTGGGACTTGGTTTTTTAGAAGAGGTATATGAACCAGGCCCAGGTTTATTAGAGTCTCCATTCGCCCTGTTCTTATTACCATTACCGCTTCCATTGAATGTGGAAATCCAGTAACCACTGGATGTAATAACTTACCTTATGTTCCCTTTGCCTGTTCCCGAGCGAGAGTACGCCCTTGATGATGAGCCCCTTGGAAAGTGAAAGTGCCTTTTGCGATAGTCCCATAAGCTTTGCCTCTACTCACATCTCCGAACCTGTCTTCTTGGTATGCCCGAAAGTCAAGCCTTTACCCCGGTTAGGATTAGGATGCACGTCCGCTTTCCAGTTGACAGCCTATCCCATATTGCTTACCTTTAACTTAAATATAGGTAGGGACGTGAAAGCAGCTACATCAATGGGCACTATCTTCCCGACTAGCCTTTCGAAAGTAAGGGGAAGTAGAAGTGTCACTGTCACACACGCCAGGACCCTATAGTACACCCAATTACTTATTGGGTTTGTTACGCATTGAAAGCTCTCTTTTCTTAAGCCAGTAGGGAATGCCCGATTCTAGTTCGAATGCCAGTGCCTAGGTCTCTCGGTTAGTTTATGGGAAAGGTCTCGCATATCTTATTACGGGAAAAGCGACTTTCGTTCCAAAGCCCGTTCAAGTTACAGTATCCTGCTTGATGGCTGGCTTTTTATAGTATACGTACTTTAGTGGAGTTGTCTTTTTTCTTTGAAAGTAACAGTAGCGCAACAGTACAGTTAAGTACAGTACTTGGAAGGTATGAGCTCCTATAAGTGGGGCTTTTTGGTATAATTCTTTCATTGAAATAGGTCTCCGGCGACCCAACGACTTTCCTATGTGATTGACACGGGGCACGGAACGGAGTTTCATTCATCGCGACAGGAGTTCACCATAAGAAGGGGCCGGTCATCGAACGAGAAGGGGACTTCACCTTCTCACTCTGAATCCGTTGATCAGGCGGAAGCTGTTGCGCTTAGATGGGCTTTAGAAGAAGCAAAAAAGAAAGATTTAAACAACTTGATTATAGAGTGCGATTCAGCTGCACATCATAAGAAGAAAGGAGGATCCCCCTTGGAGATTACGGCATCTATTTCTGGACATCTATGCTTTTTTTGAAAACTTCTGTGCCTCTTTTTGTCATTGTTACTGCCAACCAGCAGCCATTAAACGCTAACAAAGCCCGGATGGACCGCATTCTTTTTGTTGGGGATGGTTCAGGGTTGCCTGAACTCAGCCCTATTTTGTACTTAGATTCCACTGCCGTTTTTCACAAACGTGCTGTAACGGCGTTCTCGCCTATTTAAAATTAATGCATTGTTTTTATTAAAAAAACTCAAAAATCGCTTTCAACAATTCTTTGGTTTGCCATGCATTCTCACTAAAGCAATAGGTCGCCAGGTAGGTCACGATTTGACTTTGAATTTCTTTGTATAAAGCAAAGTTCTTCCTCAGACTTACTTCGGGTTTGTAAGTCTTTCGTCATTCCCTCTGTTGTTGTTACAGCAGAGCTATGGGAGTCGAACCCAATCAACTTCTGGAAGATCGTAAAAAAAGAAAATGTACAAAAGGAGTATTTACTGGGGTCGTCTTGATCATCGCTTCTTGACTTGAACTTCTCCTTCCTTCTGTAGACTGAACGAGGACAGCGGTAAGGGAAAGTGAAGTCCAGTATGTAGAAAAAATCCTACTTACTAGGCTGAAAAAACATACGAAGAGTTTGCGTTGCTTGGAGACTCGGCCTTTCCTACCTCTTTTACTTTCAGGTACTTTTTCTTATTATATTAGAAGTACTGCCTTCCGGAATGTTTGAAGGGTATAGTAGGAGCCATGTCTCCCGAGAAAGGCCGTCCCTCCTGTACACTCAGTACATATGGCTTGCTGCTTCTAGAAATAACAATAATGAAAAAATACAGTAGTTTGAGGTCTAAGAAGAAGTGTACCGGAGGTCAAGTAATTGTATGGCCGTTTAAATGAGCTAGATCGATACTTACTACTACTATGTCCTCGCGGGCGAGGGAGCAGCTTCTCTTACCTCGAAGTAAGAGCAAATTACACGCCATCTTCAAGATGTGATCGGGCTCTGTAAGTGCTATGGTGACTTTAGTAGGTTATCTGAAAATGAAAAGAAAAGGCTTCGTTGCGGGGAAACCGGACCCATGATCAAAGGGGACTGCCTATAGAAGCCTGGAGGGAAAGGGGTCCTCGTCCAGAGGAAGGGGGCTGAGGAGCCTTGATCATAGTATATCCCCGGGGAGCTTTGGTCTCCTTCCTTTTTAGAAGGAATCATATCTAATAGGGGGCTGACCTATTCCAAGTGGAGTTGAATGAGAGAGGATGCGGTTCATATCTCTCCCTCCATCACGTATATTGCATTCGCTCGCTACTAACGCTACCGCGGACGGAAAGCGATGATCTCTATGCGGCCTTGCCCAGGAAAGTCAGCTTCCCCTGCTGCTCCGTCGTTCCCTTTTCCGGGTTTCATTCGATAAGATCGTAAGTAGGTAAGTGGTTGACCCGGATGGGATCGCTCGTGAGCTCCCAGCGGAAAGACTTGCGTAGTCCGACCCTATAGCCATACTAGCTGAAGAAATGGGGGTCGCATAGCTTTGCAATATTCTCAAAATGAAGATGTGGGCGGCCTATACCATTCCAAGAAAGGGTGGAGCCCTACGATATTTGACCGTCAGTTATAACTGAACTGACTTAGTTCGCGTATCAAATAGTTGGATGAAAGGGGGTAATTACACGAACTTCACGGCAGCTTCCCCGCTCTCGCTAGTTGTCAACTTGAAGCATGCCTTCCCGGCTCCCCGCAGCTCCGAGCTGCTGGAACGAGACTACAAAGCGAATCCGGTGAGAGATCAGGCTTAAGAGAGAAGGTTGTCCCATGCCTTTCTTATGTGAACCTTGAGTCCTCCTCCTACCTCCGAGTGGTGAGTGGTTGCTGGCTGGAAGTTTTTTTTAATTCGACTGGTAGTGCAATTATATTTATTTAAATCACTGATCTCTATGCGGGGAGGACAATTTTGGTCTGTTTGAACGCTCCTTTCGTCAGACCCCGAGTGTCGACGCGTCGAATGTGGTCGTTCAAAACGGAGTACTTAACCTCCTTACGCCTCCCCCGCCGGTAAAGTGTCTAAAGACCCTGCAATCTTCATTTAGATTAAAATAATAATTGCTATAATCCGGTTTGGTTTGACCTGTTCATAGTCGAGAGATTTTCTAATTGAAATTTAGCCAGGGTGCGCCTGCTCTTTTTTTCCCCGCGGGATCAAATGGTAGATCGATCAGCCGATAAACCACGCGGTTCGAATCCGCATCCCAGGCCGGCAAACTCGGTGAGGAAAGAGATATCTATTATTGCTACTTTCTTATTCGTAGTACGAGACTAGAGCTGCTTATAGCAACTACCACTGATCGTCCAACCAGGTATACAACCTCTCGCTTGAGCGAACGTCGACGTACTGACGGTTACATAAAAATGCCCGCCTCCCCCTTGCTGTCCGTTCGTTCACCCCCTTCAATTAATAAGTCACTGCATCGGAAGGAAATAGTGAATTCTTTGTATCGTATCGGAAACATCTCTGGAATCAAAGCAGGGCATTCGCTTAGATGGAGGAAAGGAAATAGGAGTTTTCCGCGGACGCCTCGAACGACCTAAAAACAACAACAAAGTCAAGCACTCGCTCTTCGCGGCGAGGGCTTTGCTCCTTGTCTAAGGAAGCGAGTGCTTGCTTTTGGGGAATATGGAAAAATCAAATATGAGATTCCTCCTCTTCCAAGTACTTATGAGATTGCTCATAAGTACTTTTCAGAGATTACTAGTGGGCTTCCTCTGCTGTACTTGGAAGGCTATGTATTGGCCTAGGAAAGGGACGTACAGATCCCTAACCTACGTGGTTCTACGCTTTAAGGGCGAAATTTATTTCGTTTTTTTACCCGAAAAGCTTAGTATATTAATAGTTATTATATTACTTTGCTTTTTTCATGCTCATGAGATGGTTTAGGCCTAAATGTTTACCCTCGAGGCAGTTTCCAAATAATCCCAACCTTTTCATTCATTACAGTAATGTTATTCCATGTCTCTGATGATTCGGCAGGAGGAAAGAGGCAAGGCTTTGACAGATCCGCTGAAGAAGGATCGGGGTTATAAGGTTTCAGAAGCTTGTCAAATTTGACGGTTTGAAGATGGCGATGGTGACGGTGCTGAAATTGCCTGAGTTTGATAAGCCTCGGTTGAAACTTTCGCTTCTGGCAGAGACCTTGACAGGCTGAGCACTTGACCTGTTGGTGATGCAATTGGCAAGTGAACAACGAGTCTTGGTTGAAGACTCAAGCTTGTGGGCTTGGTAGAAGCAAACGAGTTGGCTATGACAGATTGGGCATGTTGTCGCTTACGACTTGGGATGGTATGGGACATTCCATCATGAGGGAATGGCAATTTTCGTACTGGCCACAAGCTCGGATTCTCTCTCTACGATGCGGAATCGCAGAGTGAAGAGGGAGGTGGGATTTATAATGGGCCAAGGAATCTTCTCGGGCTCCACACGAAATCCGGCCCAAACAGGAAACACCAAAACCGACCAACCAGGATGCGCCATGTGTCCACAAAACAGGAAACAGCCTATGCAAGTCCACTCAAAATTCGCCACGTGTCACCCCGGGTGCACATGCCATGTCCCCGCACTGGGTTTTCCGGAAGATGTCGGCCAATCGGAGCGTGCCACTTGTCACCAATCCCGCTGCCTTCTAGAAGCCATCCAACCAATCAGAAGCTGCCACGTGGCAACACCCATTTTCCGTGCACCCGGTGCACGCCATGCCCGTGGACCCCGCTGCCTGCGCGCCTACCCGCGCTGCCCGCGCCGCGCTCAGCCGTGCTCTGCCGCTCCGCCGCCGCTCGCCGCTCGCCGCCGCTCGCCGGAACAGTAATTCCGGCGGCCGGAGTTACTGTTCCGGCATGAACAGTACCCTTGCGCTGAAAAAATAAGTAAATACACCATTTTGACCGTTTTCGCGCGCTGAGTCCAAATCCGCTGTCCGTTTTGCCAAATTCTCATCCGAAATTTTGCCGAAAGCCCCCGGAAAGCCCACTTGATCCGATTTTTGCGCCGAGTCTATTTTGAGGTCCAATTTCGACTCTATAAGTTCCGTTACACCGTATAAGCTTCCTACAGTCACTGTTTAATGTTGCAACAGTTCCTGCGGAAGTCCGGATCATCACATCCTTCCCCACTAAAAGAGTTTCGTCCTCGAAACGAGACCAAACTAAACAACGATCCTCAGTCCGATGTCTCAAATAAGTAGGGTGGGTATCCCTCATCTCTGACTCGAGCTCCCACGTAGCCTCGCGCTCGTCATGATTGCTCCATTGGATTTTCACATAGGGAATGGCCCGACTGTGCAATTCTCTCACCTCTCGATCCAGAATTCGCAGTGGGCGCTCCTCATACCGCAAATCCTCGCTGATCTCAAGCGGTGTGAAGTTGATGACGTGCGACGGGTTGAAGACATACCTCCTCAGGGTAGAAACGTGAAATACATTGTGGACACCAGCAAGCCTCGGAGGAAGTGCAAGTCGGTAGGCAACTTGCCCAATACGCTCCAATA
>CM054933.1:13172067-13508651 GCA_029168755.2 Tillandsia fasciculata
GCAGCGCGCGAAAAACGAGCGAAATGGACTATTTACTTGAATTTTTCGGAGCCCGGACGCGAAAACACGGAAATCGAGGCTTGGGGTACTGTTCCGGCGGCCGGAGGACCGCCGGCGGCGGCGGAGCGCGGCGGCGGGTGGCGGCGCAGGCGCGCGGTCCACCGCGGGGCGCGTGCACCGGGCGCGGGCCACGTGGCGCGCTGCGATTGGCCGGCGCAGCGGGCGTGGTCCACGGGACTTGGCGGGGTGTACGGTGGACCGAGGGTAGGCCACGTGGCATTCTCTGGTTGGTGCGGTGTTGTGCACGCGGTCCACGAACTTTTGGCTCTGGTGCACGGTAGACCGGGGACACGTGGCGTTGTGTGGTTGGCTGGTTCTTGTGCACCCGGTGCGCTCAACGGTGGCGGCTGAGGCGGTGCCTCGGGACGCGTGCCCGACCCGGGTCCGGCGCCGGCGCGGCCGCGCACGTCGCGCGACGTGCGCGTTGACCAGGGTCGGCGTGGGGGCGCCACGTGGCGCCCCGTGGTTGGTCCGGCGCAGGGGTGCACGACGCCTGGTCGGGACACGTGGCACCCCGTGATTCGTCGGGGTCGTGCGCCGGGTGCAGGAGGCGGTACGGTGGGACACGTGTCGGCCTCTGGGAGTTTCGGGCGCGCACAGTAACGGGCCGGCCCGTTACTGTAGCCGCCCGAAAACTTTCGGGCGCCCGAAAGTCTGGGCCCGAAAGTGATGGGTTGGTTTTTTTGGGCTGTTTTCTTTGGGGCCTATAAATAGGCCTCCTTGGGCCGAGTTTTGGAGCCTTTTTCGAGGGGATTTAGCAATTGCTCCCTTTACCAAATTTCTTCCTCTTCCTCTTGGGAATCTCCTGGTGAAATTTCAGAACTTTTGGAAGCCGCGACGACTGTGTTTTCTGCCTCGTAGTGCGGAGCGACGGATTTCTGTTGGAGGCCCGTTATCGTCGCATTTCGGTCTAAAATTTCCACAGAGCTACCCCGACAGCCGATTTCAGCGATTTTTGCGGCGTTGGATTCACGAGAGGTAAATCTTCGACTTTCGTGTTGAGTGTTTTGCCTAGATTTGGGTTTTCGGCACGGATTTCGAGGCATTACTGAGCCGCTGTTTTTGCTGTGAGATTCCTGGACAGCACTCACTTCGCGGATTTTTATCTCCTCATCCGGACATCGGAATTCGACGATTCAAGAGCCTATCGACATCTACACTTCGCGAGGATCGTCGTGATATTTTTATCGGAATTTTAGAAAATTTATTTTCAGGTGAAAATCGTGTGTGAACAGTAACTGTGTGTACAGATTTTTGGAATGTAATTATTATGTGTGATTTGGGTGTAATTGAGAGGTGTTGTTGTGCCCAGGACTTTGTAAGCACCGCTTTTGTGCTCTTTGCTTTGTGGATTTGAGAGATTGTCGATTTTCGGACTGTTTATCTGTACCGTCCCGGACAGTTCGCGTGTTCAGGTGGGTGATCCTGCTTTCAAAATCTATGGACTGCACTCTAATTCTATGAATGTAGAAGCATGCATGTTAATTTATGACTCCAATATTATGTGAGAACTGTATGTTAGTACCCACAGTTGACAGCTGTTAAATCTGATGACCTCATTGAACTCTTACAACATGGGAACTCAACTTAGCTTAGTATACCCGTTAAGTATTATACATCATGCTCCACCAGACTATAGTAAACTTTAACCTACATTGGATTTATTCATTGCTTTAGTTTTTCCACAGTGGTTGTACTCTTGTAACTCTGGACATAGTGATTTTTCCCCGAGTCATGGGCTGGGAGGTTTATTAGCTGGGATTGCATTTGCACTCGCGTCTGGGGACCGAGTGGCGTCTGTAGCAGTCTGTAGACCGGCTTGCATTATGATAGTGATAGTGATAGTGATAGTGGATCTGGGATCTTGGTGATATGGTCATAGAGACAGTGATTGGATCTTGGTCTGTTGTGGGGTGTATCTTGTTAGTGAGTCCGCAGGGTGAGTTGATGGTGAGACGAGTGTCTCAGGTTTCGTGTGGGCTAGTCAGTTGAGTCGTAGAGTGAGCTCCGACTGTTGTGAGAGATGTTGAGGGTTGAATTCATCTGAGCAGAGCGTGAGTGTGGATTTTGACCATAGCCTGCAATGCCACCTGCGCGACAGAGTGCGCGGATACTTTTCCTCGGTGGGGTCGCACCCCTCGAGAGCCACACCCGGGGTGGATATGTTACTCTTGTACCGCGACCTGTCGATGCATTCCCTCTGACTGAGCCAGTTTTGGCAGTTACGGATGCATTCCCTCTGACTGAGCCAGTTTTGGCAGTTACGGACGCAGACCCTCTGACTGAGCCAGTTTTGGCAGTCACCGTCCCTCTGGCTGAGCCAGTTTTGGCAGCTACAGACGTTCTACGTAAGTCCGGTCCTCTAGGACATATCGGCAGTAGATTGGCGCAGGTTTGACTAGACCCGAGGAGGCAGTCAGTCCAGTTTGAGTGACCTTACTGTTATGTTAGCGGATACATCATATTTTCGTCTGTCCCGCTTTTCGAGCATTTTTAGATAGAGGCATGGTAGCAGTAGATGTTTTACTTTTCAGCTTCTCCATACTGCATTTCTTTTGTTACTTTTTGCCTCTAGTAGACTTAGTGGGCAGACCGTCGGGCTTGTTGGCGGCACCCACTGAGAACTACTGTGGGAGGTAGTTCTCACACCCGTCGTGGTGTCTTTTCCCCAGGGACTTCAGCTCCAGTTCCTGCGGTGCCAGTTGCTGATTCTGCTCTTTCAGACCGAGGTAAGGAAGTTGCGAGATAGGTCCCTTCCCCCTTCAGCTTCAGTATGTTATAGAGGTACCCTTATATTTTTGGTTGTGTCAGGTTTGAGAGATTATGTAGTGAGGTATCGAGTTGTACTTTTCTTCTTTCTTTGAGAGACTCTTGTATTTGTTGGTGAGGACTTATTGTATATTGAGAGTTGTACTTATTTTATTTGTGAGACAGTTTTACTTCTTATATCAGTTAGTTTTATGTTTACAGCTCTGATATCTGTTAGTTTAGACACTTACTTGCAGGTTAGACGCTACGCCTCTACAGGGCTTCCTGTAGGGACGGCGGATCTGTTGGCGAGCCCGGGGTACAGTCATGACCCCGGGGCGTGACACAGGATCAGGGAGAAACAGAGTGAGGACCCCCACTTGACCAGGATTAGAGAACAAATTCCGAGTGATCAGTCAGGGGACTTTACAGTGGATGCTTCTGGAGTACTGAGGTACAGGGACCGAGCATGTGTGCCAGTGGATGTGGAGATCAGAGAGCAGATATTGCGGGAGGCCCATTATACACCTTATACCCTACATCCTGGTGGGACTAAGATGTATAAGGACCTTAAGGCACACTTCTGGTGGAATGGCATGAAGAGGGATATCGGGAGATTTGTGGCTCAGTGTTTAACTTGTCAGCAGGTGAAAGCTGAGCATTGAGGGCCAGCTAGTAAGTTACAGAGTCTCCCAATCCCCGAGTGGAAATGGGACCACATTACGATGGATTTCGTGGTCGGATTGCCGAGGGCACAGGGAGGAGCAGACGCTATCTAGGTAGTTGTAGATCGAGTTACCAAGTCAGCGCACTTCTTGCCTATGCAAACTACTTGGCCACTCGAGCGACTAGCCCAGTTATACCTAGATGAGATAGTGAGACTACATGGAGTACCAGCCTCCATAGTATCAGATAGAGACCCGAGGTTTGATTCGCGTATCTGGAGGAGCTTGCAGACAGCCTTGGGGACTCAACTCAGGTTCAGTACAGCTTTTCATCCGCAGACTGATGGGCAGTCAGAGCGGACTATACAGATCCTGGAAGACATGCTTAGGGCTTGCGTCTTGGATTTCGGCGGAGGGTGGATTCGACACTTATCTTTGGCTGAGTTCGCGTACAACAATAGCTTTCAAGCGAGCATTCAGATGGCTCCGTTTGAAGCGTTGTATGGACGCAAGTGTCGGTCACCACTTTATTGGAGTGACGTGGGCGAGAGGCAGACCTTGGGACCGGATGTATTATTAGAGGCAGAGGAGAAGGTCCGAGTGATTCGACAGCATCTTCAGACCGCCCAAAGCCGACAGAGGAGTTATGCCGATGTTCGGCGACGAGACTTAGAGTTTCAGGTTGGTGATCATGTATTCCTAAAAGTCTCGCCGTCCAAAGGAATTAGGAGGTTTGGCATCCGTGGAAAACTTAGCCCCCGATATATTGGACCCTTTGAGATATTGGAGCGTATTGGGCAAGTTGCCTACCGACTTGCACTTCCTCCGAGGCTTGCTGGTGTCCACAATGTATTTCACGTTTCTACCCTGAGGAGGTATGTCTTCAACCCGTCGCACGTCATCAACTTCACACCGCTTGAGATCAGCGAGGATTTGCGGTATGAGGAGCGCCCACTGCGAATTCTGGATCGAGAGGTGAGAGAATTGCACAGTCGGGCCATTCCCTATGTGAAAATCCAATGGAGCAATCATGACGAGCGCGAGGCTACGTGGGAGCTCGAGTCAGAGATGAGGGATACCCACCCCTACTTATTTGAGACATCGGACTGAGGATCGTTGTTTAGTTTGGTCTCGTTTCGAGGACGAAACTCTTTTTAGTGGGGAAGGATGTGATGATCCGGACTTCCGCAGGAACTGTTGCAACATTAAACAGTGACTGTAGGAAGCTTATACGGTGTAACGGAACTTATAGAGTCGAAATTGGACCTCAGAAATAGACTCGGCGCAAAAATCGGATCAAGTGGGCTTTCCGGGGGCTTTCGGCAAAATTTCGGATGAGAATTTGGCAAAACGGACAGCGGATTTGGACTCAGCGCGCGAAAACGGTCAAAATGGTGTATTTACTTATTTTTTCAGCGCAAGGGTACTGTTCATGCCGGAACAGTAACTCCGGCCGCCGGAATTACTGTTCCGGCGAGCGGCGGCGAGCGGCGAGCGGCGGCGGAGCGGCAGAGCACGGCTGAGCGCAGCGCGGGCAGGCGCGCAGGCAGCGGGGTCCACGGGCATGGCGTGCACCGGGTGCACGGAAAATGGGTGTTGCCACGTGGCAGCTTCTGATTGGTTGGATGGCTTCTAGAAGGCAGCGGGATTGGTGACAAGTGGCACGCTCCGATTGGCCGACATCTTCCGGAAAACCCAGTGCGGGGACAGGGCATGTTCACCCGGGGTGACACGTGGCGAATTTTGAGTGGACTTGCATAGGCTGTTTCCTATTTTGTGGACACGTGGCGCATCTTGGTTGGTCGGTTTTGGTGTTTCCTGTTTGGGCCGGATTTCGTGTGGAGCCCGAGAAGATTCCTTGGCCCATTATAAATCCCACCTCCCTCTTCACTCTGCGATTCCGCATCGTAGAGAGAGAATCCGAGCTTGTGGCCAGTACGAAAATTGCCATTCCCTCATGATGGAATGTCCCATACCATCCCAAGTCGTAAGCGACAACATGCCCAATCTGTCATAGCCAACTCGTTTGCTTCTACCAAGCCCACAAGCTTGAGTCTTCAACCAAGACTCGTTGTTCACTTGCCAATTGCATCACCAACAGGTCAAGTGCTCAGCCTGTCAAGGTCTCTGCCAGAAGCGAAAGTTTCAACCGAGGCTTATCAAACTCAGGCAATTTCAGCACCGTCACCATCGCCATCTTCAAACCGTCAAAATTTGACAAGCTTCTGAAACCTTATAACCCCGATCCTTCTTCAGCGGATCTGTCAAAGCCTTGCCTCTTTCCTCCTGCCGAATCATCAGAGACATGGAATAACATTACTGTAATGAATGAAAAGGTTGGGATTATTTGGAAACTGCCTCGAGGGTAAACATTTAGGCCTAAACCATCTCATGAGCATGAAAAAAGCAAAGTAATATAATAACTATTAATATACTAAGCTTTTCGGGTAAAAAAACGAAATAAATTTCGCCCTTAAAGCGTAGAACCACGTAGGTTAGGGATCTGTACGTCCCTTTCCTAGGCCAATACATAGCCTTCCAAGTACAGCAGAGGAAGCCCACTAGTAATCTCTGAAAAGTACTTATGAGCAATCTCATAAGTACTTGGAAGAGGAGGAATCTCATATTTGATTTTTCCATATTCCCCAAAAGCAAGCACTCGCTTCCTTAGACAAGGAGCAAAGCCCTCGCCGCGAAGAGCGAGTGCTTGACTTTGTTGTTGTTTTTAGGTCGTTCGAGGCGTCCGCGGAAAACTCCTATTTCCTTTCCTCCATCTAAGCGAATGCCCTGCTTTGATTCCAGAGATGTTTCCGATACGATACAAAGAATTCACTATTTCCTTCCGATGCAGTGACTTATTAATTGAAGGGGGTGAACGAACGGACAGCAAGGGGGAGGCGGGCATTTTTATGTAACCGTCAGTACGTCGACGTTCGCTCAAGCGAGAGGTTGTATACCTGGTTGGACGATCAGTGGTAGTTGCTATAAGCAGCTCTAGTCTCGTACTACGAATAAGAAAGTAGCAATAATAGATATCTCTTTCCTCACCGAGTTTGCCGGCCTGGGATGCGGATTCGAACCGCGTGGTTTATCGGCTGATCGATCTACCATTTGATCCCGCGGGGAAAAAAAGAGCAGGCGCACCCTGGCTAAATTTCAATTAGAAAATCTCTCGACTATGAACAGGTCAAACCAAACCGGATTATAGCAATTATTATTTTAATCTAAATGAAGATTGCAGGGTCTTTAGACACTTTACCGGCGGGGGAGGCGTAAGGAGGTTAAGTACTCCGTTTTGAACGACCACATTCGACGCGTCGACACTCGGGGTCTGACGAAAGGAGCGTTCAAACAGACCAAAATTGTCCTCCCCGCATAGAGATCAGTGATTTAAATAAATATAATTGCACTACCAGTCGAATTAAAAAAAACTTCCAGCCAGCAACCACTCACCACTCGGAGGTAGGAGGAGGACTCAAGGTTCACATAAGAAAGGCATGGGACAACCTTCTCTCTTAAGCCTGATCTCTCACCGGATTCGCTTTGTAGTCTCGTTCCAGCAGCTCGGAGCTGCGGGGAGCCGGGAAGGCATGCTTCAAGTTGACAACTAGCGAGAGCGGGGAAGCTGCCGTGAAGTTCGTGTAATTACCCCCTTTCATCCAACTATTTGATACGCGAACTAAGTCAGTTCAGTTATAACTGACGGTCAAATATCGTAGGGCTCCACCCTTTCTTGGAATGGTATAGGCCGCCCACATCTTCATTTTGAGAATATTGCAAAGCTATGCGACCCCCATTTCTTCAGCTAGTATGGCTATAGGGTCGGACTACGCAAGTCTTTCCGCTGGGAGCTCACGAGCGATCCCATCCGGGTCAACCACTTACCTACTTACGATCTTATCGAATGAAACCCGGAAAAGGGAACGACGGAGCAGCAGGGGAAGCTGACTTTCCTGGGCAAGGCCGCATAGAGATCATCGCTTTCCGTCCGCGGTAGCGTTAGTAGCGAGCGAATGCAATATACGTGATGGAGGGAGAGATATGAACCGCATCCTCTCTCATTCAACTCCACTTGGAATAGGTCAGCCCCCTATTAGATATGATTCCTTCTAAAAAGGAAGGAGACCAAAGCTCCCCGGGGATATACTATGATCAAGGCTCCTCAGCCCCCTTCCTCTGGACGAGGACCCCTTTCCCTCCAGGCTTCTATAGGCAGTCCCCTTTGATCATGGGTCCGGTTTCCCCGCAACGAAGCCTTTTCTTTTCATTTTCAGATAACCTACTAAAGTCACCATAGCACTTACAGAGCCCGATCACATCTTGAAGATGGCGTGTAATTTGCTCTTACTTCGAGGTAAGAGAAGCTGCTCCCTCGCCCGCGAGGACATAGTAGTAGTAAGTATCGATCTAGCTCATTTAAACGGCCATACAATTACTTGACCTCCGGTACACTTCTTCTTAGACCTCAAACTACTGTATTTTTTCATTATTGTTATTTCTAGAAGCAGCAAGCCATATGTACTGAGTGTACAGGAGGGACGGCCTTTCTCGGGAGACATGGCTCCTACTATACCCTTCAAACATTCCGGAAGGCAGTACTTCTAATATAATAAGAAAAAGTACCTGAAAGTAAAAGAGGTAGGAAAGGCCGAGTCTCCAAGCAACGCAAACTCTTCGTATGTTTTTTCAGCCTAGTAAGTAGGATTTTTTCTACATACTGGACTTCACTTTCCCTTACCGCTGTCCTCGTTCAGTCTACAGAAGGAAGGAGAAGTTCAAGTCAAGAAGCGATGATCAAGACGACCCCAGTAAATACTCCTTTTGTACATTTTCTTTTTTTACGATCTTCCAGAAGTTGATTGGGTTCGACTCCCATAGCTCTGCTGTAACAACAACAGAGGGAATGACGAAAGACTTACAAACCCGAAGTAAGTCTGAGGAAGAACTTTGCTTTATACAAAGAAATTCAAAGTCAAATCGTGACCTACCTGGCGACCTATTGCTTTAGTGAGAATGCATGGCAAACCAAAGAATTGTTGAAAGCGATTTTTGAGTTTTTTTAATAAAAACAATGCATTAATTTTAAATAGGCGAGAACGCCGTTACAGCACGTTTGTGAAAAACGGCAGTGGAATCTAAGTACAAAATAGGGCTGAGTTCAGGCAACCCTGAACCATCCCCAACAAAAAGAATCCGGTCCATCCGGGCTTTGTTAGCGTTTAATGGGCTGCTGGTTGGCTTCTCTATAACAATGACAAAAAGAGGCACAGAAGTTTTCAAAAAAAGCATAGATGTCCAGAAATAGATGCCGTAATCTCCAAGGGGGATCCTCCTTTCTTCTTATGATGTGCAGCTGAATCGCACTCTATAATCAAGTTGTTTAAATCTTTCTTTTTTGCTTCTTCTAAAGCCCATCTAAGCGCAACAGCTTCCGCCTGATCAACGGATTCAGAGTGAGAAGGTGAAGTCCCCTTCTCGTTCGATGACCGGCCCCTTCTTATGGTGAACTCCTGTCGCGATGAATGAAACTCCGTTCCGTGCCCCGTGTCAATCACATAGGAAAGTCGTTGGGTCGCCGGAGACCTATTTCAATGAAAGAATTATACCAAAAAGCCCCACTTATAGGAGCTCATACCTTCCAAGTACTGTACTTAACTGTACTGTTGCGCTACTGTTACTTTCAAAGAAAAAAGACAACTCCACTAAAGTACGTATACTATAAAAAGCCAGCCATCAAGCAGGATACTGTAACTTGAACGGGCTTTGGAACGAAAGTCGCTTTTCCCGTAATAAGATATGCGAGACCTTTCCCATAAACTAACCGAGAGACCTAGGCACTGGCATTCGAACTAGAATCGGGCATTCCCTACTGGCTTAAGAAAAGAGAGCTTTCAATGCGTAACAAACCCAATAAGTAATTGGGTGTACTATAGGGTCCTGGCGTGTGTGACAGTGACACTTCTACTTCCCCTTACTTTCGAAAGGCTAGTCGGGAAGATAGTGCCCATTGATGTAGCTGCTTTCACGTCCCTACCTATATTTAAGTTAAAGATAAGCAATATGGGATAGGCTGTCAACTGGAAAGCGGACGTGCATCCTAATCCTAACCGGGGTAAAGGCTTGACTTTCGGGCATACCAAGAAGACAGGTTCGGAGATGTGAGTAGAGGCAAAGCTTATGGGACTATCGCAAAAGGCACTTTCACTTTCCAAGGGGCTCATCATCAAGGGCGTACTCTCGCTCGGGAACAGGCAAAGGGAACATAAGGTAAGTTATTACATCCAGTGGTTACTGGATTTCCACATTCAATGGAAGCGGTAATGGTAATAAGAACAGGGCGAATGGAGACTCTAATAAACCTGGGCCTGGTTCATATACCTCTTCTAAAAAACCAAGTCCCAACCCAAAGCCTAAAAACTAGTAGGGAACATACTGGAAAAAGAGGCAAGTCCAATAATATCTGGCTGGCATCAACTCTATCTCATGTTGACTGGACCCCAACTCCCTATTTTTCAGACTCTTATTCGTGGAGTTGTTTTCTTCTGTCATCTTCCCTTCCAAGAGGTTTCTTTTCCACACTTGAACTTGAAAAAGACGAACTTGATTCACGAATGAAGGGTCGTCTCTATCTTTCTATTTTGTAAATGATTACTCGATTCGGATTTCTCCAATTCACTTTCAGAGTCTCAGAATTCACTTTCAGAGTCTCAGTCAGTCTATGCCTGAGATGGAAATGAAGCGTATTATGTCTTCTTCTTTATTACTAGTTGCTTAAGATATGGGATGCGGCGAATGGAGAGAATAGGAATTCATTAGTTCTAGAAAGGGGGCTAGTTTCAGTGGATCGATCAAAGGGGGAATCGTCTTAATCATTTTTATGTGACATCGGCCAGGTTATGAAATAGAAGGACCTAAGGTAGAGGGAGAAGGGATTTTCCATTTCTAAGGGTAGCACTGCTTCTCCAAACACTAAAGAATATGGAGTCATCTGTGTTGGAGTTCGCACTGAGGTACGATAAGCCCATAGAGCTTCATAAAGCTTATCGTGCCAATCTCGCTTATTCTTAGAGACAATATTCTTTCCAAGAGTTTTATTGAAAGCCTCTGCTAGACCATTCATTGGCTTGTGGGTAATAGATAGTGGAGAATCTCCAATCAATCAACTATTTATGATATGAAAGCATTTCCTTCGAGATGCGAAACCTTAAGTGGCCAAGAAAGGGATGAGTGCCGCTTAACTGATTTAGGACTGAAAGAGGAACATGGATCCGTACGGGGAGAAGAGAATCTAGGCTCTCTAAACTAGACCGATTGGACAGCTTTCAAAGGCGTAAATAGCTCTATTTGACCTGACCTAGTTTCAAAGGCTTGATTGCCCCATTCTATGTTAATCCGAAGTTGAATCAGGGCAGAGGGCAACTCCTATTTGTATTTGATTTGAACTAATTCGAATCTCGTGACCCATGATCCTTAGGAAGGGCAGAAGGTCTCGATCCCAGACCAGGCTCCGCTCAAGGCGATGGATGACTATCACTTACTCTTTTCCCTACGACCGAGTGAGCAGCTGTTCTTGCTGTTCTTGAATCAGTTGCATTTGATTTTGGAAGGTGGTCCCGTATCGGTATTCAAAGTAGTTTCGGAGAAAGGCTAAATGGATTTAGGAGCGAAATAAGCCGGCTATCCCCTTCTTAATAGACGCAGGCCCCGGCACCGGCTCGGGGTAAATCAAGGTAGAGTAGCAGCAATCAAGATACCGGGCTCAAGGCTAGATAGAAGATAGGCTCTTCCTCTTACCACCATACTTCCCGAGGGGAGGTTGAAAAAAGCTGTTAAAGAAGAAGCTGCAGTCCTTAGGCCTCCCAAAAAGATAGAAGTATCCGATAAACAGTCCTTACGCCGACATTAGCAGTAGCGCTAGTAAGGCCGACAAATACAAAGAGTGAAGGTGCGACAGCGCTTTTTTAAGCCCAAAGGCTAGTTCAGTCACTTCCGGATGAATAAGAGTTATCTTTCTCTTTCTCGATCGAAAGAACCTTAATCAAATGGCCAAGCTAAGAAGAATAGAATCATCGCCCGGGCCTTAATTAAGGCTTTCTTTCCTATATAGAGAGAATCCGCAAGTAGGAATAAGAGCATTGGGGAGAGGCCTATCTGCGTCGACTCTGAACGAATGGTTTTATGTGAAGAAGAGGTGGTAACTATTATAAAGAATCTTATCCCCTTACAGTTAGGAAAGCAAGTGCCATCCGAGAGTCTTCTTCGTCTTCTGCTGGAACTGTTTTCTCTAAAGGTAGTGAAGTGAGCCGAGGAGAGGAAGCATCCTGTTCACCAATCCGATCTTGTTTCAGAAGCTGGTAGAGAGTAGAGAATAGAATAGGCTGTGATGCCAGAAGAAGGGGAGAGAGATTTTCACTCTTGAGAGATCCTTTGAATACGACCAGGGGGATAGAAGCCCACGGAGGGGTAGGCTAAGCCGGAAAGGGAGAGAGTTGAGTTAGATCCGATGCCATTGATTCTGTTGGAGGAAGATCCAGAATTGCTTTTTTTTTCAGAATAGAAAATAACAAATAAGCTCTTGCTCACGAATCCCTTGATTGTGCAGATGAATATGCTGTTTAGCTTGGGACTAAGGCTTGTGATCCTTCTCTTAACGGTAGAACAAAAATAACAAAGGAGCTCCCCTAAGCAAGCTGCAGAGTCGTAGACCATTGCTTTAAAGACGGGATGGGATCTTTCCTTCTGATCCTAAGCTGTGAACTCATGGTCAAATGGCTTCCGAGGTGGGCTTTCCCTTCTCTATGGTCTTCTCCTAGGGTTTCTCTTGGTGGAGGAAGGGCTACTAGAAGCTGCCGAAGGAAAAGAAGTCTGGGCTGGGGAAGGAAGAGAACAAACAAGGGATTATCGAACAAGAGGATGAGCAAGGCTTTATCGAGGAGCAGGCTGATGCACCTTGGACTGATTGGATAGCCGGGTGAACATCCACAGCGGTGGATAGGACGATGTTGGAGTATCGGGGAAGGGGCTGAACTTTGCATTATAGAGTAAGCGGCCGACCAAATGTTAGTTCTGAGATATTCCTTTCCTCCCATGCCGAGCTACCAGGGCTTCTGGGCCTATGCAATTATGTTGACTAACCATGGATAAGTCCGATTCCCCCTTTTTTTTTTAGAGTCTTCAGCCGTTTAACAAGCTAAATAAAGATTCCCCGATATTCTAAGTGAGCAGGCGATTAATCAAAAATTCATTATTTTCGCTTGGAATAGTGGGTTTATTGTAGTAAATGAATCAGAACATATAGGTAGCAACTATCTCGAAATGGATAAGATTGCTCTCTCATTTTTCATTCGTATGGGTGAAAGGCCCGCTTTCGCCTACGACTTTCTCATCAGAGGTTTAAAAAGAGGTAGTGATTAACGGACTAGAGGGAACAAGGTTCAAGTCGACCAATGATAGGCGAACAACTAACTTCTCTGGTGTCCGTCAAAGGATTCGGAGGTAGGGGATGACCTGTAATTAATCTGGCTGTTCGGGTTAAAGGGAAGGGCCTCGTCGAAATCATCGGCTTTCTGCCCAACGCCACAGTTCCATTCAAGTCAGATTCGAAGAAACTAAGATTTACTTAGTAGACTTCACTCGTCGGATTAAGCAATTCCGTAAGCAAACTCATATTAGGGTGAGCGCCTATACCCGTGGGAGTCGCTGTAGCAAGCCTTTGCGCTAGCTCCGTCCAGGTGTGTGGTTCCTGAACATTCAAATTCACATAGGGATAATAATGTGAAAGAATTTCTGCACTCTTAATTAAATAGTAATGTGTGCGGGGAGACGAATTCATTGAAACGTGGGATTCAAGGGACTAGAGAAAAGAGGGTTTGAGAACTTGGGGAAGCTTAAGCGGTATCAAGGAATTCCATTTTCTAATTGCTTTAGACGTGGGAATATATTGTGAAGTTTTATAGGCTTTTCCTTATTTCTAAGTCAAAATTGGACCAAAAATCCGAGACTTGATTACCAATTCTCCGATCCTTTTTGGCCTCTTTCCAAAGTGGGTAAAAAATCAAATACGAGTTTACAGCCCGTCCCTATGTTCCACTCGGGCACCCTGCCACGCCCCGGGGTCGAAACTGCGACCCGGGCTCACCAACAGATCCGCCATCTGTACGGAAACTGCCGTACAGACGAAGCGTCTACCCTGCAAGTCAGATCTAAAGCTAAAAAAAATGTATCAGAGCTGAAATAGAACTAACACCCAAAAGCTAAAGCAAACAACTGAACATCTGAATAAATAAAATAATCCTCAAAATACGAGGTCTCACAAGAATGATACAAATACAATCCTCACCAAACTCTCAGAATGTCCAGTACAAAAGTGGAATCATAAAAATATACCGGGTACATCTATCACAGACTCTCAATTCTGGTAAGGAACTAAACGGCCACGTCCTCACCTCGATCTACTGTCTTTGCGCGAACCAAGCCGGAACAGCTGCCTCAGGAACCTGTCACCGCAGCGGGTGTGAGATCTACTGCAGAAGGTAGATCCCAGTGGGTACCGTCACCAATATCCACGGTATGCCCACTAAGTCTACTGGAGGCACAATAAATAGGTATGCAGATAGATAGATAGATAAAAGCTGAACGGAAACTATGGCTACCATGTCTCAATCATCATGCTCAGGAAACTCTATTAGAGATGAAATATGCATACACTCGCTACTGCTAACATGCCTCAAGTATCATGCTCAAGGAAAACTCATCTAAGAACAATCTATGCAATCACTCTCTCATATCACCCAATCTCAATGACTGCCTCATAGGGTCCAGTCAAGCCTGCGCCAAACCTACTGCCACCTCATCCACATAGGGACGGGACTTACGTAGGGCGTCCCACACGGACTATCTCAATCTCAAGCAAACTCTAGTGTATCAACTAGTCGCATCATCAACACGCACCCGGGGCGTAGCTCGAGGGGAGCGACCCCACCGAACTCAAGTATCTCATCAGTCTCAACTATCTCAATAAGCGGCACATGCAGGCTATGATCCACGATCAAACAGATCGGTATCTCAAAGCTCAAAAGCACAACTCAGTCGGAAAAAGAACCACGACTGAATCAGGAAAGCCCAAACAATCTCACAGCTATGTCGGAGAACCCTCAACAAACCAATCTGATAATGCACGACCCGTGGCTGAGTCGGGAAACCTCCACGACTCAATCTGCCAGAACCCCCAAGACTCTCAAAGCTAAGTGGGAGAATCACCTCCACCACTAAATCAGAAACACGACCCATGATCTAGAATAAACCCATCAATCCCAACAAGGAAGTGCGACTCTCAAGACACTAGAAACTCAACACACAATGCACTAAAAATCCGCTCGGCCCTCTGGCACGAGCATACATGCAATCTGAACTAACTCAACCCCTCTGGGTGAATCCACTATTTTAGAAACATTTTTCAAAGCCCGGTTTCATTAAAACATATCCGACAATTTTTAAAATGGTTCAGATGCCAATCCAATGCAAAATGATCATGCAGTCTAGTATCAAGACACCTCTAGATCATCCTAAAAATATCAGGGGCTCAGGAAAGTATTCCTACAATTTTCTAGGCAACTATCAGATTTATCAAGCATAAAAACAGATAAACTAAACATGATCAATATGCTTACAGAAGCTTTAGAGGGCATTCCATACATTTTGGAGAAATTCCAACCCACCTCAAATGCATTCCGCAGGCAATCGTTGAAGTTGGTGAAGCGCCGCACCGCTCACTGTCGGAAATCTGCCGGAAACGCCCCAAAATCGCGCCGCACGCGCGCTGCCGCGGTCCTCGGAAAAATCCCCCGGAAGCTCGATCAATCCTCTCGAGTCCACTAAATAAAATCCGGCGCGTCCCGGATCTCACTGTCCAATCACAGCATGCACGCACGCGCGCGTGCTCCCTCGGCTCCGCACAGTAAAAATCCAAGCTCACAGCCAACAATGCCAAAGATGGAAGAATAAGCCAAATAAGCTCAAGCCTCATCAAAATCCATCTAATAGTCCAAAAACCCAACAATAAAAAATCAGTCGGCTTACCTCGTACGTGCGGCCAGCGCGCGCGCGACTCCGCTCCACTCGAAGCAGCAAGAACACTAAGCTGCACCATCAACACCCTCTCAACCTCTTCCACTCTCATTAACTTCTTCTTCTTTCTTTTCCTTACTTCTTTTCTCTCCCTCTGTCGTGGAGAAGAAGACAGGCTGGAGGCTCAATAAATAGAGGGTGTAAACAATAGGAGAAGAAATTACCGAAAAGCCCTCACTCAAAAATATCCAACCTGCTTAATTCTGGCTCCTAGAGTCATTGAGTACCGGTACCCATAATGGGGTGCCGGAACTAAACCATTTAGTTCCGGAACCAAATGTTGGGTTTCGGAACACAGCATGCAGTTCCGGAACCCAGACCTTGGTTCCGGAACACAATGCTCCAAACCTCCAAATCTGAATCTGAAGCTTCCTAATCCTCGCTGACGACTCACTTTATGCCCCGGAAGCATCTGCACCCCTCTGGAAACTCCCGAACCCCACTGTAAACATAAAGTACACATGTCCAAAGCCTTTCCTACTCAGAAAGCTCAACTGTGGGGTCGGTGCGCTCAATCCAACAACCCGGTGCTCTCACAAGGAAATCCTCACTTGGTCTCTTTTCTCATTTCTTTTCTCTATTCCACAGCGGTTTATAATCAATTAAGTAATCCTTTACTCGCCAAGTCCAACTCACTTTTTGTCTTCGGGGCCTCCGCAACAGTCCGAGTCAACCCGAACTCCGCTGTAACCAGAAAACACACATGTTCCAACACAACCCAATTTCTGCGCACCACCGCGGAAATCGATACTCTAACCAATCCAATACTCAGCAAGTACCCTACAAGTACACAATGCCCCGAAGTCACAGATTCAAACTGGGCTTCCAAATTCGACGCCGCTAACTCACTTTCCATCCCAATGGATTCTGCGTCGATCCGAAATAATCAGAACTCATTTGTAAATCCTAACGAACACGCTCAAGCGATTTTCCCCGCACCACGCCATCCAGCGAGGTCGGTGCACTCTACAAAGTCCCGATACTCTACACACCCACCAGGAGAGAGCCTCAATTCACTTTCTCTATCACTTATTGCAGGAAATGGAATCCCTCCGGACTAGACGATCAAGATCAGGGCTCCCACTCTCATTCCAATGTCTCAAAGGGTCTTGGTCAAGTCATTGACAACTTTGGTACTGATGATCGATAGATAGGTTTCAGTCAAGGCACAACCAGAGCCCCTTATTACATGCAACGAATCAGTCAGCAGAAATGGTATAGCACACTCACCCAGTGTGAACTGGGGAGTCAGGGTTAAGAAAAAGCCAGTCTATTGTCCGCCCAATCTCCCCCTCCCCCACACTGGAAATCAAGGACAAGTGCTAGTAGGAATTACGGGACAAGAAAAAAGCCATAGATCATACGCTAGCTATGCGAAGTTTAGACAGCCAAAACGAGAAAAAGCCAAGCAGGATAAAGTTTACAGACAAAGATAAAATAAAGAACTGGATCAAATTCTACTTACTCCCTTAGGCTGCTTTGGCTTAGGTGGAAAAGATATTGGATAAAGGTCAGACACAAGAAAGGGCTTTCGCCGATCAGTAGGACAACCTGATTGAAAAAGAAAGTCTGCAAAGAGGCTTCGGTAAGCAGCAGCCCCACCAAGTGGTCAACGCAGTCAAAGCATCGGCCCTTACTATACTATTCAACGGGCCAAAGGAAATTATCCATCTAGTTTGGTTTTGAGCTGTAAGTAGCCCTCACAGTCCAGTGGTAACCCGAGAGGTCAGTCAGGTCAGGAAATACAGCCCGATCAAGTGAGGCCGGAAAGACACAAATAGAGGAAATCGAAAAGGTAAGACTGGACTTGCTAATCTCCCAGTATTTAGGCATTCATTGACTCAAATCAAAGAGTTCTTTGCCTGCTCAGCCGCAACTCCTTTCTGGGTTCGATATCCTTGCTTTGCCAGTTCATGGACGAAAGAACCAGATCTATCTTTTCGCTGATGTGATGAATAGGCCAATCGAATCGGGATCGGAGGGGCCAGTGCTTCTAGGCGTAAGGCCTTTGCGGCCAAGCCAATGAGATGGCTATTTGAATCAGAAACTGCGCTGAAACCAGCTTTGAAGAGATGATGCAGGCCCGAGTCCCTTTATCATTCCATTATGCAGACGGCTGGGGTATGGATGCGTATCACATCTGTTGCCATCTTCAAGACAGACATCATTATGATTTATCCAAGCTTGTTGATCGTGCCGAAACAATCAATGATGTTGTTTATGTCATTCAGTCAGCTGCTATTAGGGATAAGGTGAATCCCTTAGAGTATCCGCCGGTCCCCATCAGTTATAAAGGACCAAATTAGGAGTGCTCTTCATTCTTCTTGATGTACAACTTCTATCTTTGTAGCTTATCTCTGAAGCTAGTTATATATATGCATGAAGGCTGACAGACTCATTTCGTCGTTATGTATAGTTACAGATGAAACATATGAGAAACTGCTCGATCTGGTGAAACCCATTTCTATATCTCAGGAAGTGTTTGACGAGGATGCGCCCCAGAAGCGGGCTAGAAAGGATCATCCGCCAGTTGTGAGCGGAGTTCAAACTGTAGCCAAGGCGGCTCGAGACAAAAAGGCCAAACTGGAAGCAGAAACCGCATCAGTGCCTCAGACACCATTACCGCCAATCTCCGAGTTCTCATTTAAGGAAACTCGGGTCCAGGAAGAAGAAGGGGAAGTCACCCCAACTGAACCAGGTATTGAGATTTCCTTGATTTTGCCTTTTTCTACCATATATATAACTAGCTAAAGTAGTTATTACTTGTTATTTTACTCATATTCTTCTTTCTTCTGTAGAAGCTTTTGCCACACCGATCCCAGAGACAGAGACAGCTCGGGATCATCAAGATCACTTTTCAGTCATTCCCACTACAGAGGAAGGGGTATCAGCTCATTCCACCCCCAGTGAAGAACACATCCCCCTACGGAAACAAATTGCAATAAGAAAGTCGAAGACCGTTAGATTCTCCTCTCCTCCGGCGGGTACATTCTCTACCTTCACGACGAATCGTTGTCTATCTCTTCAAGAAGTCATTGGAGGGAGAAGCTCTGAGGTGGTTCACCACCCTCAATGTAGAAGACCTCCGATCGTTTCCAATAGTGTGCCAGAAATTTCTAGCTCACTTTAGCCATAGGAGGCTCTACGTCCCCACCATAGTCGACCTCATGGCCGGGCCGAAAAGATGAAACCTAGTGAGGACTTCATAGAAAATCAGACTAGTAAGAGTAGAAAACCTTCCAAGAGCAAGGGATTGAATTCTGGTCGGGAAGAATTATACAATATGTGAAAGTTACTCTTCGAGAATGCCTTACTTCATCCGCAGCAAGAGAAGTAGCTCTTTTCGAGCAGCCTTATCTGCTCTTATCGGGCTTACCCCTGTTGATGCTCCATAAGAAATGGAGCTCTTTTGCGGGATAAGGGCTCTTTTCTTAGCTGCTTATCCATCCGTTCTTTTTCACCTGGAATTGAACTGTAAGAGAACCAATCTATTGTCTTCGAATAGTCAAGGTATGCCTTTCCAAAGCCACTAGGCATAGAGGGAACTGCTCTCGAACTTGAATCCCCTCTTGTTGTACCCCTGAAAGAATAGGTCCTGCTCGTTATGCTTCGGATTCTGTCTAGTAGATGCGAATCATAGTCATAACCCTAGTTGACCTTTCTTTCCCTTTGAAATAAAAGCCAATGGACATAAGAAGGAAGTCTTCGTTTGCAAGAATAGGCTCTGGGACTTTCTCAAAGGGAATGATTGGACAAAGAGAAGAAGGGCAACTAGTCTTCTTTCGACCAGTAAAGGCAGTTGCCAGACTGTTGAGTGAAAGCTCTTTCTATGACAAAGAGTAATCCCACAGAACACAGAAAGGAAAAGACTTGACCGACTTGATGACTATCTCTTCTTGGACAGTCTTTGAATAGCCGTAGTTCTTACACAAGGGATGTCCTTCTTAGTAAGCCTTTTTCTTGAATATTCCTTTTCACGTGCACACCCTATTAAATAAAAGGCAGAAGAGGAAAAAGAGAATGACATAAGCACCTACTCTTGCAAAGGGCCTAAGCGGTTCAAGCCTATGTGACCAAACTCCCGTCTAGCACAAAGCTCCTTGAAAACTGTCCTTCTATTCCTTTTTCTTAACCCTATTATAGTTAAGTATAGTTAAGTATAGTTAAGTATAGTATACTAAAGTAGAGAAGAAAAGAGAAGGAAAGCGGGTTTCGGGTAGTTGCTCAGGGAGAATGGTCCGTGCGCCCTTTGAGAGAGGAAAGACAGGAGGGCAAAGGTTGAATCATGAAGATTGTAAAGTGGCTGGATTACAAAGAAGTAGGTCCGGGGAAGCGACCGGAACAATCGATCAAAGAAGGAATGACCCCTGGGTTGGGTCTTTCTCGATATGCTCTCTCACAGCAAAGTTTGACATTCAATCTTTCGACGAGTCTCGTTGGTGCCGTCCAGATTAAAGTATGTCTAGAGCATGCCTCCTTCGTGAACGTAATGAAGATGCTAATGAGCTGGCGCACTGAAAGACAGATTCTGGAAGGGAATCGAGAGTGCAGTTCATTCACATAATGAATTTATTGCTGCCATTCCGACTTTCCAAAGTTAGAAGAATGCACGCAAAAAACCTGAGATCAGACCTGGGAGACTCCCACCCCTTTTCTCTACCACCTACCTGTAAAACAGAAATCTGGAACCGCTACCTGCGATCTGGCATATCTCTCAACTACCCACCCAAATTCCGCGAAAGAGTCCCAAAGAAAAAGCAGCTCCTTCAGCTCTTGTATTCATATCTCCCACTTCTCGTCCTGATCTAGGAGCAAAGCCAACCAACCAATTCCCATTGCATTGGTCGATCCATCAATGAAAGAAAAACAACAAACAATACCAACATTGGCTAGTTAGCTCAAGCTTAACAACCTCTCTACGCACTAAGAAAATGGAAAGTGGCTCCTAGGCCAAGAGAGAGGCCGCAAAAATTAACAGAAGCTTTCACTTGAAATCCCACCTTCTCTTCTGATTCCACTCGGAAAACCAAGACTATTGCTGCTTTTTACTACAGTGAAACTAGAAATCCAAAAGCAAAAGCGGATCCTGGAGAATGAATACTTATTTCCAACAGGTGAAAATAGAATGCGACATTACCTTTGCTGCAACTCTTGTTGGGCACCCACATAGATCTACTTATATTCCTATTCTAGATCTTAATCTGACATGAGCCATGAGGCTATGAGAGAAACGAAACCTGCTTCAATTACCATCGAACCTTTATTTAGTTGGGCAATCCCAAAGGGAGAGTGTATGGTTCCTCAATCTTGGCTTGGGTTTAATAAAATAAGGAAGATTCCTTGTTTGGAATAAAGACTAAAGAAGAATGCGGTGCATACACCGAGCTAAGGACTAGAATTCCATCCCCGATTCTCAATAAGAATTGGTATGATCGATCAGGACGACATGCATGTAAGTAGCGGATGCGGACGAGCGGACGATCGATTGCCCGTCCTTTCAAGTAGTGATAGTGGAGATCTCAGGTAGGAGAGCTAGGGGAAAGAGGCAGTTGCTTTTGCCCCTCTCTTTTCGTGGATCTAGGACCCCGGTTAAGTTGTTGAGATTCAGGGTGGAAAGTGCTTGTGTAGACTCCACCAGCGAGTTCATCTACGACCAACCCTCGATCAATAATAGTTGGGAAGGTCTCAATCACTTATCTACGACAAGCCTCGATTTGCTTGAGATTGAGTTGAGGCTTGACTTAAGGACTTCTCTCAAATGAATGGGAACTGAGAGCGGATTTCCCAATGGGCTGGCTCTTAGCTCGATGGGTATCGCCGGTATCGCTTCTTTCTGGTTTTTCATGATTGCCATCATTTTGGCGAGTTTTCTCTGGAACCCTCCGCTCATGCAAAAGGGTTTGTCTAGACTGGTCCTTGGCACATTGAGCAAGACAGTGTATTCAACAATGGTTGGAGTCATCTCAATTGAGCCGAAAGTTTAGTTTAGTAAAGTAAAAAAAGAAAGAAAGGCTGGCTAATCAATTGCATCATTCTATGGCATTAGAAAGAATATTATCGAATAATTCCTTATTGCTCTTAGCGCTTATGTATGTTGTCATATCACTGATAACACTCCTCACTATCCTACATACAAAGTTAACAGATTGGATAAGAGACCATTACTTAGTAATAACTAGTATTGTATGCTTTTAGCTGGCTGGATGGAATTTTTTGACTTTACTACACTACGATAGCATGCATATATGAATGAGATGAGTTCGTATCAACAAGGTCTAAGCCCGCTTTTCCGCTTGAATTATGGTTTGGAGAATTGCCTATCTAATAACCTGCCCCTATTATCGTCAACCTCTCAAAAGACGATTCGGGATCGTTCATCTCAATCTCGCTAATAATCGCTTCTGCCACTTAGTGAAGTGCTCTGTGGCAGTCATGATGACACAATGCTCATTGGATACTTGCTGCGGGCGTTCATATCTATTCGACCGAAAAGCCGCTTTTCGTTAAGAGAAATTGCTTTATAGACTATTAGGGGCAAAGCGAGCGGGCTGGGCTTGGGCTGTAGAGTACCGGGTTTTCGTATAGTGTACCAACCTCGCAAGATGGCGTGGTGCGGAGAAATGGATTTGGATGAGTTCCAAATATGTTTACAGATGAGTTCGGGTTGATTCGGATCAACGCGGAAGCCCCAGCTTGAATCGGAATTTTCCGGGCATTGTGCGCCGTTAGCGGACCGGTTTTGTAGAGCCCCGACTCCACAATTGTGCACAGAAAAATTAGAAAATGGTTGGAACATGTGTATTTTCAGATTACAGCGGAGTTCGGGAGGTTCCGGACTGATGCGGAGGCCCCGAAGGCAAAAAGTGAGTTGGAGTTGGCTTAATTTGGATTAATTAATTAATTAGTAATTAAGGTCTGTGAAGAAAATAAAGCAAGAAAAGAGATGAAGGTATTAATGTGGTTTTTTTTTTTTTTTGTAAGTGGAGTAGATATTTCTTTGGGGGATTATTTAAATCCTTTTCCTACAGCTGCCTACCACCATCCCGTAATTAAGGCTTCACTTAATTAACCCTGCCACCTCACCTTCCTCTTCAACTTGCAAACAGAGGAATGAAGCAAGAACAGAGTAAGAGACAAGAAGAGGGAAAAGAGAAGGGATGATGGAAGAAGATGAAGAAGAGGTGACGTAAAAGAAGATTTGGAGTTGTGGTGGGGTCCCCTTGCTGAAGCTGTGTGGAGCGAGCAGAGCGCGCGCGCGTCGAGCTCAACGAGGTATGTTGCTGTTTTTTTTTTTTTTTTTTGGAGTGAGCTCGGTTTCGGATTTTTGAATTTGCGGTTGGTTTTTTGGATGGATGATTTTTCTTGTTGGAGTGATCTTATTGCCCACTGTGTGGAGAGGAAGCAGCGTGCAGCCAGGAGCCGCGCGGGCGCGCAAGGGCGCCGCGCGCGGCTGGCGCTGATGCTGCGCGGGCGCCCATGGGCGCCGCGCGCAGCAAGCAGAAGCGCTGTGCGCGCGCAGCTGGGCGCTGCGAAGCAGGCGCCACGCAGCTGGGCGCTGCGCAGCGCCGCGCAGCAGGACGCGCGCAGCGGGCGCACGCTGCGGGCCTGGGCGCCGCGCGGGCAGTGCAGCTGGGGGGCGGGCGCGCGCAGCTGCGCCACTGGGCACCGCGCGGCTGGCACCAGGCGCCGCGCGGCAGACCCAGGCGCTGCGCGGAAGACCCAGCGGCAGCGGCAGCGGCTGGCTGCGGGCGCGCCGGGCCATGCGGGCAGCTGCTGGGCAGCGAGCAGTGGCGCGTGCGCAGCAAGCTCCTCGCGTCGGCGCACGGCGTTTTCGGCGGCCGAGGGCTGGTTTTTCGCCGGCGATCGCGTGGGTTGGCCGGGATGACTGAGTTTTGTGGTTTTTCCCCTTTTTTCTCTCACAAGATGCCGTCATCGTGGCAGTTTCGGCGAGATGCTGTGCGGAGCCCGAGTTGAGTGCGCGGCATGCGGATTTTGCACCTGTGCAGTCTGGGCAATTTTGGGTGTGCTGAGGGTGTATAGTGTGTCCTGAGGGTGGTTGTGTGAAGTGTGTGCTGTGTGTAATTGGGCTTTGTGTCTGTGCAAAGGACTTATGGAGGGTGCTATGGTTTTTTGTGAATGTAATTGAGGATGTGATTTGAGTTGGTGTTGTGGGTTTTATTATTTGGTGCTGGAGCATTGGTGTGTTGTATGTTGGCTGAGGAGCGAGCCGGTTGCGCGCAGGATTTTGGGAGGACTCGACGGAATTTAATTGAGCTTCCAAGGATTTTTTCCATGGTTCGCGGCTGTGTGGGCGCGCACGGCATGACTGTCAGAGTTTCGTCAGTTTGAGGATTCGGCGCTTCCCCAACTTCAGCGTTGCCTGCGGAAAGCGTTCCAGGTGGGTTGGAATTTCTCCAAAATGTATGGAATGCCCTTTAATGCTCCTGAATGCAATTTTGATCATGTTTACCATGTTATTTTTACTGTAGGAAAATCTGATAGTTGCCTGGAATTTTCTGGAAAAATTATTAGAACCCCTGATTATTTTTAGCATACTCCTGATGTTTTATGACACTAGATTTCATATTTGTTTGCATAAAAATTGCACCTGAATCGTTTTAAAAATCGAGAAGACCCATTTTAAGGAAAATCAACTTTTTAAATGTGGTTTTTAAATCATGAGTTCGCCAGAGGTATGGCATAGGTTCAGGGTGCATTTGACCTCGTGCCTGGGGGCCGAGTGGGTACTTTTTGGAGTTTTTGAGATGAGCTCTAGTGTCAGGTGAGATGAGGTTTATTGTCGAGATTGTTGAGATTATTCTAGATCAGGGATTGTGCATTATCAGATTGAGTCGTGGAGGTGGTTCTCCGACTTAGCTTTGAGAGTTGGGGTTCTGGCAGATCGAGTCGTGGAGATTTCCCGACTTTGCCATGGGTTGTGCATTATCAGATTGAGCCGTACATGGTTCTCCGACAGATTATGTGAGGACCTGGGCATTACCTGTTTTAGTCGTGGAGTCTTTTTCCGACTGAGTTGTGTTTTTGAGCATTGAGCTTCCGATCTGTTGATCGTGATCACAGCCTGCATGAGCCGCTTGTTGAGACAGATGAGACACGCTTGAGCTCGGTGGGGTCGCTCCCATCGAGTTACGCTCCGGATGCGATGATGATGCGCCTAGTGGATATACTAGTGGTCGCTTGATACCCCTGGCTGAGTTACCATGGGATCACTTTGTGTGAGATTGAGATAGTCCTTTTTGGACGTAGTGGCAGTAGGTTGGCGCAGGCTTGACTGGACCCTATGAGGCAGTCATTGAGATTGGGTGATATGAGCTGGTGGTTACATATTCTGTTCTTAGATGGGTTTTTCCTTTGAGCATTGATTCTGTAGTACACTGAACTTTATCAATTGCGAAGTTCGAGTGTGTGGAGGGTTGAATGATACCCTTAGAATGTTTTTGTAAGCTTCCGGAAGGTCCTAGAAGGTTTCCGGAGAGTTTGGGCGCAAATCGGAAATTTTCAAAAATTTTGAATTTTTGGGGTTTTTGGCTTCGGGATCCGGATCGGATAGGGGCAATCCGGATCGTCCGCGCGAAACTGGAAATTCCACGTTCGGGATCCGGATCGGATAGGGGCAATCCGGATCGTCCGCGCAAAACTGGAAATTCCACGTTCAGGATCCGGATCGGATTGGGGGCAGTCCGGATCGTGCGGGTCTGGACAGCACAGTATGAAACGAAATAACGTTTCTTGCAAGGGGCTTTTGGGCTTTTGTTACTTTAGGGTTTTTAACCCCTTCACTCCTCTTTTCCTCTCATTTGGAGAGAGCAAGAGAAAGTGTTAGAGAGAGAGAGGGAGAGAGAAATCTTGGATTTTCTTCTCCAACCCATCCCTCTACTTGGATTCTTCTTCAACCTCCTCTTCTCCACCATTGAAGCTTGCTACAAGAGCTTGGAGGAAGGCTTGAACTTGAAGAAGAAGGAAGTTTGGAGCGCTTGTGCCTATCCTTCGCTTTTCCAAGGTGGGATTTGAGCTAAAAGAGGTTTGGAACACTTCTTTTTCCTTTCTTTTGGGATTTTTGAAGGAAAACCTAGGTTTTGGAAAACTAGGGTTTATTTTGGGGCTTTTTGATTTATAGCTTTTGGGGTGGAATTGATGGGTGTAGAACACTCTTGTAGGTTGGTTTTGAAGCTTTTCTTGTTTGGATTTCAAGATTTAGCAAGATTTCTCAACCTAAGGTATTTTTCCACCTATTTTTCCCTATGATTTTAAGGGATTTTGTGATTAGGGTTTTGTGATGTTTTAACCCTTTGGAAACTTCTCTTAGGGCATAAGAGGAAGTGTGGGCTTCTTGGTTGGGATCCTTCACAAGGATTTGGCAACTATCCGGTTGGTCTGACCTCACCGAAATGGGTGAACCCCCTATGTCTTCTATAGACTTTTAGGGCATCATTGTTATATTAAACATGCGTCGTTTGATTTATCATGATTTATGATCATGCATTTGAACCCCTTCATGCGTAGAAAAATTCATACTCTATTTAGTAGAGGTAAACATTGTAGGTGCATGGGCACTTTGAAGGGGGATTGAATAGGAATTTTCGTGAACTTAAGCTTTTGGATATGAATAGAGAATAACTATACATGTTATAGAATTATTGAGATATGTTATGCATATGATCATGAAGAAAATGGACATTATGACATTAGTGCCATCTAGTGTAGGGAGATACAAGTAGAAAACTTCTAAACTTGTACAATCAAAATGAAATAGTTAGATTCCATGTTTGAGACATGAGGATAACTTGTAAATGTTTTATTCTTTCATTATGCAAAATAATGTTAATATTGTATATGAAACATTGACTCTAATAAACCTGGGCCTGGTTCATATACCTCTTCTAAAAAACCAAGTCCCAACCCAAAGCCTAAAAACTAGTAGGGAACATACTGGAAAAAGAGGCAAGTCCAATAATATCTGGCTGGCATCAACTCTATCTCATGTTGACTGGACCCCAACTCCCTATTTTTCAGACTCTTATTCGTGGAGTTGTTTTCTTCTGTCATCTTCCCTTCCAAGAGGTTTCTTTTCCACACTTGAACTTGAAAAAGACGAACTTGATTCACGAATGAAGGGTCGTCTCTATCTTTCTATTTTGTAAATGATTACTCGATTCGGATTTCTCCAATTCACTTTCAGAGTCTCAGAATTCACTTTCAGAGTCTCAGTCAGTCTATGCCTGAGATGGAAATGAAGCGTATTATGTCTTCTTCTTTATTACTAGTTGCTTAAGATATGGGATGCGGCGAATGGAGAGAATAGGAATTCATTAGTTCTAGAAAGGGGGCTAGTTTCAGTGGATCGATCAAAGGGGGAATCGTCTTAATCATTTTTATGTGACATCGGCCAGGTTATGAAATAGAAGGACCTAAGGTAGAGGGAGAAGGGATTTTCCATTTCTAAGGGTAGCACTGCTTCTCCAAACACTAAAGAATATGGAGTCATCTGTGTTGGAGTTCGCACTGAGGTACGATAAGCCCATAGAGCTTCATAAAGCTTATCGTGCCAATCTCGCTTATTCTTAGAGACAATATTCTTTCCAAGAGTTTTATTGAAAGCCTCTGCTAGACCATTCATTGGCTTGTGGGTAATAGATAGTGGAGAATCTCCAATCAATCAACTATTTATGATATGAAAGCATTTCCTTCGAGATGCGAAACCTTAAGTGGCCAAGAAAGGGATGAGTGCCGCTTAACTGATTTAGGACTGAAAGAGGAACATGGATCCGTACGGGGAGAAGAGAATCTAGGCTCTCTAAACTAGACCGATTGGACAGCTTTCAAAGGCGTAAATAGCTCTATTTGACCTGACCTAGTTTCAAAGGCTTGATTGCCCCATTCTATGTTAATCCGAAGTTGAATCAGGGCAGAGGGCAACTCCTATTTGTATTTGATTTGAACTAATTCGAATCTCGTGACCCATGATCCTTAGGAAGGGCAGAAGGTCTCGATCCCAGACCAGGCTCCGCTCAAGGCGATGGATGACTATCACTTACTCTTTTCCCTACGACCGAGTGAGCAGCTGTTCTTGCTGTTCTTGAATCAGTTGCATTTGATTTTGGAAGGTGGTCCCGTATCGGTATTCAAAGTAGTTTCGGAGAAAGGCTAAATGGATTTAGGAGCGAAATAAGCCGGCTATCCCCTTCTTAATAGACGCAGGCCCCGGCACCGGCTCGGGGTAAATCAAGGTAGAGTAGCAGCAATCAAGATACCGGGCTCAAGGCTAGATAGAAGATAGGCTCTTCCTCTTACCACCATACTTCCCGAGGGGAGGTTGAAAAAAGCTGTTAAAGAAGAAGCTGCAGTCCTTAGGCCTCCCAAAAAGATAGAAGTATCCGATAAACAGTCCTTACGCCGACATTAGCAGTAGCGCTAGTAAGGCCGACAAATACAAAGAGTGAAGGTGCGACAGCGCTTTTTTAAGCCCAAAGGCTAGTTCAGTCACTTCCGGATGAATAAGAGTTATCTTTCTCTTTCTCGATCGAAAGAACCTTAATCAAATGGCCAAGCTAAGAAGAATAGAATCATCGCCCGGGCCTTAATTAAGGCTTTCTTTCCTATATAGAGAGAATCCGCAAGTAGGAATAAGAGCATTGGGGAGAGGCCTATCTGCGTCGACTCTGAACGAATGGTTTTATGTGAAGAAGAGGTGGTAACTATTATAAAGAATCTTATCCCCTTACAGTTAGGAAAGCAAGTGCCATCCGAGAGTCTTCTTCGTCTTCTGCTGGAACTGTTTTCTCTAAAGGTAGTGAAGTGAGCCGAGGAGAGGAAGCATCCTGTTCACCAATCCGATCTTGTTTCAGAAGCTGGTAGAGAGTAGAGAATAGAATAGGCTGTGATGCCAGAAGAAGGGGAGAGAGATTTTCACTCTTGAGAGATCCTTTGAATACGACCAGGGGGATAGAAGCCCACGGAGGGGTAGGCTAAGCCGGAAAGGGAGAGAGTTGAGTTAGATCCGATGCCATTGATTCTGTTGGAGGAAGATCCAGAATTGCTTTTTTTTTCAGAATAGAAAATAACAAATAAGCTCTTGCTCACGAATCCCTTGATTGTGCAGATGAATATGCTGTTTAGCTTGGGACTAAGGCTTGTGATCCTTCTCTTAACGGTAGAACAAAAATAACAAAGGAGCTCCCCTAAGCAAGCTGCAGAGTCGTAGACCATTGCTTTAAAGACGGGATGGGATCTTTCCTTCTGATCCTAAGCTGTGAACTCATGGTCAAATGGCTTCCGAGGTGGGCTTTCCCTTCTCTATGGTCTTCTCCTAGGGTTTCTCTTGGTGGAGGAAGGGCTACTAGAAGCTGCCGAAGGAAAAGAAGTCTGGGCTGGGGAAGGAAGAGAACAAACAAGGGATTATCGAACAAGAGGATGAGCAAGGCTTTATCGAGGAGCAGGCTGATGCACCTTGGACTGATTGGATAGCCGGGTGAACATCCACAGCGGTGGATAGGACGATGTTGGAGTATCGGGGAAGGGGCTGAACTTTGCATTATAGAGTAAGCGGCCGACCAAATGTTAGTTCTGAGATATTCCTTTCCTCCCATGCCGAGCTACCAGGGCTTCTGGGCCTATGCAATTATGTTGACTAACCATGGATAAGTCCGATTCCCCCTTTTTTTTTTAGAGTCTTCAGCCGTTTAACAAGCTAAATAAAGATTCCCCGATATTCTAAGTGAGCAGGCGATTAATCAAAAATTCATTATTTTCGCTTGGAATAGTGGGTTTATTGTAGTAAATGAATCAGAACATATAGGTAGCAACTATCTCGAAATGGATAAGATTGCTCTCTCATTTTTCATTCGTATGGGTGAAAGGCCCGCTTTCGCCTACGACTTTCTCATCAGAGGTTTAAAAAGAGGTAGTGATTAACGGACTAGAGGGAACAAGGTTCAAGTCGACCAATGATAGGCGAACAACTAACTTCTCTGGTGTCCGTCAAAGGATTCGGAGGTAGGGGATGACCTGTAATTAATCTGGCTGTTCGGGTTAAAGGGAAGGGCCTCGTCGAAATCATCGGCTTTCTGCCCAACGCCACAGTTCCATTCAAGTCAGATTCGAAGAAACTAAGATTTACTTAGTAGACTTCACTCGTCGGATTAAGCAATTCCGTAAGCAAACTCATATTAGGGTGAGCGCCTATACCCGTGGGAGTCGCTGTAGCAAGCCTTTGCGCTAGCTCCGTCCAGGTGTGTGGTTCCTGAACATTCAAATTCACATAGGGATAATAATGTGAAAGAATTTCTGCACTCTTAATTAAATAGTAATGTGTGCGGGGAGACGAATTCATTGAAACGTGGGATTCAAGGGACTAGAGAAAAGAGGGTTTGAGAACTTGGGGAAGCTTAAGCGGTATCAAGGAATTCCATTTTCTAATTGCTTTAGACGTGGGAATATATTGTGAAGTTTTATAGGCTTTTCCTTATTTCTAAGTCAAAATTGGACCAAAAATCCGAGACTTGATTACCAATTCTCCGATCCTTTTTGGCCTCTTTCCAAAGTGGGTAAAAAATCAAATACGAGTTTACAGCCCGTCCCTATGTTCCACTCGGGCACCCTGCCACGCCCCGGGGTCGAAACTGCGACCCGGGCTCACCAACAGATCCGCCATCTGTACGGAAACTGCCGTACAGACGAAGCGTCTACCCTGCAAGTCAGATCTAAAGCTAAAAAAAATGTATCAGAGCTGAAATAGAACTAACACCCAAAAGCTAAAGCAAACAACTGAACATCTGAATAAATAAAATAATCCTCAAAATACGAGGTCTCACAAGAATGATACAAATACAATCCTCACCAAACTCTCAGAATGTCCAGTACAAAAGTGGAATCATAAAAATATACCGGGTACATCTATCACAGACTCTCAATTCTGGTAAGGAACTAAACGGCCACGTCCTCACCTCGATCTACTGTCTTTGCGCGAACCAAGCCGGAACAGCTGCCTCAGGAACCTGTCACCGCAGCGGGTGTGAGATCTACTGCAGAAGGTAGATCCCAGTGGGTACCGTCACCAATATCCACGGTATGCCCACTAAGTCTACTGGAGGCACAATAAATAGGTATGCAGATAGATAGATAGATAAAAGCTGAACGGAAACTATGGCTACCATGTCTCAATCATCATGCTCAGGAAACTCTATTAGAGATGAAATATGCATACACTCGCTACTGCTAACATGCCTCAAGTATCATGCTCAAGGAAAACTCATCTAAGAACAATCTATGCAATCACTCTCTCATATCACCCAATCTCAATGACTGCCTCATAGGGTCCAGTCAAGCCTGCGCCAAACCTACTGCCACCTCATCCACATAGGGACGGGACTTACGTAGGGCGTCCCACACGGACTATCTCAATCTCAAGCAAACTCTAGTGTATCAACTAGTCGCATCATCAACACGCACCCGGGGCGTAGCTCGAGGGGAGCGACCCCACCGAACTCAAGTATCTCATCAGTCTCAACTATCTCAATAAGCGGCACATGCAGGCTATGATCCACGATCAAACAGATCGGTATCTCAAAGCTCAAAAGCACAACTCAGTCGGAAAAAGAACCACGACTGAATCAGGAAAGCCCAAACAATCTCACAGCTATGTCGGAGAACCCTCAACAAACCAATCTGATAATGCACGACCCGTGGCTGAGTCGGGAAACCTCCACGACTCAATCTGCCAGAACCCCCAAGACTCTCAAAGCTAAGTGGGAGAATCACCTCCACCACTAAATCAGAAACACGACCCATGATCTAGAATAAACCCATCAATCCCAACAAGGAAGTGCGACTCTCAAGACACTAGAAACTCAACACACAATGCACTAAAAATCCGCTCGGCCCTCTGGCACGAGCATACATGCAATCTGAACTAACTCAACCCCTCTGGGTGAATCCACTATTTTAGAAACATTTTTCAAAGCCCGGTTTCATTAAAACATATCCGACAATTTTTAAAATGGTTCAGATGCCAATCCAATGCAAAATGATCATGCAGTCTAGTATCAAGACACCTCTAGATCATCCTAAAAATATCAGGGGCTCAGGAAAGTATTCCTACAATTTTCTAGGCAACTATCAGATTTATCAAGCATAAAAACAGATAAACTAAACATGATCAATATGCTTACAGAAGCTTTAGAGGGCATTCCATACATTTTGGAGAAATTCCAACCCACCTCAAATGCATTCCGCAGGCAATCGTTGAAGTTGGTGAAGCGCCGCACCGCTCACTGTCGGAAATCTGCCGGAAACGCCCCAAAATCGCGCCGCACGCGCGCTGCCGCGGTCCTCGGAAAAATCCCCCGGAAGCTCGATCAATCCTCTCGAGTCCACTAAATAAAATCCGGCGCGTCCCGGATCTCACTGTCCAATCACAGCATGCACGCACGCGCGCGTGCTCCCTCGGCTCCGCACAGTAAAAATCCAAGCTCACAGCCAACAATGCCAAAGATGGAAGAATAAGCCAAATAAGCTCAAGCCTCATCAAAATCCATCTAATAGTCCAAAAACCCAACAATAAAAAATCAGTCGGCTTACCTCGTACGTGCGGCCAGCGCGCGCGCGACTCCGCTCCACTCGAAGCAGCAAGAACACTAAGCTGCACCATCAACACCCTCTCAACCTCTTCCACTCTCATTAACTTCTTCTTCTTTCTTTTCCTTACTTCTTTTCTCTCCCTCTGTCGTGGAGAAGAAGACAGGCTGGAGGCTCAATAAATAGAGGGTGTAAACAATAGGAGAAGAAATTACCGAAAAGCCCTCACTCAAAAATATCCAACCTGCTTAATTCTGGCTCCTAGAGTCATTGAGTACCGGTACCCATAATGGGGTGCCGGAACTAAACCATTTAGTTCCGGAACCAAATGTTGGGTTTCGGAACACAGCATGCAGTTCCGGAACCCAGACCTTGGTTCCGGAACACAATGCTCCAAACCTCCAAATCTGAATCTGAAGCTTCCTAATCCTCGCTGACGACTCACTTTATGCCCCGGAAGCATCTGCACCCCTCTGGAAACTCCCGAACCCCACTGTAAACATAAAGTACACATGTCCAAAGCCTTTCCTACTCAGAAAGCTCAACTGTGGGGTCGGTGCGCTCAATCCAACAACCCGGTGCTCTCACAAGGAAATCCTCACTTGGTCTCTTTTCTCATTTCTTTTCTCTATTCCACAGCGGTTTATAATCAATTAAGTAATCCTTTACTCGCCAAGTCCAACTCACTTTTTGTCTTCGGGGCCTCCGCAACAGTCCGAGTCAACCCGAACTCCGCTGTAACCAGAAAACACACATGTTCCAACACAACCCAATTTCTGCGCACCACCGCGGAAATCGATACTCTAACCAATCCAATACTCAGCAAGTACCCTACAAGTACACAATGCCCCGAAGTCACAGATTCAAACTGGGCTTCCAAATTCGACGCCGCTAACTCACTTTCCATCCCAATGGATTCTGCGTCGATCCGAAATAATCAGAACTCATTTGTAAATCCTAACGAACACGCTCAAGCGATTTTCCCCGCACCACGCCATCCAGCGAGGTCGGTGCACTCTACAAAGTCCCGATACTCTACACACCCACCAGGAGAGAGCCTCAATTCACTTTCTCTATCACTTATTGCAGGAAATGGAATCCCTCCGGACTAGACGATCAAGATCAGGGCTCCCACTCTCATTCCAATGTCTCAAAGGGTCTTGGTCAAGTCATTGACAACTTTGGTACTGATGATCGATAGATAGGTTTCAGTCAAGGCACAACCAGAGCCCCTTATTACATGCAACGAATCAGTCAGCAGAAATGGTATAGCACACTCACCCAGTGTGAACTGGGGAGTCAGGGTTAAGAAAAAGCCAGTCTATTGTCCGCCCAATCTCCCCCTCCCCCACACTGGAAATCAAGGACAAGTGCTAGTAGGAATTACGGGACAAGAAAAAAGCCATAGATCATACGCTAGCTATGCGAAGTTTAGACAGCCAAAACGAGAAAAAGCCAAGCAGGATAAAGTTTACAGACAAAGATAAAATAAAGAACTGGATCAAATTCTACTTACTCCCTTAGGCTGCTTTGGCTTAGGTGGAAAAGATATTGGATAAAGGTCAGACACAAGAAAGGGCTTTCGCCGATCAGTAGGACAACCTGATTGAAAAAGAAAGTCTGCAAAGAGGCTTCGGTAAGCAGCAGCCCCACCAAGTGGTCAACGCAGTCAAAGCATCGGCCCTTACTATACTATTCAACGGGCCAAAGGAAATTATCCATCTAGTTTGGTTTTGAGCTGTAAGTAGCCCTCACAGTCCAGTGGTAACCCGAGAGGTCAGTCAGGTCAGGAAATACAGCCCGATCAAGTGAGGCCGGAAAGACACAAATAGAGGAAATCGAAAAGGTAAGACTGGACTTGCTAATCTCCCAGTATTTAGGCATTCATTGACTCAAATCAAAGAGTTCTTTGCCTGCTCAGCCGCAACTCCTTTCTGGGTTCGATATCCTTGCTTTGCCAGTTCATGGACGAAAGAACCAGATCTATCTTTTCGCTGATGTGATGAATAGGCCAATCGAATCGGGATCGGAGGGGCCAGTGCTTCTAGGCGTAAGGCCTTTGCGGCCAAGCCAATGAGATGGCTATTTGAATCAGAAACTGCGCTGAAACCAGCTTTGAAGAGATGATGCAGGCCCGAGTCCCTTTATCATTCCATTATGCAGACGGCTGGGGTATGGATGCGTATCACATCTGTTGCCATCTTCAAGACAGACATCATTATGATTTATCCAAGCTTGTTGATCGTGCCGAAACAATCAATGATGTTGTTTATGTCATTCAGTCAGCTGCTATTAGGGATAAGGTGAATCCCTTAGAGTATCCGCCGGTCCCCATCAGTTATAAAGGACCAAATTAGGAGTGCTCTTCATTCTTCTTGATGTACAACTTCTATCTTTGTAGCTTATCTCTGAAGCTAGTTATATATATGCATGAAGGCTGACAGACTCATTTCGTCGTTATGTATAGTTACAGATGAAACATATGAGAAACTGCTCGATCTGGTGAAACCCATTTCTATATCTCAGGAAGTGTTTGACGAGGATGCGCCCCAGAAGCGGGCTAGAAAGGATCATCCGCCAGTTGTGAGCGGAGTTCAAACTGTAGCCAAGGCGGCTCGAGACAAAAAGGCCAAACTGGAAGCAGAAACCGCATCAGTGCCTCAGACACCATTACCGCCAATCTCCGAGTTCTCATTTAAGGAAACTCGGGTCCAGGAAGAAGAAGGGGAAGTCACCCCAACTGAACCAGGTATTGAGATTTCCTTGATTTTGCCTTTTTCTACCATATATATAACTAGCTAAAGTAGTTATTACTTGTTATTTTACTCATATTCTTCTTTCTTCTGTAGAAGCTTTTGCCACACCGATCCCAGAGACAGAGACAGCTCGGGATCATCAAGATCACTTTTCAGTCATTCCCACTACAGAGGAAGGGGTATCAGCTCATTCCACCCCCAGTGAAGAACACATCCCCCTACGGAAACAAATTGCAATAAGAAAGTCGAAGACCGTTAGATTCTCCTCTCCTCCGGCGGGTACATTCTCTACCTTCACGACGAATCGTTGTCTATCTCTTCAAGAAGTCATTGGAGGGAGAAGCTCTGAGGTGGTTCACCACCCTCAATGTAGAAGACCTCCGATCGTTTCCAATAGTGTGCCAGAAATTTCTAGCTCACTTTAGCCATAGGAGGCTCTACGTCCCCACCATAGTCGACCTCATGGCCGGGCCGAAAAGATGAAACCTAGTGAGGACTTCATAGAAAATCAGACTAGTAAGAGTAGAAAACCTTCCAAGAGCAAGGGATTGAATTCTGGTCGGGAAGAATTATACAATATGTGAAAGTTACTCTTCGAGAATGCCTTACTTCATCCGCAGCAAGAGAAGTAGCTCTTTTCGAGCAGCCTTATCTGCTCTTATCGGGCTTACCCCTGTTGATGCTCCATAAGAAATGGAGCTCTTTTGCGGGATAAGGGCTCTTTTCTTAGCTGCTTATCCATCCGTTCTTTTTCACCTGGAATTGAACTGTAAGAGAACCAATCTATTGTCTTCGAATAGTCAAGGTATGCCTTTCCAAAGCCACTAGGCATAGAGGGAACTGCTCTCGAACTTGAATCCCCTCTTGTTGTACCCCTGAAAGAATAGGTCCTGCTCGTTATGCTTCGGATTCTGTCTAGTAGATGCGAATCATAGTCATAACCCTAGTTGACCTTTCTTTCCCTTTGAAATAAAAGCCAATGGACATAAGAAGGAAGTCTTCGTTTGCAAGAATAGGCTCTGGGACTTTCTCAAAGGGAATGATTGGACAAAGAGAAGAAGGGCAACTAGTCTTCTTTCGACCAGTAAAGGCAGTTGCCAGACTGTTGAGTGAAAGCTCTTTCTATGACAAAGAGTAATCCCACAGAACACAGAAAGGAAAAGACTTGACCGACTTGATGACTATCTCTTCTTGGACAGTCTTTGAATAGCCGTAGTTCTTACACAAGGGATGTCCTTCTTAGTAAGCCTTTTTCTTGAATATTCCTTTTCACGTGCACACCCTATTAAATAAAAGGCAGAAGAGGAAAAAGAGAATGACATAAGCACCTACTCTTGCAAAGGGCCTAAGCGGTTCAAGCCTATGTGACCAAACTCCCGTCTAGCACAAAGCTCCTTGAAAACTGTCCTTCTATTCCTTTTTCTTAACCCTATTATAGTTAAGTATAGTTAAGTATAGTTAAGTATAGTATACTAAAGTAGAGAAGAAAAGAGAAGGAAAGCGGGTTTTGGGTAGTTGCTCAGGGAGAATGGTCCGTGCGCCCTTTGAGAGAGGAAAGACAGGAGGGCAAAGGTTGAATCATGAAGATTGTAAAGTGGCTGGATTACAAAGAAGTAGGTCCGGGGAAGCGACCGGAACAATCGATCAAAGAAGGAATGACCCCTGGGTTGGGTCTTTCTCGATATGCTCTCTCACAGCAAAGTTTGACATTCAATCTTTCGACGAGTCTCGTTGGTGCCGTCCAGATTAAAGTATGTCTAGAGCATGCCTCCTTCGTGAACGTAATGAAGATGCTAATGAGCTGGCGCACTGAAAGACAGATTCTGGAAGGGAATCGAGAGTGCAGTTCATTCACATAATGAATTTATTGCTGCCATTCCGACTTTCCAAAGTTAGAAGAATGCACGCAAAAAACCTGAGATCAGACCTGGGAGACTCCCACCCCTTTTCTCTACCACCTACCTGTAAAACAGAAATCTGGAACCGCTACCTGCGATCTGGCATATCTCTCAACTACCCACCCAAATTCCGCGAAAGAGTCCCAAAGAAAAAGCAGCTCCTTCAGCTCTTGTATTCATATCTCCCACTTCTCGTCCTGATCTAGGAGCAAAGCCAACCAACCAATTCCCATTGCATTGGTCGATCCATCAATGAAAGAAAAACAACAAACAATACCAACATTGGCTAGTTAGCTCAAGCTTAACAACCTCTCTACGCACTAAGAAAATGGAAAGTGGCTCCTAGGCCAAGAGAGAGGCCGCAAAAATTAACAGAAGCTTTCACTTGAAATCCCACCTTCTCTTCTGATTCCACTCGGAAAACCAAGACTATTGCTGCTTTTTACTACAGTGAAACTAGAAATCCAAAAGCAAAAGCGGATCCTGGAGAATGAATACTTATTTCCAACAGGTGAAAATAGAATGCGACATTACCTTTGCTGCAACTCTTGTTGGGCACCCACATAGATCTACTTATATTCCTATTCTAGATCTTAATCTGACATGAGCCATGAGGCTATGAGAGAAACGAAACCTGCTTCAATTACCATCGAACCTTTATTTAGTTGGGCAATCCCAAAGGGAGAGTGTATGGTTCCTCAATCTTGGCTTGGGTTTAATAAAATAAGGAAGATTCCTTGTTTGGAATAAAGACTAAAGAAGAATGCGGTGCATACACCGAGCTAAGGACTAGAATTCCATCCCCGATTCTCAATAAGAATTGGTATGATCGATCAGGACGACATGCATGTAAGTAGCGGATGCGGACGAGCGGACGATCGATTGCCCGTCCTTTCAAGTAGTGATAGTGGAGATCTCAGGTAGGAGAGCTAGGGGAAAGAGGCAGTTGCTTTTGCCCCTCTCTTTTCGTGGATCTAGGACCCCGGTTAAGTTGTTGAGATTCAGGGTGGAAAGTGCTTGTGTAGACTCCACCAGCGAGTTCATCTACGACCAACCCTCGATCAATAATAGTTGGGAAGGTCTCAATCACTTATCTACGACAAGCCTCGATTTGCTTGAGATTGAGTTGAGGCTTGACTTAAGGACTTCTCTCAAATGAATGGGAACTGAGAGCGGATTTCCCAATGGGCTGGCTCTTAGCTCGATGGGTATCGCCTGTATCTCTTCTTGCTGGTTTTTCATGATTGCCATCATTTTGGCGAGTTTTCTCTGGAACCCTCCGCTCATGCAAAAGGGTTTGTCTAGACTGGTCCTTGGCACATTGAGCAAGACAGTGTATTCAACAATGGTTGGAGTCATCTCAATTGAGCCGAAAGTTTAGTTTAGTAAAGTAAAAAAAGAAAGAAAGGCTGGCTAATCAATTGCATCATTCTATGGCATTAGAAAGAATATTATCGAATAATTCCTTATTGCTCTTAGCGCTTATGTATGTTGTCATATCACTGATAACACTCCTCACTATCCTACATACAAAGTTAACAGATTGGATAAGAGACCATTACTTAGTAATAACTAGTATTGTATGCTTTTAGCTGGCTGGATGGAATTTTTTGACTTTACTACACTACGATAGCATGCATATATGAATGAGATGAGTTCGTATCAACAAGGTCTAAGCCCGCTTTTCCGCTTGAATTATGGTTTGGAGAATTGCCTATCTAATAACCCGCCCCTATTATCGTCAACCTCTCAAAAGACGATTCGGGATCGTTCCCCTCAATCTCGCTAATAATCGCTTCTGCCACTTAGTGAAGTGCTCTGTGGCAGTCATGATGACACAATGCTCATTGGATACTTGCTGCGGGCGTTCATATCTATTCGACCGAAAAGCCGCTTTTCGTTAAGAGAAATTGCTTTATAGACTATTAGGGGCAAAGCGAGCGGGCTGGGCTTGGGCTGTAGAGTACCGGGTTTTCGTATAGTGTACCAACCTCGCAAGATGGCGTGGTGCGGAGAAATGGATTTGGATGAGTTCCAAATATGTTTACAGATGAGTTCGGGTTGATTCGGATCAACGCGGAAGCCCCAGCTTGAATCGGAATTTTCCGGGCATTGTGCGCCGTTAGCGGACCGGTTTTGTAGAGCCCCGACTCCACAATTGTGCACAGAAAAATTAGAAAATGGTTGGAACATGTGTATTTTCAGATTACAGCGGAGTTCGGGAGGTTCCGGACTGATGCGGAGGCCCCGAAGGCAAAAAGTGAGTTGGAGTTGGCTTAATTTGGATTAATTAATTAATTAGTAATTAAGGTCTGTGAAGAAAATAAAGCAAGAAAAGAGATGAAGGTATTAATGTGGTTTTTTTTTTTTTTTGTAAGTGGAGTAGATATTTCTTTGGGGGATTATTTAAATCCTTTTCCTACAGCTGCCTACCACCATCCCGTAATTAAGGCTTCACTTAATTAACCCTGCCACCTCACCTTCCTCTTCAACTTGCAAACAGAGGAATGAAGCAAGAACAGAGTAAGAGACAAGAAGAGGGAAAAGAGAAGGGATGATGGAAGAAGATGAAGAAGAGGTGACGTAAAAGAAGATTTGGAGTTGTGGTGGGGTCCCCTTGCTGAAGCTGTGTGGAGCGAGCAGAGCGCGCGCGCGTCGAGCTCAACGAGGTATGTTGCTGTTTTTTTTTTTTTTTTTTGGAGTGAGCTCGGTTTCGGATTTTTGAATTTGCGGTTGGTTTTTTGGATGGATGATTTTTCTTGTTGGAGTGATCTTATTGCCCACTGTGTGGAGAGGAAGCAGCGTGCAGCCAGGAGCCGCGCGGGCGCGCAAGGGCGCCGCGCGCGGCTGGCGCTGATGCTGCGCGGGCGCCCATGGGCGCCGCGCGCAGCAAGCAGAAGCGCTGTGCGCGCGCAGCTGGGCGCTGCGAAGCAGGCGCCACGCAGCTGGGCGCTGCGCAGCGCCGCGCAGCAGGACGCGCGCAGCGGGCGCACGCTGCGGGCCTGGGCGCCGCGCGGGCAGTGCAGCTGGGGGGCGGGCGCGCGCAGCTGCGCCACTGGGCACCGCGCGGCTGGCACCAGGCGCCGCGCGGCAGACCCAGGCGCTGCGCGGAAGACCCAGCGGCAGCGGCAGCGGCTGGCTGCGGGCGCGCCGGGCCATGCGGGCAGCTGCTGGGCAGCGAGCAGTGGCGCGTGCGCAGCAAGCTCCTCGCGTCGGCGCACGGCGTTTTCGGCGGCCGAGGGCTGGTTTTTCGCCGGCGATCGCGTGGGTTGGCCGGGATGACTGAGTTTTGTGGTTTTTCCCCTTTTTTCTCTCACAAGATGCCGTCATCGTGGCAGTTTCGGCGAGATGCTGTGCGGAGCCCGAGTTGAGTGCGCGGCATGCGGATTTTGCACCTGTGCAGTCTGGGCAATTTTGGGTGTGCTGAGGGTGTATAGTGTGTCCTGAGGGTGGTTGTGTGAAGTGTGTGCTGTGTGTAATTGGGCTTTGTGTCTGTGCAAAGGACTTATGGAGGGTGCTATGGTTTTTTGTGAATGTAATTGAGGATGTGATTTGAGTTGGTGTTGTGGGTTTTATTATTTGGTGCTGGAGCATTGGTGTGTTGTATGTTGGCTGAGGAGCGAGCCGGTTGCGCGCAGGATTTTGGGAGGACTCGACGGAATTTAATTGAGCTTCCAAGGATTTTTTCCATGGTTCGCGGCTGTGTGGGCGCGCACGGCATGACTGTCAGAGTTTCGTCAGTTTGAGGATTCGGCGCTTCCCCAACTTCAGCGTTGCCTGCGGAAAGCGTTCCAGGTGGGTTGGAATTTCTCCAAAATGTATGGAATGCCCTTTAATGCTCCTGAATGCAATTTTGATCATGTTTACCATGTTATTTTTACTGTAGGAAAATCTGATAGTTGCCTGGAATTTTCTGGAAAAATTATTAGAACCCCTGATTATTTTTAGCATACTCCTGATGTTTTATGACACTAGATTTCATATTTGTTTGCATAAAAATTGCACCTGAATCGTTTTAAAAATCGAGAAGACCCATTTTAAGGAAAATCAACTTTTTAAATGTGGTTTTTAAATCATGAGTTCGCCAGAGGTATGGCATAGGTTCAGGGTGCATTTGACCTCGTGCCTGGGGGCCGAGTGGGTACTTTTTGGAGTTTTTGAGATGAGCTCTAGTGTCAGGTGAGATGAGGTTTATTGTCGAGATTGTTGAGATTATTCTAGATCAGGGATTGTGCATTATCAGATTGAGTCGTGGAGGTGGTTCTCCGACTTAGCTTTGAGAGTTGGGGTTCTGGCAGATCGAGTCGTGGAGATTTCCCGACTTTGCCATGGGTTGTGCATTATCAGATTGAGCCGTACATGGTTCTCCGACAGATTATGTGAGGACCTGGGCATTACCTGTTTTAGTCGTGGAGTCTTTTTCCGACTGAGTTGTGTTTTTGAGCATTGAGCTTCCGATCTGTTGATCGTGATCACAGCCTGCATGAGCCGCTTGTTGAGACAGATGAGACACGCTTGAGCTCGGTGGGGTCGCTCCCATCGAGTTACGCTCCGGATGCGATGATGATGCGCCTAGTGGATATACTAGTGGTCGCTTGATACCCCTGGCTGAGTTACCATGGGATCACTTTGTGTGAGATTGAGATAGTCCTTTTTGGACGTAGTGGCAGTAGGTTGGCGCAGGCTTGACTGGACCCTATGAGGCAGTCATTGAGATTGGGTGATATGAGCTGGTGGTTACATATTCTGTTCTTAGATGGGTTTTTCCTTTGAGCATTGATTCTGTAGTACACTGAACTTTATCAATTGCGAAGTTCGAGTGTGTGGAGGGTTGAATGATACCCTTAGAATGTTTTTGTAAGCTTCCGGAAGGTCCTAGAAGGTTTCCGGAGAGTTTGGGCGCAAATCGGAAATTTTCGAAAATTTTGAATTTTGGGGTTTTTGGCTTCGGGATCCGGATCGGATAGGGGCAATCCGGATCGTCCGCGCGAAACTGGAAATTCCACGTTCGGGATCCGGATCGGATAGGGGCAATCCGGATCGTCCGCGCAAAACTGGAAATTCCACGTTCAGGATCCGGATCGGATTGGGGGCAGTCCGGATCGTGCGGGTCTGGACAGCACAGTATGAAACGAAATAACGTTTCTTGCAAGGGGCTTTTGGGCTTTTGTTACTTTAGGGTTTTTAACCCCTTCACTCCTCTTTTCCTCTCATTTGGAGAGAGCAAGAGAAAGTGTTAGAGAGAGAGAGGGAGAGAGAAATCTTGGATTTTCTTCTCCAACCCATCCCTCTACTTGGATTCTTCTTCAACCTCCTCTTCTCCACCATTGAAGCTTGCTACAAGAGCTTGGAGGAAGGCTTGAACTTGAAGAAGAAGGAAGTTTGGAGCTCTTGTGCCTATCCTTCGCTTTTCCAAGGTGGGATTTGAGCTAAAAGAGGTTTGGAACACTTCTTTTTCCTTTCTTTTGGGATTTTTGAAGGAAAACCTAGGTTTTGGAAAACTAGGGTTTATTTTGGGGCTTTTTGATTTATAGCTTTTGGGGTGGAATTGATGGGTGTAGAACACTCTTGTAGGTTGGTTTTGAAGCTTTTCTTGTTTGGATTTCAAGATTTAGCAAGATTTCTCAACCTAAGGTATTTTCCACCTATTTTTCCTTATGATTTTAAGGGATTTTGTGATTAGGGTTTTGTGATGTTTTAACCCTTTGGAAACTTCTCTTAGGGCATAAGAGGAAGTGTGGGCTTCTTGGTTGGGATCCTTCACAAGGATTTGGCAACTATCCGGTTGGTCTGACCTCACCGAAATGGGTGAACCCCCTATGTCTTCTATAGACTTTTAGGGCATCATTGTTATATTAAACATGCGTCGTTTGATTTATCATGATTTATGATCATGCATTTGAACCCCTTCATGCGTAGAAAAATTCATACTCTATTTAGTAGAGGTAAACATTGTAGGTGCATGGGCACTTTGAAGGGGGATTGAATAGGAATTTTCGTGAACTTAAGCTTTTGGATATGAATAGAGAATAACTATACATGTTATAGAATTATTGAGATATGTTATGCATATGATCATGAAGAAAATGGACATTATGACATTAGTGCCATCTAGTGTAGGGAGATACAAGTAGAAAACTTCTAAACTTGTACAATCAAAATGAAATAGTTAGATTCCATGTTTGAGACATGAGGATAACTTGTAAATGTTTTATTCTTTCATTATGCAAAATAATGTTAATATTGTATATGAAACATTGACACTTGAGATACTATACCCCGACCTAAAGGTCGATGATGCTTTTCCGTGTTTTAGACACGATGACTTGCTATTCCGTGTTTCAGACACGATGATTGAGACTTGCTTGCTTGCCGTTTGTGCTCATTCGCACATGCTTGGTAGGGTCGCTCCCTCCAAGCCGGCACTCCGGAGTTGGCCATTTGCGACATTATGATCGCCGTGCGGGATTGGGTGCCGATTGGGACGCCGTTGGATTGGCATAGCTCCTTGGGGGGTGCCACCACGGGACCATGAGGCGTGGCTCAAGCTTAGACTCAAAGAAAGTCTTCAAGAGAAAAGGATTAAGTTAACCAAACTTAACATTGAATATCACATAGATGATACATTAATGGTAGTTGGACATACATGATAGCAACTTGACATTGGACACCACATAAGTAATACTACTCATTGTAGTTGGACATTATGATAGCATGATAGATTCATATCATCATCACCTTGTACATGAGCATAGAGGCATGATAGTAGTAGAGTACTTTACTTTACTTCAGTTGTTTATTTTCTGCATTTCTTTTCAGCAGTTTACTATCTTATGCCTCAGTTGACCTAGTGGTGTATTTCGCTTCTCTCGGCGGCTTACCCACTGGGAACTATTGTTTAATAGTTCTCACCCCATTTGGGATGTTGTTTTCAGAGCCATCCGCAGCGGGAGGGGCTCGGGACCGTGGCAAGGGGTTATCGCATAGCTAGCTAATCCCCGTCGCACCACTCGAGGTGGTTACAGGACACCTTTTCTTTTGTTTCTGTTAGAGAGGTGTTGGTGTATTTTGGCATAGAAACCACCCATGTATTTTGATAAGTTGTATTTAAGGGAGCTACATGTGTATATTGGATTTTTACTTCTTGTATGATAGTTGTTATCTACTTTCCTCTTTTATGTAAAGTTTAGTTGTGTTGTGCTCTGATTACTAGTAGGATGTGTTTATTGCTTCCTTTCCGCTTTGTTGTTGTAGACGCCTCGTGTGTACCGGGGGGTACCTTGTGCACACGGCGGGTCTGTGCACGTGCCGGGTAGGCTTCCGCTGGGGCCTGGGGCGTGACAGATTATTTTGGTATCAGAGCCTAGGGTTGAGTCTTAGAGGACCTAGCAAACCTTAGGCTGGTTGGACCATAAGGATTAGGAACGTGAGAGACGGCGTCTTATATGATTATTTGGCGAAAGTAACATGATTGGGTCAATACTATAACTCCATAAGAGTTGGAGTTGATCGAAGTGATTGCACCTTCTATTTCCTTGGAAGGTCTGGTTGGCGGCCGACAACCTGACATCGGGAAATAATTGTGGCATGCTTCATTTGCTTTCGCATGATTGGGATTTGTTTTGAGTGGGGATGCGTTTCGCGTTGGTTATCCTAACCTACGCATTTTATGCCTGTTACAGTTTGTGATGCCTACGACTCGCTCCATGACGGCCGAGGAGGCCGATGCGGAGACATCCGCTACTTCCGGATCCAGTGAGGTCCGAGATTTGAGAGAGCAGCTGGCTATGCTAGCTGATGTAGTGGAGCGGCAGTCGGCTGCGGCGCGAGAGCAGGCTGAGGCTTCGCGTCGGCAGGATGCAAGGATGCAGAGGTTGGAAGCTCTTTTGACCCAGCAGTTGGCGGCAAGGGGAACTCAAGACCCTTCGCACCCACCAGTGCAACCACAGGAGCACATGGGTGGAGCGACCGATGCACTTCGACCTGAGGTGCCCGAGTCTTCACATCACACTCCGAGTGCTGGGCGCCGGGAAGAGGTTGTGATGTCACCGCCAGTTCAGACTCCACCGGCGAGGACGGTTTTACCGATGATGGTAGCAGGAGAAGAGCGGGACCGACTCATGGCTCGTTTGAGGGAATTCCGGGAATCCAAGCCTCGGACATATGATGGAGAGAAACCCGACTATTGGGTTTTTGAGAAGTGGATTCTACACATGGAGAAACTTTTCCACGATACCTTCGTAGCGGAGGGAGACCGGGTGTGGTTGGCAACACACCATCTTGAGGGCGACGCTTACCAGTGGTGGACGGACATTCGGGATGACCCCACGACCGATTTGGCAGCAATCACATGGCCGCGGTTCAAGAAGATGCTTGCAATGAAGTATTTTCCGGCCAGCGCAAAAAGGCAAATGGAAAGAGATCTCCGCAACTTGAGGCAAGGAGACAAAACCGTGGCGGAGTACGAGAGGGAATTTACTCGACTACTTAATTGTATTCCGCACGTTGTGAGGGACGACGAGGAAAAGACCCGTATGTTTGAGAACGGCCTTAGACCGTCCATTTTCAGATTGGTTCAGACCCTAAACCTCCAAACCTACCGGGAGGTTGTGGACCGTGCCTTGATAGTGGAGAAAGGCGCGGAGATTGCTAAGGAAGAGAGAGAAGCTCTTGATAGAACGCGAGGCAAGAGGTCGGCGACCGAGGGCGCAAGTCATAAGCCCTATTCGAAGAAACCGCCGAAGCACCCGAGGAGCCAGTCTGGAGGACGCGGCTCATCTTCACACCGGGGAGGACCTGACCGTCGGCGGCCGCCGCGTTGCGTGATTTGTGGTGGACCCCATGTGCCGCCGCAATGCCCGCAGCGTGGAGGCAAGTGCTATCTTTGTGGCCAGGAGGGCCACTTTCGATCAGAGTGCCCGCGAGGCTCGACACCGACACCTTCATCAGCATCGGCACCAGTTATTCCAGGACAGGTGACCCCACCCACCTACTCTCAGTCAGGGCGACCACCGGCGTCGCGACAGTACGAGGGGCCACGGCAGGCTCCAAGTGGGCGCATGTATGCGGCCCAAACTGAGGAGGCTTCAGCGGCAGAGGACGTCGTTGCAGGTATTATCTTGATTCATAGCATTCGAGTTCGAGCTTTATTTGACACTGGTGCATCTCATTCATTCATTGACCGGCTGTTTGCCGAGTTGCATGGCATTGAGTTAGTTCCTACCTTGCATCCGGGACGAGTCTTAGTTCCCGATCATACCTTGGAGATTCGGGAGTTTTCCCCTAGCTGTCCTATTAGGATTGGGGATTGGATTTTGCCGGCAGATTTGTTGGCCCTCCATCGACTTGGAGAATTTGATGTGGTTTTGGGCATGGATTGGCTCACAAGATATCATGCTACCATTGATTGTGAGAATCGACTCGTGAAGTTTCGAGAACCGGGACAAGAGGAAATTGTGTTCAGAGGCTGCAAAAGTTCACTGTTTGCGATGACTATCTCTTCCACCAGAGCAAAACAGTTGATTAGGAGTGGATGTGTCGCCTACTTGGCTACTGTTGTGGATAGTAGCAGTGAGACTCCGAGAGTAGAGGATATCCCAGTTGTGCGAGAGTTTACTGATGTATTCCCGGCAGAGCTACCGGGGATGCCTCCGGATAGAGAGATCGAGTTTGTGGTGGATCTGATCCCTGGAACTACCCCAATCTCGAAAGCGCCATATAGGATGGCACCGGCAGAGTTGAAAGAGCTCAAGGCACAGCTTCAAGACTTGTTGGAAAAAGGCTTCATCCGACCGAGCGTTTCACCTTGGGGAGCACCAGTTTTGTTCGTCAAGAAAAAGGATGGATCGCTTCGCCTTTGCGTGGACTATCGCGAGCTTAACAAGGTCACAATTAAGAATAAGTACCCATTGCCGAGGATTGATGATTTGTTTGATCAACTCCAAGGATCAAGAGTATATTCGAAGATTGACCTACAGTCTGGATATCACCAACTCAAGATCAAGCCAGAGGATGTTCCTAGAACGGCTTTTAGGACACGGTATGGACACTATGAGTTTACTGTTATGCCGTTTGGGCTCACTAATGCCCCGGCAGCTTTTATGGATTTGATGAACCGTGTCTTCAAGCCCTTTTTGGATAGATTCGTCGTGGTGTTCATCGACGACATTTTGGTGTACTCTCGAAGTGATGAAGAACATGAGGATCACTTGCGGCAAGTGTTGCATTTACTTCGAGAGAAAGAGCTCTACGCCAAGCTGAAGAAATGTGAGTTTTGGCTACGAGAGGTAGCGTTCTTGGGTCATGTAATATCAGATAAAGGAATAGCTGTGGACCCCAAGAAAATTGAGGCAATCAAGGATTGGCCTAGACCGACGAACATCACCGAGGTCCGGAGTTTTATCGGTCTGGCCGGCTACTATCGGCGTTTTGTTGAGGGATTTGCAAGGTTATCTACTCCCCACACGCGACTAACACAGAAAGGCACCAAGTTTATCTGGAATGATGCGTGTGAGAGAAGCTTCAGGGAATTGAAGGAACGGTTGACAACCGCCCCGATCTTGGCTTTGCCTACTGTAGGAGCGGGATACGTGATCTACAGTGATGCTTCCTTGAGTGGGTTAGGGTGTGTTTTGATGCAAAACGAGAAGGTTATTGCTTATGCCTCTCGTCAATTAAAGGACTACGAGAAAAACTATCCCACTCATGATTTGGAGTTAGCCGCCGTGGTATTTGCATTGAAGCTGTGGCGACACTACTTATATGGTGAGCATTGTGAGGTATATACTGATCATAAGAGCCTAAAGTACCTCTTTACTCAGAAGGAGTTGAATCTTAGGCAGCGCAGATGGTTGGAGCTGCTTAAGGATTATGATTTGACTATTCTCTACCATCCTGGGAAAGCAAATGTAGTGGCAGATGCTCTAAGTCGCAAATCGATGGAAAATTTAGCGATGATGATCACTTACCAACAACCATTACTTCAAGATATGAGACGGTTGGAGTTGGAAGTTGTGGCACCCGAGACACCCATGAGATTGATGGCATTGGTGTTGCAACCGACCCTTATGGAAAGGATCAAGATGAAACAAGTCCAAGATCCTAGTTTGGAAAAGATTCGGGCTACACTTGTCAATGGCCGAGCAGGTGAGTTTCATGTGGATGATCATGGCGTACTTCGTTTTCGAAGTCGACTTTATGTACCGGCGGATTTGGAGATCAAAGAAGAGATCCTGAAGGAAGCACACCGAGCACCTTATTCTCTTCACCCAGGCGGCACCAAAATGTACAAGGACTTAAGGTTACTTTATTGGTGGCCCGGCATGAAGAAAGATGTTGGAAAATTTGTGGCTCAATGCTTGACATGTCAACAAGTGAAAGCCGAGCACCGACTTCCCGCAGGCAAGTTGCAGAGTTTACCCATTCCCGTGTGGAAGTGGGAGAGGATCACCATGGATTTTGTTGTTGGATTACCTCGCTCTCAGGCTGGGCATGATGCTATTTGGGTGATCGTGGATAGGTTAACCAAATCTGCTCATTTTATCCCTATCCATACTACTTGGTCTAGAGAGAAGCTTGCACAAAAGTACCTTGATGAGATTGTGCGATTGCATGGAGTGCCTGTTTCTATAGTTTCCGATCGAGATCCAAGATTTGCATCTCATTTTTGGAGGAGCCTTCATGAGGCCCTAGGCACGCAGTTGGATTTCAGTACAGCTTTCCACCCCCAGAGTGATGGGCAGTCTGAGCGAACCATACAAATCTTGGAAGACATGCTCAGAGCATGTGTTTTGGATTATCAAAGTGGTTGGCATCAATATCTACCGATGGCTGAGTTTGCCTATAACAATAGTTATCAAGCAAGTATCAAGATGGCGCCATTCGAGGCTCTTTATGGAAGAAAGTGCCGATCACCTCTTCATTGGAGCGAGGTGGGAGAACGATTGATTTTAGGCCCCGATGTACTTCAAGAGGCCGAAGACAAGGTTCGACTAGCTCGGGAACGTTTGATTTCAGCTCAAAGTCGACAAAAGAGTTACGCGGATAAGCGTCGGCGCGATTTGGAATTTCAAGTTGGAGACCATGTCTTCCTAAAAGTATCGCCGACTAGAGGAGTCAAGAGATTTGGCATCCGAGGGAAGCTAAGTCCCCGATTTATTGGACCTTTTGAGATTTTGGAGCGTATCGGCCCGGTGGCTTATCGGCTTTGGAGGCCTTTTACTCTTTTTCTGGGCTTCTTTTCACAGAGAAACCTTTAGGAGATTTCTTCTTCACTCTGTTCTCTATTCTCTGGTGGAGCCCTAGGATTTTTGGAGGCACGCATCCCGAGGTTCGCGATTTTACGGCACTGCGCGACGCTCATTCTCCGGCGACCCGCTTCGTCCCTTCTCAGTGTTTGGGCTCCCCCGACTCACCCCGACCTCCTTTTCCGACGATTCTTGCGCCATTGGACTCTCGACAGGTAGGACTCCAACTTCTGTGTGTCGACTTTCCTCGATTTCCGTGCTGACCTTGGAGTTTTCCGAGCTTCTATTTGACCCATTTTTCTTCGCGGATTTTTGGACAGCACTGCGGTGTTCTAGCTGTATCTTTGCGCACAGGCAACGGATCGAGGCGATTCAAAAGGCAATTTTCATCTACATTTCGCAAGGAATCTCCTGGATTTTTCTCAGATTTTTCTGGATTTTTCACAAATGTGAAAATCTCCTTTCACTGCAGTTCTTTGGTACAGAAATTTTGTACAGTTTGTTTTGGGGTGTTTCCCTTGCCGGATTTTTATCTCAGCGTAGGAAATTCGGTTTTGGGCGTGCAGGTACTCGTTTCGACGGGTTCGTCGCGAGGATCGCGATAGTATTTTTCTTAGAATTTTCCGGGCATTTTTCGCAGGTGAAAATTGATAAACTCTGGACTGTGGTAATTGTGGACAGATTTTTGTAAACTTTGTATGTTTAAATTATGTATGTTCTTTTGGGGTATGTTGTGCAAAGTTGTGGTGACTATTTGGACTGAGCGTGGGTTTCGCCTTTGGACAGGGATTAGCGCTCGAGGTGGGTGTTGTTGTAAACCTCCTACTTGTGATTTGTCACTAGGCATATTAGAGTGCTGTTTGATCATGTAGCTAGTTAGAATTGTGAAATGGACCTAGCATGCTTGTATGAGATCATGGTTTCATTGTTAATAATTGCATTGTTAGAGAACTACATGTTAGTAAGTTGTGTTTCCTTGCTTTAGATATGTAGCTTAATCACTTGGAAATCATGCTAAACCCATATCATGTTGTATGTTTAATGGAAGGTTTGGGCATGTGGTTAGAATTCATATTGTTAAAAAGATTACTTGTTAGTTGATCGTGTATCAAGATTGTATCATGTATCACGTATTATGCAACATGTACATTGGAGGTCCTATGCTCTTAGTTTTGTAAAAGTTAGAGTACTTAAAATGGTTTTATTAAATAAAAGACTTTGCATGCTTGTATGGTCTTCTAGCTAAGCCACCTTTTTCTGCTACACAAACATGCTGGAATTGACTTAGGAGAAACCATGCTTTTTATTCTTTCTCCTGTTGTCTAGTCTTAGGGGATAGTGTAGTCAGATGTCCAGAGTTTGGGACAGTTGGGGATCGATGGTTGGGTGTTGCGGCAACCGCGGACTGTGGGCGGTTGACCGGATTAGTATTATTATTATTATTGCATCAGATTGGAGGTGAGGGATCGGGCTTCTTTAGTGGATGGCCTTACCCACTTAGAGTCTTGATCCAGTCCTGCTATTATGTTGTCTGCAACCAACATAATCATCTTTAGAGAAATAACATGTAAAATCACTCGTCCCAATCCTCTGGGGGAGATACAGACTCAATCAGGACTCTCGCTAAAGTCGCGTCTCTCACGACAGTCATCCTACTGTCCAACCAATAGCCTATGGTCACTAAGTCCTCAACGACCTATATTCCTAGGCTCTGATACCACCCTAATTTGTCACGCCCCGGGGTCGAAACTGCGACCCGGGCTCGCCAACAGATTCGCCATCTGTACGGAAACTGCCGCACAGACGAAACGTCAACCCTGCAAAAGATCTATAGCTAAACATGTATCAGAGCTGAAATAGAACTAAAAGCTACAGAATCAAATACTGAACATCTGATAAATAAATAAATCTCGATACATAGACTCTCAGCTATGAAAAATAAAAACAATCCTCACAGATCTCTCAGACTGTCCAGTACAAAAGTGGAATCATAAAAATATCGGGTACATCTACCTCTGAATCTCAATGCTGGTAAGGAACTACTCGGCCATGTCCTCACCTCGATCAGCTGTCTCCGCGCGTGCTAAGTCGGAACAGCAACCTCAGTAACCTGTCACCGCAGGGGGTGTGAGATCTACTGCAGAAGGTAGATCTTAGTGGGTACCGTCACCAATATCCACGGTATGCCCACTAAGTCTACTGGAGGCAAATAGATAAGTATGCAAATAGATAGATAAAAGGTAAGCTTAATGAAAACTACAGCTAATAAGTCTCAACCATCATGCTCAAAAAGGAAACTCTACCATAAATATGCTATGACTACTCTCGCTACTGCTAAAAATGCCTCAGTATCAATGCTCAAAGGAAAAACCCATCTAAGAACATAATATGTAACCACCCGCTCATATCACCCAATCTCAATGACTGCCACATCGGGTCCAGTCACACCTGCGCCAACCTACAGCCACAACGCCCACAATGGACTTGGACTTACGTAGGGCGTCCCACACGGACTATCTCAATATTACGCAAAGCGACCTCTAGTGTATCAACTAGGCGCATCATCATCGCATCCGGAGCGTAACTCGAGGGGAGCGACCCCACCAAGCTCAAGTGTGTCTCATCTGTCTCAACTGTCTTATCTGTCTCAACAAGCGGCACATGCAGGCTATGATCCACGATCAAACAGATCGGAAACTCAATGCACAAATAGCACAACTCAGTCGTGAAACCCTTCACGACTCGATCAGGAAATGCCCAACACTCTCACGGCTATGCCGGAGAACCCTCTACGACTCAATCTGATAATGTACAACCCATGGCTAAGTCGGGAAACCTCCACGACTTGATCTGCCAGAACCCAAAACTCTCATAACTAAGTTGGAGAACCACCTCCACTACCAAATCAGAAATACATGACTCATGATCTAGAATAATCTCATCAATCCACAAGGAAGCTCAGACCCACACGACACTAGAAACTCATCCCCAAGAACTCTAAAAATCCACTCGGCCCCCAGGCGCGAGGTCAAATGCACCCTAAATCTATGCCATACCTCTGGCGAACTCATAAAGTAAAAATCACCTTTAAAAAAAATGCTGATTTTCTTAAAACGGGATTTCTCGATTTTTAAAACGATTCAGGTGCAATTATGATGCCAACAAAAGATGAAGTCTAGTATCATATAGTATTAGGAGTATACTAAAAATAATCTGGGGTTCTAGATAATTTTCTAAAAAATTCCAGGCAACTATCAGATTTTACCGCAGTGAAAAATATCATAAAAACATGATCAACTTGCCTTCAGGAGCATTAAAGGGCATTCCATAAATTTTGGAGAAATTTCAACCCACCTGAAACGCTTTCCATAGGCAAATCCAAAGTCGGGGAAACGTCGAATCCTCAAACTGACGAAACTCCGAAAGTCGTGCCGCGCGCGTGCACACTGCCGCAAACCATGGAAAAATCCTCGGAAGCTCAAATAATTTTTCTCGAGTCCTCACAAAAATCTGCGCACGCTCCGGCTCACACTGTTAGCTCACAACAAACAAAATACTCACATGATCCTCTACAAGCTCCAATGGACACACATACTACCCACAGCACACACAATAACCCACGGCACCAACACAATTCACATCAGGCTCACAACACAATACAAAAGCCAACACACTCCCCACAGGCTTCAACAGCACACACTAAACACACAAATACATCCTCTATTACATTCACAAAAAAAATCCACAGCACACTCTCACAGCCCTCACTCCGAAAAAATCCGCGCGCGCGAGCTCCACACAGCACCTCGGCACGAGCCGCTCCTGCTACCGGCAGCCCTGAGAGAGAAAAGAGAGAAAAACCACGAAACTCCGTTAATCTCGGCTCACAAACGAACTTGCGACACCCGGGCAAACACAGCCTCGGCGTGCGCGCACACAGCCCACCGGCACCGGCCTCCGCTCGCTCGCTCGCCGACCGCACGCAGCAGCCGCGCCAACCGCGCGCTGCGCTGCTGCTGCCCGCGCTTGTCGCCAGCCTCGCGGCGCCCGCGTGCTGCGCGCTGCCCAAGCGCATGCCGCGCGGCGCCTAGGCCCGCCGCGCGGCGCCTAGGCCCGCCGCGCGGCGCATGGGCCCGCCGCGCAGTGGCCTGGCCAGCTACGCGCGCCCGCAGCGCGTGCCCCTGCCGCGCGCGCTCGCGGTACGCACCACTGCTGCGCGGCGCCCGCTGCGAGCCTGCTTGCTGCGCGGCGCCCGCAGCGCGCACCCACTGCGCTGCGTGACTGCTTGCTGCGCGGCGCCCACTGCGCTACGTGCCAGCCTTGTTGCGGCACTCCAAACCCACATGGATAGCAAGTCCAAACACACATACCTCCAACAACAACACCAAACACAAACTCGAAAACCACTATCAAAGACTAAATACCAAGCTTCTAAAAAAAAACTGCTACTTACCACAAACCTTGATGAAGCTCGTCGCGCTCTCAGCTTGCTCCACATGGCTACTAGCGGGAAGTCCCCACCATGAACTCTCCTTCATTCCTCTCTTTTCCTTCTTTTTCCTCTTCTCTTTTCTACTTCTTCCTCCTTCTTCTTCTTCCTTTCTTTCCTCTGTTTCTTTCTTTTTCCTCTGTTTTGCAGGTTGAAGGAGATGGTGATGTGGCACTTAATTAAGGGTGGAGACTAATTAGGGTGGATGGCAGCTGGAATGAAGGATTTAAATAATCACACAAGCTAAAATATCTAATCCCACTAAAATCCACTTCCATTCCTCTCTTCTTATTTCCTTTTCTTTCTCTAATTTCTTCCCAGGCAAAAATTATAAAATTAATTAAATTAATTAATTAATCCCTTTTAGCCAACTCCAACTCACTTTTTGCCTTCGGGGCCTCCGCCTCAATCCGAAACCTCCCGAACTCCACTGTAATCTGAAAATACACATGTCCAAAGCTTTTCCCCCTCAAAAGCCCAACTGTGGAGTCGGTGTGCTCAATCCAAAAACCAGCTCCAATAATTGCAAACTCCAACTGACTTTTTGCCTTCGAGGCCTCCGCATCAATACGAAACCTCCCGAACTCCGCTGTAATCTGAAAATACACATGTTCCAAACATTTCCCAATTTTTCTGCGCACAACGGCGGAGTCGGCACTCTAACAAAACCGGTCCTCCATCGGCTCACAATGCCCGGAAAACTCCGATTCAAGCTGGGGCTTCCGCGTCGATCTGAATCAACCCGAACTCATCTATAAACATATAAGGAACACGCTCGAGACGATTTCTCCGCTCCATGCCATCTTGCGAGGTCGGCACGCTAAACGAAGTCCCGGTACTCTACACCTATCTTGAGAGGATTAGAGACCAGGTTCAGCGTGGTCAGGGTGGGGACTTTTCTGTGGATGCAGCGGGAGTACTTAGGTACAGGGACCGCTATTGTGTGCCCGTGGACTTGGATATTAGAGAGCTGATCCTGAGGAAGGCTCACTATATACCTTACACCCTCCATCCTGGGGGAACTAAGATGTATAGGGATTTGAGGGCACAGTTTTGGTGGAATGGCATGAAGAGAGATATTGGAAGGTTTGTGGCCCATTGTCTAACTTGTCAGCAAGTTAAAGCTGAGCATCAGGTTCCAGCTGGCAAGTTACAGAGCCTTCCAATACCTGAATGGAAATGGGATCGTGTCACTATGGATTTCATTATAGGATTGCCGAGGACATAGAGTGGAGCTGATGCTATATGGGTGATTGTGGATCGATTGACCAAATCAGCCCATTTTCTGCCGATACAGTCGAGTTGGACTCTAGAGAGATTGGCGTAGTTATACTTGGATGAGATTGTGAGACTACACGGGGTGCCAGCTTCGATTGTATCGAATAGGGACCCGAGGATCACTTCACAGTTTTGGAGGAGCGTGTAGACAGCCTTGGGAACCCAGCTTCAGTTTAGCACTGCCTTTCACCCACAGACCGACGGACAGTCCGAGCGGACCATTCAGACTCTATAGGATATGTTGAGAGCTTGTGTCCTGAGCTTTAGCGGCAGCTAGGATTGTGAGGTCCCGGAATCCCCCGCGTAGGGTTGCTGGTTGTTGGGCAGCTTTCGGTCGCCGTTGGGGGTGTTTGTGCGCGTGTCGGGCCCAAGAAATGAATTTGTGATGCAATTTGGGATTTAGTTGCATTACTGGAGGCCTGCGTGATGTGTCGGTGGTGTTTGCGCGCAATTTGGACACACGTGGTGGACTTCGGGCTTAAATTGAGACCCCGTGGGAAATTGGATGACCCGTCGGGTGCTTTGAAGTGATTTCGCGCGATTCAGATGTCAAAATTGGACTCCTGGTGAAGTCCGGATAAAAGTTTACCTCTCCGGTCGCCTTCGGGAATTTTTAGAGTTGGAATTTGACAAATCGGACTTTAAAAATGGACCCGGCGCGAAAATCGGATCGAGCGGGCTTTCGGTGTTTTTTCGGACGAGAATTTGGGAAAACGGACATCGTTTTTGGATTCAGCGCGCGAAATCGCTAAGAATGGACTATTTATTTGTTGGTTTTGGAGCCCGGATGATTTGCGCGTTTTTCGAGGCGAAGCGGCGCGTTTTTCGAGGCGAAGCGCAGCGCGGAATCCAAGGCGGCGCGGCGGCACGCTGCCCGAGGCGCACTGACGCGCGCGGGGAACCGCGCTCCGGCGCGGAGCGCGCGGAGCCCGCCACGTGGCGGGCTCCCACTCGCGCCCGCGCGGGCGCGGGGGCACGCGCTCCCGTGTCACGGGCGCGTGTCCCACGCCTTGGGTGGCGCGGTGTAACGCGCCCGTGTGGCGGGCGCGTTATAGCGCGCCACGTGGCGCCCGGGCTCGTGCGTGAACCCGGCACACGCGCCCGGCTGTGGACCGTCCGGTTTGGGGCTCCCTGGTTGGCCCGTGCCGTGGACCGGGGCCGTGGACCAGCCCCGTGGACCACCTTCTCTCTCCCTCCTTTTCTTCTTCTTCTTCCTCCCCGCACCGCCTTTTTCTCCCTTTCTTTCTTTCTTCTGCACCCGAGAGCGAGAGGGAGTGAGGGAGGGGGGGTTGCGTGAGGTGCGGCGGCGCGTCGTGGACCTCGTTTTGCGTGCGAGGTCGCCCGGCGGAGCGTTTCGGCGACGGCGGCGCTAACGGGTAGGTCCCGTGCGTTGGTTTTTCTGTATTTTTGTACAGTTTTTGGAGCGTTCTTTTAGACTGTATTTGACCCTCTTGCTCTTTTCTGTGTTGGGCACCGTGCACCGTTTTGCGTGCGGACTCCGGCACCGTGCACCGTTTTGCGTGCGGACTCCGTTTTGCGTGCGGACTCGGCACCGTGCACCGTTTTGCGTGCGGACTCCGGCACCGTGCACCGTTTTGCGTGCGGACTCCGTTTTGCGTGCGGACTCCGGCACCGTGCACCGTTTTGCGTGCGGACTCCGGCACCGTGCACCGTTTTGCGTGCGGACTCCGTTTTGCGTGCGGATTCCAGCACCGTGCACCGTTTTGCGTGCGGACTCCGGCGCTGTGCACCATTTCACGTGCAGACTCCGTTTTTGGTGCGGACTCCGGCGGCGTGCTCCGTTTTGCGTGCGGACTCCGACGGCGTGCCCCGTTTTGCGTGCGGATCGCGTGGAGGCCAATTGCAAGTGTCTACGAGCAATTGGTGGCAAATCGAGGTGGGTGGCCTTATCTCCAAGTTTTATGGACTGTTCAGTATTTCTACTGTTGTAGGACTATGCATGATAGTCTATTTCATTGTGTAGCATGCTATATTGTAGAAATTGTTATTCCTTTTAGTATCTGTTAATATAGTTATCTTGGAACTTGACCTAGCACCCCCGTCGTATGTTGCATGTGTACCCAGACCAGTAGAAAACCCTCACTTGGGCTAGGGTTATTTATGCTTAGACATCCACACTGTTCTTTCATTCCTGAACATAGTGTTATTCTCGCCCGGGTAGTGGGCCGAGAGGTCGGGACTTGCTTTTAGTGTGGGATGCTTTCGCACTCTTGCTTGGAAGCAGAGTGGAGTCTGGTAGTTGTAGCGGGTGGCTATTCTGTGCGGGGAGCCGTTTGGGTAAACGGTAGACCCGAGAGGTCTTGTTTCCCTTTACGCTGTCGTGGGAGGGAGCCGTTGAGTAGACGGTAGTCCCGGGCCGTCGAGTATCTTTCGGTCCGTCTTGTTGGGAACCGTTGGGGTTGACGGTGGTCCCAGGTCGTTGAGTGTTGTCCGACCTGTTTTGTTACCCTGAGTTGTGGGTCGTTCCTGGCTGTGGAGTATCTCCAGCCAGTGAGCTTTGTGCTGCGAGCTGTTGGAGAGGCTAGTGTCTCGTGTTCCGAGTTAGCCGATCAGCTGAGTCGTCGAGAGTGCTCCGACTGTTGTGCGAGATATTTGGGGATCTTGAGTCCTACCGTTCTGAGAGTGAGCGTGGATTTTGACTAGCCTGCATATGCCAATGTTTGATACTCTATGCCGCGCCGTTTTCCTCAGTTGGTGTCGCGCCCCCTGAGATGCCGCAGTGGATGCGGTGGTTGGCCTGTTGAGGCAGTTTTGCGCGAGGGGTGAGTTAGGCGGACAGGACGCCCCACGTAAATCCCGTCCTCATGTGGATGTGTGGTAGTGGGCAGGTGCGCTCCTAGTCGTCAGGCGTAGGTTTGACTGGACCCTATGAGGCAGTCAGTTCGATTGGGTCGTTTGAGCACCTTGTGTGCGAGTGGTTTCATTTACTTTCCTCTGTTCCACTTTTTTGAGTATCTAGATAGAGGCTTGGTAGCTGTAGAGTAGTTCCAGCTTTTCTTGTTCAGATTTCATCGCATTATTATCTTTTGCCTCTAGTAGACTTAGTGGGCAGACCGTTGGGCTTGTTGACGGCACCCACTGAGAACTACTGTGGGAAGTAGTTCTCACACCCGTCGTGGTGTCTTTTCCCCAGGGACTTCTTCTTCTGTTCCTGTGCTCCTGTTGCTGATCCTTCTGACCGAGGCGAGGGAGTCGCGAGCTAGTTCCCTACCCGTCGTTGGAGTGTAGCTGTACCCCTTCAGAGGAGAGCTCCAGTTGTTTAGTTTACTACTTTTACTCTGTTGAGAGACCTTTGTTGTGAGGTATAGAGTTGTACTTTATTTTACAGTTGGAGAGACTGTTGTAGTGAGGATATTTTGTATCGAGAGCTTGTACACTGATGTATTTATTGGAGATATCTCCCTTTTGAGTTTTGTATCAGAGGACTTCGTATACGATCGTATTTGGGAGATGGATATGGTATTATTATCAGTTGTACAGTGTTTGGTTTTCAGTTTTTAGTGGTTTACTTTCCGCTCGGATATCTGTATACTGTAGTTGATTCTTTCTGCAGGTTAGACGCTTCGTTTGTACGGCAGTTTCCGTATAGATGGCGGATCTGTTGGCGAGCCCGGGTCGCAGTTTCGACCCCGGGGCGTGACAGATTAGAGTGGTATCAGAGCCTAGGTTGTAGGTCGTGGTGGACTTAGAAACCCTAGGCTTATGGTTGGATATTAGGACGACTACGTGAGAGTCGTGACTTTTAGCGAGAGTCCTGATTGAGTTTTTACCTCTCCCAAGAGACGGGATGAGAGATTGACATGTTTACTTTCCTAAGCGATTATGTTGGCTGCCGACAACATAATGCTAGGGAACGGATAACATGTTTTAGACTTTCGCTAGATTGGGTCGCTTGGTTGTTGTGTCCTGACGTTTGTTGTTGTGCAGTGGATTGCGATACCCCTGAGACGTCGTGTTGTGTAGAGGACACACCCCGCATCTGATGAGTACCCGAGCAGCGGGAGACAGAGCTATCAGAGCAGAGCGAGACCCAGGAGTTTGTGCGTTGAGATAGTTTCCCACCTTAACCGAGAAAGACCAAATCCTTGAACGGTAAAGGATCGAGGACTTCGATAGGCTGAGCCTAGAGTCTGTTCTTGTTTGATTGGGGTTCTAGACACTAGTCTATCGGGATTTTTGGATCTATGCCGCGTCAGTCGGTTCTTCTCGCCTACGAGTGGGGTGTTGTTGTGGGAGCCGTTTGGAGTGACGGCGATCCCAGCTGTGTGGACATTTTCCCTGGCCGAGTTGCCAGGAGGATATTTTCCCTGGCTGAGTTACCAGGAGGACATTTTTCCCTGGCTGAGTTACCAGGAGGGCATTTTCCCTGGCTGAGTTACCAGGAGGACGTTTTCCCTGGCTGAGTTACCAGGAGGATATTTTTCCTGGCTGAGTTACCAGGAGCACATTTTTCCCTGGCTGAGTTACCAGGAGGGCATTTTCCCTGGCTGAGTTACCAGGAGGACGTTTTCCCTGGCTGAGTTACCAGGAGGACATTTTCCTGGCTGAGTTACCAGGAGGACATTTTCCCTGGCTGAGTTACCAGGAGGATATTTTCCCTGGCTGAGTTACCAGGAGGACATTTTCCCTGGCTGAGTTACCAGGAGGGCATTTTTCCCTGGCTGAGTTACCAGGAGGGCATTTTCCCTGGCTGAGTTACCAGGAGGACATTTTCCCTGGCTGAGTTACCAGGAGGACATTTTCCCTGGCTGAGTTACCAGGAGTACCTTTTTCCTGGCTGAGTTACCAGGAGGACGTTTTCCCTGGCTGAGTTACCAGGAGGACATTTTCCCTGGCTGAGTTACCAGGAGTACGTTTTTCCTGGCTGAGTTACCAGGAGGACATTTCCCTGGCTGAGTTACCAGGAGGGCATTTTTTCCTGGCTGAGTTACCAGGAGGACGTTTTCCCTGGCTGAGTTACCAGGAGGGCATTTTCCCTGGCGGAGTTACCAGGAGTGCATTTTCCCTGGCTGAGTTACCAGGAGGGCATTTTCCCTGGCCGAGTTACCAGGAGGACATTTTTCCCTGGCTGAGTTACCAGGAGGGCATTTTCCCTGGCTGAGTTACCAGGAGGACGTTTTCCCTCGCTGAGTTACCAGGAGGACGTTTTCCCTGGCTGAGTTACCAGGAGGACATTTTCCCTGGCGGAGTTACCAGGAGGGCATTTTCCCTGGCTGAGTTACCAGTAGGGCATTTTCCCTGGCCGAGTTACCAGGAGGGCATTTTCCCTGGCCGAGTTACCAGGAGGACATTTTTCCCTGGCTGAGTTACCAGGAGGGCATTTTCCCTGGCTGAGTTACCAGGAGGACATGCCCTGGCTGAGTTACCAGGAGGACACATGTCCTGGCCGAGTTACCAGGAGGACACTTTCCACTGGCCGAGCTACCAGATGGATACATTGCCTCTGGCGGAGTTACCAGGTGGGCACATGCCCTGGCCGAGTTACCAGGAGGACACTTTCCACTGGCCGACCTACCAGATGGGTACATACCCCTGGCCGAGTTACCAGGTGGGTACATGCCCTGGTCGAGTTACCAGGTGATTGCTTTACTGAGATTGAGATGGTCTGACTGGACGCCGAGATACCAGCACACAGGAAACTCGGAAATTGGCTGCTGCATGGTTTTTTGATGAGGGCAATTGGGTCATTTCACCTCCTTTAGTGTTTGCCCTACACATTGGTCTATTTATACGAGCCTTTCACCCTGCTTCTTCTCCACGACAACCTAAGAAAAGAAAGAAGAAGAAAGCAAGGAAAAGAGAGTGAAGGAGAAGGAGGGAAGAAGCAATTGGATTTCCTGTTGCTTGGGATTGAGCTGAGCCGCGCGCGCAACGAGCTACATACAAGGTAAGTTGACAGATATTTCTTGTTGGGCTTTTGGGATTTATTGTATGGATTTGGAGTAATTTATTGAGTTGATTTGGATGTTTTCTTTCTCTCTTTCCTTGCGTGATCATTGAGAGCAGCTTGTGCTGTTGGCTGCATACATTGGAGTTACTGCGCGGGGCCGAGGTTGCATGCATGCATGCACGTGCGGTTTTCGCTGAGAGGGGAGCCGAGGTGCGCAGGAGGCTTGTAGAGGATTCGAGCTTGCTGGTTGAGCTTCCGGGGATTTTCCGAGGTGCGCGGCAGTGTGCGCGCGCACGCGGCGCAGTTTCAAAGTTTCAACAGATCGTGATTTTGGCGCGACCCCGACTTCGGCTTTTTGCCTACGGAGAGCATTTTAGGTAGGTTAAAATTCTTCCAAATTGTATGGAATACCTTCTAATGCTTCTGTATGCATTTTGATCATGTCTAGTGTATGATTTTTACTGTTGGTAAATCTGATAGTTGACTAGGAAATTCCAGTAAAATTAGCAAAACCCCAGATTATTTTTAGTATACTCCTGGTACTGTTGGACACTAGTTTGCATGGCTAGGGAGCGTTACTTTTGCACCGGGATCGTTTTATAAATCATAAAACCCGTTTTAAGGTAAAATTGGCATTTTTAAATGTGGTTTTTTTAAATTGTGAGATTGCCAGTGAGTTGACAGAGTCCTAGGGTGCATATGACCTCGTGCTTGGGGGCCGAGGGGTTTTTATTTAACTTGTGTATGTTTTTACTAGTGTCTTAGTCACGCCCCGGGGTCGAAACTGCGACCCGGGCTCGCCAACAGATCCGCCATCTGTACGGAAAACTGCCGCACAGACAAAGCGTCTACCCTGCAAGAAATCTATAGCTAAAACATGTATCAGGGCTGAAACTAAAAACCAAAAGCTAAAGAATAACACTGAACATCTGATGATAAAATAATCTCCACTAGATACATAATCCTCAAAATACATAGTCTCACGAAGAATAATACAAGTACACTCCTCGCAGATCTCTCAGAATGTCCAGTACAAAAGTGGAATCATAAAAATATACCGCGGGTACATCTACCTCAGACTCTCAATGCTGGTAAGGAACTAAACGGCCACATCCTCACCTCGATCTGCTGTCTCCGCGCGAACCAAGCCGGAACAGCTACCTCAGGAATCTGTCACCGTAGCGGGTGTGAGATCTACTGCAGAAGGTAGATCTTAGTGGGTACCGTCACCAATATCCACGGTAGGCCCACTAAGTCTACTGGAGGCACAACAGATAGGTAGATTGTAGTACACCAAACTTTAGCAAATTGCAAAGTTCTAGTGTGTGAAGGGTTAAATGATACCCTTCGGATGTTTTAGTAAGCTTCCGGAAGGTTCTAGAAGGTTTTCGGAGAGTTTGGGCGCTAATCGGAATTTTTCGAAAAATTCGAAAATTTGAGGTTTATGGCTTCGGGGTCCGGACCGTCCGGGGGACAGTCCGGACTGTCCGCGCGAAACTGGAAATTCCACGTTCGGGGTCCGGACTGTATTGGGGGCAGTCTGGACCGTTCGGGTCTGGACAGCACAGTATGAAACGTAATAACGTTTCTTGCAGGGGGCTTTTGGGATTTTGTTACTTTAGGATTTTTAACCCCTTCACTACCTCTTTTACTCTCATTTGGAGAGAGCAAGAGAAAGTGTTAGAGAGAGAGAGTGAGAGGGAGAAACCTTGGATTTCCTTCTCCAACACATCTCTCTACTTGGATTCTTCTTCAACCTCCTCTTCTCCACCATTGAAGCTTGCTACAAGAGCTTGGAGGAAGGCTAGAACTTGGAGAAGAAGGAAGTTTGGAGCTCTTGTGCCTAATCCTTAGCTTTTCCAAGGTGGGATTCAAGCTCAAAGAGGTTTGGAACACTTCTTTTTTCCTTTCTTTTGGGATTTTTGAAGGAAAACATAGTTTTTGGAAAACTAGGGTTTATTTTGGGGCTTTTTGATTTATAGCTTTTGGGGTGGAAGCCTGTTACAGTTTGTGATGCCTACGACTCACTCCATGACGGCCGAGGAGGCCGATGCGGAGACGTCCGCTACTTCCGGATCCAGTGAGGTCCGAGATTTGAGAGAGCAGTTGGCTATGCTAGCTAATGCAGTGGAGCGGCAGTTGGCTGCGGCGCGAGAGCAGGCTGAGGCTTCGCGTCGGCAGGATGCAAGGATGCAGAGGTTGGAAGCTCTTTTGACACAGCAGTTGGCAGCAAGGGGAACTCAAGACCCTTCGCAACCACTCGTGCAACAACGGGAGCACATGGGTGGAGTGACCGATGCACTTCGACCTGAGGTGCCCGAGTCTTCACATCACACTCCGAGTGCTGGGCGCCGGGAAGAGGTTGTGATGTCCGAGATTACCGAGATTTCGGATGGCGCGCCGACCTCGCAAGATGGCGTGGTGCGTAGAAATCGCCTCGAGTGTGTCCCTTATTGGATTACAGATGAGTTCGGGTCGACTCGGATCCACGCGGAAGCCCCAGGTCGATTCGGGGTTTTCCGGGCTTTGTCCGCCGTTATAGGCTGGTTTCGGGGGAAGCCTCGACTTTACAGTGGAGTGCAGAAATATTGGGAACGCTTGGATCGGGTGTACCTTTCGATTACAGCGGAGTTCGGGAGGTTCCGGACTGACGCGGAGGACCCGAAGGCAAAAAGTGAGTTGGAACTGGCAGTTTTGGAGCCGGTTTTCAGATTGAGCACACCAACTCCACGGTTGGGCGTTTTGAGGAGAAAAAGCTTTTGAGCATGTGTATTTGCAGATTACAGTGGGGTTCGGGAGGTTCCGGGCTGGTGCGGAGGCCCCAAGGGTAAAAAATGAGTTGATGGGGACATTTAATGGATTAATTAATTAATTAATTAAATTAGTGGCATATTGTAGCTTATGGTCTGTGAGGTAATGGAAATGAGAAAAGAAAGGATTATGTAAAGAAGTGAATTTGGGAATTCAATTTAATGGGAGGATTAAGATATTATTTTTTTAGTGGGGCAATTAATGTGGCCAACTACCACATTAATTAGGCCTCTTTTAATTAAGAGGCTCCACGTCACCTTCTTCCTCTTCGGTTGAAGCAGAGAGCTGGCTTAGGAACAGGGGAAGGTGAGAAGAGAAGAAAGAAGAGAGAAGAAAGAAGAGGAAAGAGAAGAAAAAAAATTAAGGAAAAGAGAGTGAGGATTGAGCTTGATGTTGGAACTCCCTCCGGGAGCCGTGAGGGCCGAGCGGTGAACGCGGCAAGAGGCGCGCGCGACGGTGTTGCGAAGGAGGTAAGTGCAGTTTTGCTTCAGTCGAGTTGCTCTTTTCCTTGGATTATTGGTGGTTTTTGTAGCGTTTTGGGGTTGCCTGGACTTGCTGTCCATGGGAGGGCAACAAGGCAAATGAGGAGCTGCTAGCTGGGAGCGCGTGCAGGCGCACAGCGCGCTGTGCACAGCGCGCTGCGCACCGCGCGCTGCGCATCGCGCGCGGCCGGCGCGCGCTGCGCACTGCGCACCGCGCGCGGCGGGCACGCGCTGCGCACCGCGCGCTGCGCACAGCGCGCAGCAGGCCGTGCGGCGGGCCCGGGCAACGCAGTAGCTGCTGCGGCAGCGCCGGGGCTGCGGCGACAGCGCCGCGCGCAGCGAATGCAAGCGTGGGCATTTCTCGCGTGGGCGAGCGGGGTTGTCGACTGCTGGTTGGCCGCGTGCGCGCACGCCGAGGCCGTGGGTTGCCCGGGTGTCGCGTGGACTTTTTGTTGACCGTTTTCGACCCGGCTTTTGCTTCTTTTGCTCTCACAGGACGGCGCCTTTGTGACGGTTTTCGGCATGGTGCCGTGCGGAGCTCGGACCAAGTGCGTGGTAGGGAGTTGTTTCTGTTGGTTCGAGGCGAAGGGATTAGAGAGAGGTTGAATCCTTGCTTGTTGGCTGTGTGTAATTGGACTTAATATTTGAAGTATGTAGAGTTTTGTTTGGTGCCTAAGTGGAGCTTATATTATTTTTATGGATGTAACTTGGCTTTGTGTATTGAGGGAGTGCAATGGGAGCAAGTATTTTTTTTGGGCTGAAGCTTATATGTATGTGTTTTGGTGTGTAATTGGGTTATGTGAGCAGGGTGAGTGCTTTAGTCTTGTGTGAATGAGAGGGTGGACTAATGTAATTAGTAAGTAGGCGAGCAAGAGTTTTAAGTGCACTGTGGATTATGGATGTGTCCATGGAATCATGTGAGTATTTTGTTGGCTGGGGGTGTGCAGAGGAGTTGTGTGTGTGTGTGAACTGTTGTGTGAAGTGGGATTGAAGCTGATTCATGTAAATTGTTTTATGAGCTGATTTTTTTTAACTGTAAGCGGACGAAGTTGTGGTGGACTTGTTGTGGTCAGATGCTTGATCTTGGGAATGGACTGTGTGCTGTGGGTGAATGTTGATGTGTATGTGAGCCTGCAGGGTGCATGTGGAGTTATGGAATTTTATGGTTAAGTGAACTTTAACTGTTATGTACCATGGAGCTGTAGGAGGTTATATGTTTTTATTTTGAGCTGTTGGTGGATTTGTGGTTACTTGAGCCCTGGTTGCTTTGTGATTTGGTCGTGGGGAGTGCCGGTTGCGCGCGACACGTCTTTCGAAGATTCGTCCGTTTGGGGTTTCAGCTCTACACCAACTTCAGCGTTGCCTACGGAATGCGTTCCAGGTGGGTTGGAATTTCTCCAAAATGCATGAAATGTCCTTTAATACTCCTGAATGCAATTTGATCACGTTTTTATGCCAATTTTCACTGTTTTTAGATCTGATAGTTGCCTGGAAATTTTTAGAAAATTATGCAGAACCCCAGATTATTTTTAGTATACTCCAGATATCTTATGACACTAGACTACAGGTTTTGTTGGCATCATAATTGCACCTGAATCATTTTAAAAATCGAGAAAGCCCGTTTTAAGGAAAATCAACATTTTTAAAGATGATTTTAAATTATATTTTCGCCAGAGGTATGGAATCGATTCAGGGTGCATTAGACCTCGTGCCTGGTGGCCGAGGGGTCTCTCGTTGAGTTTTTGAGGTGAGTAATAGTGTCATTTGAGTCTTGAGCTTCTGATGAGATTATTCTAGATAATGAGTCATGTTTCCTGATCTAGTCGTAGAGGTGAATCTCCGACTTAGCTTGAGAGTTTGGGGTTCTGGTTGATCGAGTCGTGGAGGATTCCCGACTTAGCCATGGGTTGTGCATTATCAGATTGAGTCGTTGAGGGCTCTCCGACAGATCATGTGAGGATGTGGGCTTTTCCTGTTGAGTCGAGGGATGTTTTCCGACTTAGACATGAGAGTGAGTAGTGTTATTTGAGAATTCGAGATTTCCGATCTGGTTGATCGTCGACCATAGCCGTCATTTGCCGCTTGTTGAGACATGCTTGATACTCGGTGGGGTCGCTCCCCTCGGGTCACGCTCCGGATGCGTAGATATGTACATGCCCCTGGCCGAGTTACCAGGTGGGTTACATGCCCCTGGCCGAGTTACCAGGTGGGTTACATGCTCCTGGCCGAGTTACCAGGTGGGTTACATGCCCCTGGCCGAGTTACCAGGTAGGTTACATGCCTTGGTCAAGTTACCAGGTGGGGTACATGCCCCTGGCCGAGTTACCAGGTGGGTTACATGCCCTTGGCCGAGTTACCAGGTAGGTTACATGCCCTGGTCGAGTTACCAGGTGGGTTACATGCCCCTGGCCGAGTTACCAGGTGGGTTACATGCCCTGGCCGAGTTACCAGGTGGGTTACATGCCCTGGCCGAGTTACCACTGTCACGCCCCGGGTGTAAACCGGAACCCGGGCTCGCCAACAGATCCGCCATGCACACGGGATTTCCCATGTACACGAAGCGCTGGGTAACCTGCTCAGATATAATATAACAATAACAGAGCACAAAACAGAGCTGAAATAGAAGAACCACATAGTACCTCAGACTGGAAAATTCAAATAGAACTTTAATAGGTACAATAATCTCCCAGCTCACCAAATAGTACAATCAGCTGGCGGAAGCCAGACCCAACATAAAAGGAGTATACCAAAGTCTGAGTGACGGGTACAGCATCTATCTACAGCTCTCAGCCTCACAGGAGATCTATCTATTCGGCGATCCCCTTACCTCGATCCGCTGCCGAAGGCCTAGCAGCTCCCGCGGACGACTCTGCAAAAATAAGGGAGAAGAAGGAAACAGAAAATAACAATGGGGGTGAGAACTACCAGATAAACCAGTAGCCTCCCCTAGTGGGTAAAAACCTCAACTCTGACGCACCCACTAGGACTACTAGAGGCAAAAGAAAAGAACAGTGGTAAGCTATAAAAGCTGCTGATAAAAAGGAAAACTATCACCACTATGCCTCTAAATGCCATGAAATGACTGAATGTATGCATCAACATCATGCCTGCCTGAAATAACCCAATCTTGTGCCACCAGTAAAACTGGTACTGCCTGCTGTGCCTTGCCTGCCAAATCGGGTGGGTTGGCCAAACCCTAACACCGATAGGAAATAGGAGTCTCAAGGACTCAAAGCCTGCCTGTAACACACTCCGGAGTGGCCCTCGAGGGGAGCGACCCACACGAGTAAAGTATCTCAGTAATAAGTATCATAAGTACCATAAAACAGCAGGACTGGATCATGACTATGATCAAAGTGGGAAAAGCCATCCACTAGAGAAAAGCCCGATCCCCGGCTAATGAAAAAACAGACTCAACCCTGATCTGATGCAAAAATAAACATCCGGCCGACCGCCTACTGCCCGCGGTCACCGCAATACCCCACAATGCCACAATCTCGGCTACACTATCCCAAACCCCTGCTCACACTTGAGCGACAACATCTGAATGCAAAGGAGAGCAATAAAGCATGCCAAGTTTCAATATGATAGTGTAGCAATAAATAGTGGCCTTACCAGATGTCCAGTCATGCATGCAACTGTCTTATAGTGTCAAATATTTATTTTAAAAAGATTGATTTGTTATAAAAGTTATTTGCATGCGAGATTATAGCATTTGTCCCAATCGCAGTGTCCCAAGATAAGTCATCATATAATTTGTGGGGTTATATTAAATTTTAGGAGAGTTCGTCCCAGCGGTTCTTGTCATTTGTCATATTAGTTTGTCCCAATGGTTTTGTCCTATTAGTTGTCCTGTTAGTTTGTCCTGTTAGTTGTCCTGTTAGTTTGTCCTGTTAGTTGTCCTGTTAGTTTGTCCTGTTAGTTGTCCTGTTAGTTTGTCCCAATGGTTCTCATCAATTATATTTTAGGGGAGTTCCAATAATCCCAGTGAGCTTGTCAAAATGAGGTAAGCAACAACCGCCCACCTCGAACAGCTCAAACAACACCCCAGGTAGTCTCCTGGCTGTCCGCAGTCCTCAATTCCTGCAAATCAACGCTCCCAGTATAAATACAAATCCCAAAAAGCACAATATTTGCTGTTTTTCAAACAGCACGGGAAAAGAGGAGTTTTTCACCTCTATACAGTGCTTAAGAAAATCCAGAAAAATTACGATTGCGTTCCTTGCGAAGAGTAGATCAAAATCGACTCTTAAAATGCCTCGATCTGATGCTCCTACGCCAAGATAAAAATCGGAGAAGTCGACGCTGTCCAGAAATTTCCACAGCAAAAAGGGGGGTCAAAGAGGCCTTGGAAACTGTGCCAAAAGTGCGAAATGGAGCAAAGTGATCAACACGGAAAGCGAAGCCTTACCTCTTAGGAATGCGCTGTCGCAAAAATTGTCCAAAAATTCCTCCTGGTTAGCACACAGGGAATTTTCGACTAAACTGCGACGGGAAATGGGCCGAAAAAGAAAACCGTCGCAGTGCGCCGCGTCGCAGATAACTCACTAACTGTAACTCCAGAAATTCTGAAATTTTGAAGAGAGAGAGAGGAACAACTTTTGTAAAGGGCCCAGACTCTGTTTCTCTCTCTACAGTGCGCGAACCGAGGTGAGAAATGGAGAGGGGGTGAGAACTCTTATATAGTGGGCCAAAGCATCTTGGGCTCCACACGGGATCCAGATCCGAACAGGAAACACCAAAATTGGCCAACCATATTGCGCCACGTGTCCACAAAACAGGAAACAGCCTGTGCAAGCCCACTCAAAAACTGCCACGTGTCCACGTGGTGCACGTGCCCGGTCCGCGCTCCGGGTTTTCCGGATCCTATCAGCCAATAGGGGAGCGCCACGTGTCACTCTCCCAGCAGTCTTCTAGAAGCCGGCCCACCAATGGGGAAGCGCCACGTGGCAAGGGGGGGGGTCTTCGCTGCTCCCGGTGCACGCCAGGCCCATGGACCGCGCACCAGCACCCCCTGCCCGCGCCTGCACGCGCCTGCCCGCGCTGCGCTCCGCTACGCCCTGCCGCGCTCCGCCGCGCTCCGCCGCCGCGCCGCCGCCGCGCCGCCGCCCGCCGGTCGCCGCCGGTCGCCGGAACAGTAATTCCGGCTCCGGAGTTACTGTTCCGGCGTGAACAGTAACACAGTGCCGAAAAAATAAAGTAAATATACCATTTTGACCGTTTTCGCGCGCTGAGTCCAAATCCGCCGTCCGTTTCTCCAAATTCTCATCCGAAATTTTGCAAAAAGCTCCCGAAAAATCCCATTTGCTCCGATTTTCGCGCCAAGTCTATTTTAAATGTCCAATTTTGATTCTACAAGCTCTGTTTCACCGTATGAGCTCCCTACAGTCACTGTTTAATGTTGCACAGTTCCTGCGGGAGTCCGGATCATCACAACCACGTAGGTTACATGCCCTGGCCGAGTTACCAGGTGGGTGACATGAGCGGGTGGTTGCATCATTTGTTCTTAGATGGTATGTCCTTCGAGCATTGTATTTGAGGCATGTAGTGGTAGATTTATTTCCAGCTGTCCTTTATTTATCTATCTATCTATCTATCTATCTGTTTTGCCTCTAGTAGACTTAGTGGGCATACCGTAGACGTTGGGACGGTACCCACTGAGATCTGCCTTCTGCAGTAGATCTCACACCCGCTGCGGTGACAGGTTTGAGGCAGCTGTTCCGGCTGGGTTCGCACGGAGACAGCAGATCGAGGTGAGGACGCGGCCGATTAGTTCCTTACCAGCATTGAGAGTCAGAGGTAGATGTACCCGGTTTTATATTTTATATGTTCACTTTTGTACTGGACATTCTGAGAGATCTGAGAGGGTTGTATGTACTCTTTTTAGTTGGCAGATTTGTATTGAGGATTTATTTATTTATTTTTATTCAGATGTTCAGAATTTTACTTTCTATAGCTTTTAGCTGTTTTTCAGCTCTGATACATAAACAGCTATAGATCTCTTGCAGGGTAGACGCTTCGTCTGTGCGGCAGTTTCCGCACAAACGGCGGATCTGTTGGCGAGCCCAGGTCACAGTTCGACCCCGGGGCGTGACATCACCACCAGTTCAAACTCCACCGGCGAGGACGGTTTTACCGATGATGGTAGCAGGAGAAGAGCGGGACCGACTCATGGCTCGTTTGAGGGAATTCCGGGAATCCAAGCCCCGGACCTATGATGGAGAGAAACCCGACTATTGGGTTTTTGAGAAGTGGATTCTACACATGGAGAAACTTTTCCACGATACCTTCGTAGCAGAGGGAGACCGGGTGTGGTTGGCAACACACCATCTTTAGGGCGATGCTTACCAGTGGTGGACGGACGTTCGGGATGACCACACGACCGATTTGGCGGCAATCACATGGCCACGGTTCAAGAAGATGCTAGCAATGAAGTATTTTCCGGCGAGCGCAAAACGACAAATGGAAAGAGATCTCCGCAACTTGAGGCAAGGAGACAAAACCGTGGCGGAATACGAGAGGGAATTTACTCGACTACTTAACTGTATTCCGCATGTTGTGAGGAACGACGAGGACAAGGACCGTATGTTTGAGAACGGCCTTAGACAGTCCATTTTCAGATTGGTTCAGACCCTAAACCTCCAAACCTGCCGGGAGGTTGTGGACCGTGCCTTGATAGTGGAGAAAGGGGCAGAGATTTCTAAGGAGGAGAGAGAAGCTCTTGATAGGACGCAAGGCAAGAGGTCGGCGATCGAGGGCGCAAGTCATAAGCCCTATTCGAAGAAACCGCCGAAGCACCCGAGGAGCCAGTCAGGAGGACGCGGCTCATCTTCACACCGGGGAGGACCTGACCGTCGGCGGCCGCCGCATTGCGTGATTTGTGGTGGACCCCATGTGCCGCCGCAATGCCCGCAGCGTGGAGGCAAGTGCTACCTTTGTGGCCAGGAGGGCCACTTTTGATCAGAGTGCCCGTGAGGCTCGACACCAACCCCTTCTTCAGCATCGGCACCAGTTATTCAAGGACACGCCCACCTACTCTCAGTCTGGGCGACCACCGGCGTCGCGACAGTACGAGGGGCCTCGGCAGACTCCAAGTGGGTGCATGTATGCGGCACAAACTGAGGAGGCTTCAGCAGCAGAGGACGTCGTTGCAGGTATTATCTTGATTCATAGCATTCGAGTTCGAGCTTTATTTGACACTGGTGCATCTCATTCATTCATTGACCGGCTGTTTCCCGAGTTGCATGGCATTGAATTAGTTCCTACTTTGCATCCGGGACGAGTCTTAGTTCCCGATCATACGTTGGAGATTCAAGAGTTTTCCCCTAGTTGCCCTATTAGGATTGGGGATTGGATTTTGCCGGCAGATTTGTTGGCCTTCCATCGACTTGGAGAATTCGATGTGGTTTTGGGCATGGATTAGCTCACAAGATATCATGCTACCATTGATTGTGAGAATCGACTCGTGACGTTTCGAGAACCAGGACAAGAGGAAATTGTGTTCAGAGGCTGCAAAAGTTCGCTGTTTGCGATGACTATCTCTTCCACCAGAGCAAAACAGTTGATTAGGAGTGGATGTGTCGCCTACCTGGCTTCCGTTGTGGATAGGAGCAATGAGACTCCGAGAGTGGAGGATATCCCAGTTGTACGAGAGTTTGCTGATGTGTTCCCGGCAGAGCTATCGGGGATGCCTCTGGATAGAGAGATCGAGTTTGTGGTAGATCTGATCCCTGGAACTACCCCAATCTCGAAAGCACCATATAGGATGGCACTGGCAGAGTTAAAAGAGCTCAAGGCACAGCTTCAAGACTTGTTGGAAAAAGGCTTCATCCGACCGAGTGTTTCACCTTGGGGAGCACCAGTTTTATTCGTCAAGAAAAAGGATGGATCGCTTCGCCTTTGCGTGTACTATCGTGAGCTTAACAAGGTCACAATTAAGAATAAGTATCCATTGCCGAGGATTGATGATTTGTTTGATCAACTCCAAGGATCAAGAGTGTATTCGAAGATTGACCTTCAGTCTGGATACCACCAACTCAAGATCAAGCCCGAGGATGTTCCTATGAGTTTACTGTTATGCCGTTTGGGCTCACTAATGCCCCGGCAGCTTTTATGGATTTGATGAACCTTGTCTTCAAGCCCTTTTTGGATAGATTCGTCGTGGTGTTCATCGACGACATTTTGGTGTACTCTCGAAGTGACGAAGAGCATGAGGATCACTTGCGGCAAGTATTGCAATTACTTCGGGAGAAAGAGATCTACGCCAAGTTGAAGAAATGTGACTTTTGGCTACGAGAGGTAGCGTTCTTGGACCCCAAGAAAATTGAGGCAATCAAGGATTGGCCTAGACCGACGAACATCACCGAGATCCGGAGCTTCATCGGTCTGGCCGGCTACTATCGGCGTTTTGTTGAGGGATTTGCAAGGTTATCTACTCCCCACACGCGACTAACACAGAAAGGCACCAAGTTTATTTGGAATGATGCGTGTGAAGGAAGCTTCAGGGAATTGAAGGAACGGTTGACAACCGCCCCGATCTTGGCTTTGCCTACTGTAGGAGCGGGATACGTGATCTACAGTGATGCTTCCTTGAGTGGGTTAGGGTGTGTTTTGATGCAAAACGAGAAGGTTATTGCTTATGCCTCTCGTCAATTAAAGGACTACGAGAAAAACTATCCCACTCATGATTTGGAGTTAGCCGCCGTGGTATTTGCATTGAAGCTGTGGCGACACTACTTATATGGTGAGCATTGTGAGGTATATACTGATCATAAGAGCCTAAAGTACCTCTTTACTCAGAAGGAGTTGAATCTTAGGCAGCGCAGATGGTTGGAGCTGCTTAAGGATTATGATTTGACTATTCTCTACCATCCTGGGAAAGCAAATGTAGTGGCAGATGCTCTAAGTCGCAAATCGATGGAAAATTTAGCGATGATGATCACTTACCAACAACCATTACTTCAAGATATGAGACGGTTGGAGTTGGAAGTTGTGGCACCCGAGACACCCATGAGATTGATGGCATTGGTGTTGCAACCGACCCTTATGGAAAGGATCATGATGAAACAAGTCCAAGATCCTCGTTTGGAAAAGATTCGGGCTACACTTGTCAATGGCCGAGCAGGTGAGTTTCATGTGGATGATCATGGCGTACTTCGTTTTCGAAGTCGACTTTATGTACCGGCGGATTTGGAGATCAAAGAAGAGATCCTGAAGGAAGCACACCGAGCACCTTATTCTCTTCACCCAGGCGGCACCAAAATGTACAAGGACTTAAGGTTACTTTATTGGTGGCCCGGCATGAAGAAAGATGTTGGAAAATTTGTGGCTCAATGCTTGACATGTCAACAAGTGAAAGCCGAGCACCGACTTCCCGCAGGCAAGTTGCAGAGTTTACCCATTCCCGTGTGGAAGTGGGAGAGGATCACGATGGATTTTGTTGTTGGATTACCTCGCTCTCAGGCTGGGCATGATGCTATTTGGGTGATCGTGGATAGGTTAACCAAATCTGCTCATTTTATCCCTATCCATACTACTTGGTCTAGAGAGAAGCTTGCACAAAAGTACCTTGATGAGATTGTGCGATTGCATGGAGTGCCTGTTTCTATAGTTTCCGATCGAGATCCAAGATTTGCATCTCATTTTTGGAGGAGCCTTCATGAGGCCCTAGGCACGCAGTTGGATTTCAGTACAGCTTTCCACCCCCAGAATGATGGGCAGTCTGAGCGAACCATACAAATCTTGGAAGACATGCTCAGAGCATGTGTTTTGGATTATCAAAGTGGTTGGCATCAATATCTACCGATGGCTGAGTTTGCCTATAACAATAGTTATCAAGCAAGTAGATGGCGCCATTCGAGGCTCTTTATGGAAGAAAGTGCCGATCACCTCTTCATTGGAGCGAGGTGGGAGAACGATTGATTTTAGGCCCCGATGTACTTCAAGAGGCCGAAGACAAGGTTCGACTAGCTCGGGAACGTTTGATTTCAGCTCATCAAAGTCGACATGCAATCCGCTCGGCCCTCTGGCACAAGCATACATGCAATCTGAACCAACTCAACCCCTCTGGGTGATCTCACTGTTTAAAAACATTTTTCAAAGCCCGGTTTTCATTTAAACATGTCTGACGATTTTTAAAACGGTTCAGATGCCAATCCGATGCAAAATAATCATGCAGTCTAGTGTCTAGGCACCTCTAGATCATGCTAAAAATATCAGGGGCTCAGGAAAGTATTCCTACAATTTTCTAGGCAACTATCAGATTTAGCAAGCATAAAAAATAGATAAACTAAACATGATCAACATGCTTACAGAAGCTTTAGAGGGCATCCCATACATTTTGGAGAAATTCCAACCCACCTAGAATGCTTTCCGTAGGCCAAGCCGAAGTCGGTGTAGCGCCGAACTCACAATCCGTCGAAAATGTCCTCGCGCGCGCGCGCTATGTCAAGCGTCCCAAAACTCCGCCGAAGCTCGCAGCAGCCTCACAAGCATCTCAGCACAAACTCCGTGCGCTCGGTCCCCTCTGCGGCCAACCCACAGCACGCACACACCCTCACGCACACACGCACGCATGCTTCGACTCCGCGCAACGAAAAATCCAAAACTCGCAGCAACAAAGCAAAAGGTGGAAGAAATAATCCAATTAAGCTTAAAGGTTCATCGAAATCCATCATCAAATCCATGTAAGGAAATCCAAAACCAACTACAAAAATCCGTCAACCTACCTCGTGTACAGCCGACGCGCGTGCGATTCGTCCAGCTCCAAGCAACAGTCCATAAGCACCACCACACTCCACTACTTCCTTCTCCTTCATCTCTCACTTCCTTACTTTCTCTCTCTCTTTCTTCTCTTTTTCCTGTCGTGGAGAAGAAGCAGGGGTTCATATATAGAGGTTAGCAAAGGAGAAGAACAGTGGGAGATGAAATGACCAAAATGCCCTCACTCAAAATATCCGAATTAGCTTAATTCTGGCTCCCAGGGACACTGTGTACCGGTACTCATAATGGAGTGCCGGTACTAACTACATTAGTTCCGGAACTAGAACTTGAGTTCCGGAACACAGTGCTCAGTTCCGGAACTCAAGCCCCAATTCCGGAACTAAAGGACCCCAAATGCAGAACTCCGAAATCTGAAGCTTCCAATCCTCGCCGACAACTCACTTATTGCCCCGGGAGCTTCCGCACCACTCCGAAGTCTCCCGAACCCCACCGTAAACATAAAGTACACATGCTCCAAGCTTTTCCCACTCAAAAGCTCATCGGTGGAGTCGGCGTGCTCAAACCAACAATCCGGTGCTCTCACAAGAAAATCCTCACTCGGATTCTTTACTCATTTTCTTCTCCCGTTCCTTTACTCAATTCCAAAGCGGGTTACAATGAATTATCTAATTCCTTTAATTGCCAACTCCAACTCACTTTTCACCTTCGGGGCCTCCGCATCAGTCCGAAACCACCCGAACTCCACTGTAACCTGAAAATACACGTGTTCCAACACTTTCCAATTTTTCTGTGCACCACCGCGGAGTTGATTCTCTATCCAATCCAATACTCAACAAGTACTCTACAAGTACACAATGCCTCGAAATCGCTGATTCAAACTGGGCTTCCAAGTTCGACGCCGCTAACTCACTTTCTTCCCCAAGGATTTTGCGTCAATCCGAAATAATCCGAACTCATCTGTAAATCCAAATGGAACACGCTCCAGCGATTTCCCCCGCACCACGCCATCCTGCGAGGTCAGTGCACTCTACAAAGTCCCGGTACTCTACAGTCTTGGGGGTTGAGGGCATATCAGATTGAGTCGTGGAGGGTTCTCTGACCTTGACATGAGTTGAGATGTTGGTATTCGAGTTTTCCGATCTGATTGATCATGGATTGTAGCCTGCATGTGCCGCTTGTTGAGACAGTTGAGACTTACTTGAGCTCGGTGGGGTCGCTCCCCTCGAGTTACGCTCCGGATTCGTGTTGATGATGCGACTAGTTGATACACTAGAGTTCGCTTTGCGTGAGATTGAGATAGTCCGTGTGGGACGCCCTACGTAAGTCCAAGTCCCTTGTGGGCTAGTGGCAGTAGGTTAGGCGCAGGCTTGACTGGACCCTATGTGGCAGTCATTGAGATTAGGTGATATGAGCGGGTGATTGCATAGCATGTGCTTAGATGGTTTTTCCTTTTGAGCATTGTACTTGAGGCATTTAGCAGTAGTTTTATTTTCCAGCTTGCATTTTATCTATCTATCTATCTACCTATCTATCTGTTTGCCTCCAGTAGACTTAGTGGGCATACCGTGGACTTTGGTGACGGTACCCACTAAGAACTACCTTCTGCAGTAGTTCTCACACCCGCTGTGGTGACAGGTGTTCCGGAGGCGGCTGTTCCGGGTCCAGCTCGTGCGGAGTCTTCAGACCGAGGTAACGGCGTGCCTGACTAGTTCCTACCCGAGTCTGTTGAGTCAGAGGTAGAGTCAATTATATTTTAGATTCCTCTTTTGTACTGGACAGTGGTATTGTATGTAGAGTACCGGGACTTTGTGGAGTGTACCGACCTCGCAAGATGGCGTGGTGCGGAGAAATCGACTCGGGCGTGTTCCATATATGTTTATAGATGAGTTTGGGTTGATTCAGATCAACGCAGAAGTCCCAGTTTGAATCGGAATTTTTCCGGGCATTGTGCGCCGTTAGAGGACCGGTTTTGTAGAGCCTTGACTCCACAGTTGTGCACAGAAAAGTAGAAAATGTTGGGAACAAGTGTATTTTCATATTACAGCGGAGTTCGGGAGGTTCCGGATTGATGCGGAGGCCCCGAAGGCAAAAAGTGAGTTGGAATTGGCGATTTTGGGAGCCGGTGTTTGAGTTGAGCACATCGACATTGCAGTGGAGCTTTTAGAGTGGAGAAAGCTTTGGACGTGTATTTTCAGATTACAACGGAGTTCGGGAGGTTCCGGACTGATGCGGAGGCCCCGAGGGCAAAAAGTGAGTTGGAGTTGGCTAATAAGGGATTAATTAATTATTTAATTAATTATTTGGATTTGTTTTGCCTGTGATGGAATTAGAGAGAAAAGAAAGAGAAAGAAAGGAATTAAGAGAGAGAGAGAGAGAGAGAGAGAGAGAGAGAGGGATTAGATATTTCTTTAGTTGAGGGGTTATTTTAATCCCTGCTACAGCTGCCTTGCACCCACCCTCTAATTAGCCACCTTAATTAGGGCCTACACGTCATCGCCTTCTCCCCTGCAAGCAAACAGAGGAATGAGGGAAGAACAGAGGAAGGAAAGGAAGAAGAAGAAAGAGAAGAAGTAGAGAAGAGAAGGAGAACAAAATTGGAAAAGAGAGGAAATGATTGGGAGATACGATGGTGGACCTACGGTTGGATGCCGAGCAGAGCGCGTGTCACGCCCCGTGGTCGAAACTGCGACCCGGGCTCGCCAACAGATCCGCCATCTGTACGGAAACTGCCGCACAGACGAAGCGTCTACCCTGCAAGTCAGATCTAGAACTAAAAAAACATGTATCAGAGCTGAGACTATAAATCAAAAGCTAAAGAAAACAACACTGAACATCTGAAATAAATAAAGCTCCACTAATACATAATCCTCAATACGGGTCTCTCAAATGAATAATAAAAAACAAGCCTCACCCTCTCAGTACAAAAGTGGAATCATAAAACTAACAGGGTACATCTACCTCTGACTCAAAATGCTAGTAAGGAACTACTCGGCCACGTCCTCACCTCGATCAGCTGTCTCCGCGCGAGCTAAGCCGGAACAGCAGCCTCAGAAAACTTGTCATCGCAGCGGGTGTGAGATCTACTACAGAAGTTAGATCTCAGTGGGTACCGTCATCAATATCCATGGTATGCCCACTAAGTCTACTGGAGGCACAACAGATAGGTATGCAAATAGAAAAAGGGTAAGCAGGAAGAAACTACGACTAACATGTATCAACATCATGTTCAAGGAACTCTACTCTGACCCTGCTATGCATACACTCTCACTAATAATAATATGCCTCAAGTACCATGCTCAAAGGAAAACTCAACAATGAATATGCTATGCCATCACTCTCTCATATCACCCAATCTCAATGACTGCCTCATAGGGTCCAGTCAAGCCTGCGCCAAACCTACTGCCACCTCATTCACACTGGGACGGGACTTACGTAGGGCGTCCCACACGGACTATCTCAAGCGAACTCTAGTGTATCAATTAGTCGCATACATCGCAGCCTCGTCAGGCTCGGTATCATCACACGCACCCGCGTGGTAGCTCGAGGGGAGCGACCCCTCCGAAGTCAAGTATCACATCTGCATCACTGTCTCATAAGCAGCACATGCAGGCTATGATCCACGATCAAACAGATCGGTAACTCAAAGCTCAAAGCGCAACTCAGTCGGAAAAAGAACCTCGACTCAATCATGAATAGCCCAAACACTCTCACAGCTATGTCGGAGAACCCTCAACGACTCAATCTGATAATGCATAACCCATGGCTAAGTCGGGAAACCTCCACGACTCGATCTGCCAGAACCCCAAAACTCTCATAGCTAGGACGGAGAACCATCTCCACATTTGAATCAGGAAGACACAACTCAAGATCTAGAATCATCCCAACAAGGAAGAAAAACTCTCATGACACTAGAAACTCGACACATGATGCTCTAAAAATATACTCAGCCCTCTGGCACGAGTACTCATGCAACTCGAACAATCTGGACCATTCATAATGTTCTCAATATTTAAAAATCCTTTTAAAGCGGAGTTTTACTTAAAACGGGGTACTAAAATATTCTGAAGGTCCAGATGCAGCCTGAATCTCAAATGGACATGCAGTCTAGTATCAAATAACCTCTAGATCGTACTAAAAATGTCTGGGGCTCTGGAATATCATTCTACAATTTTCTAGGCAACTATCAGATTTATCAATATACAATAATTAAGCTAGCATGATCAATATGCTTACAAAAGCATTAGAGGGCATTCCATAAATCTCGAAGAAAATCCAACCCACCTGGAATGCTTTCCGTAGGCCAAGCCGAAGTCGGTGTAGCGCCGAACTCACAAAATGATGAAAATGCCCTCACGGGCGCGCACACTGCCGAGCGTCCCGAAGACTCTACCGAAGCTCACAGCAGCCCCACAAGCATCACAACGTAACCTCCGCGCGCTCCGATCCTCTCCGCGGCCTACCCACAGCACGCACACGCACACACACACCCACGCACGCACGTACTCCCGCCTCGATTCCGCGCCGAGAAAATCAGAAGGCTCACAGCACAAATGCAAAGATGGAGAGAATAATCCAATGAGCTCAAATCTCATCCAAAAATCCATCAAGAAAACCAAATCCAAAAAATACAAAATCTGCCAACTCACCTCGTAGGTGCGGCTGACGCGTGCGCGGCTCCGCTCCGATCCAAGCTGCAGGAGAAACCCAAGCTGCATCAACTCCCACTCAATCTCTCTTACTCTCTTTATCTTCTTCTCATTTTTTTTTTCTTTCATTCCTTCTTTCTTTCTCTCTTTCTTTCTTTCTCTCTGTCGTGGAGAAGAACAGGGAAGTGGCCCTGTATATAACAACCAAAGGGAGGGTGAAAATACCATTTTACCCTTGCTTTCAAAATATCTGGAGGCTGAGTACGGTACTCGGGCTCCCGTACCGGTACCCAGTCTCGAAAATCCCAAACCGAGAGCTAAAACTGATAATCTGCCATTGAGTACCGGTACCCACACTCACGTTCTTGTACTCAAGCTAAAATCCTCTTTGGGTTCTGGTACAAAACTCCCAGTTCCGGAATCCAGCCCTTAGTTCCGGAACTCAACACCCTGTTCCGGAACACCAAGCTTCTCAGGCTGAACCAAAGACTGAAGCTTCCAATTTCCTCGCCGTCAACTCACTTTCTGTCCCGAAAGCTTCCGCATCACTCTGAAATCTCCCGAACCCCACTGTAAACATAAAGTACCCATGTCCAAGGCTTTTCCAACACAGAAAGCTCAACTGTGGGGTCGGAGAGCTCAATCCAACAATCTGGTGCTCTCGCCAGAAAATCTGTACTTGTCGAGTCCAACTCACTTTTTATCTTCGGGGCCTCCGCATCAATCCGATTCAACCCAAACTCCGCTGTAACCTGAAGATACACATGTTCCCACACTTCTGATTTTCCATGCACAAACACGGAGTCGGTTCTCTAACCAAACCAGTACCCTAGAAGACCACAACGCCCCGAAACCACCGATTCAAACTGGGCTTCCAAGTTCGACGCTGCTAACTCACTTTTCATCCCGAAGGATTCTCCGTCGATCTGGAACAGTCAGAACTCACCTGTAAACCCAAAAGGAACACGCCCAAGGCGATCTCTCCGCACCACGCCATCTCGCTAGGTCGGTGCACTCTACAAGTCCCGGTACTCTACACTCTCCCCTCCTTTAAAAGGTTTCGTCCTCGAAACCAGAATAAATCTAATCTCAGGAGAATGTCTCAATTCGATAGGAACAGGAAGTACTCAACTCATCATCAGACTCTCTAATGGTCGATCTCAGAAATCTTGCTCAAGAAACCTCTGAATTCTTACTCAAGACACAATCCCGTCTGCATAATCCTTCTGTCTCACCGGCAAGGATTTGCATCTGTAGCTCCTGATCACTCAAACCTCGTTCAAGTCCAAGGCAAGAAAAATCCAAATCAAACAGGTGATCACATATACATCTTCCAGCCCGACAAATACCCGCGGTCAAGCTCCCCGAGTAAACCCAAATCCACGCATCCCGGCGGATAGTGGCTTCCAGAAAATATGGTCCCCAAATCCAAAACTCTACGCCTACCATTGGCATAGAACCTTCGTTGCTCCTTAGCAACTAAAATGCTCAAGTACCCCAAATACATCACTTACATCCATCCACCGGGGAAAAATTTCCAACATTGGAATAACACTCAACCCTTAGCTCTCAATTCCAAGTTCCAAAAGGGCGACCGCTGATCTAACACCTCATTCCAAGGTTGCACTGCTTGCCTCACCAAGGCTTACTGAACATAAAGTCATGCCGGGATAATACTATAGGGTATCAATCCTACAGCTCCAATAGCTCTGTCCACCGGCGTTGCCTCAATCAAAGTCCTCCTGAGTAACCATGTACTTCAGGCTCAAGGATCTCTAGATAATTCCATGACCTCTGTCGCTAACGCAGGTCTAGGCCCAACCCAAACGGCATCACTTTCCGCTGAGTCCTCTATCACTTTAAAGCTGAGATCACAGGGCCAAAACACAGAGCCTTCCAAAATCAAGCACAATTCTCTCTCTTAGAAGTTGCAGCACTATCCCTAAGTGCTCCTCCTGCTCTATCTCATCTCGGAAACCAATCTTGATATAATCAAATCAACCGGCCCAGTATAAATCTAACTCAACTACTGGCACGGCAACTCACTGTAGAGCTCAAACTCACGCCAGTATAACAGCCCGGTCCAAGTACCATCGGAATACACAAGTCCTCAAATCCAAAAGGCCGCAGGGCCTTAGTAAATCCGCTCGACCTTGCTGTAAGCTCTATATATCTCTGCCAGGTTCAGGACTATCTGGCACAGCCTTCAGCTGCAAGGTTCCATAAAGCTATCAATCTCTCAAAGGGCATCTGCCGAAACACGATGCAAAACTGTCTGCGCCCAACCATCATAAAACCCTCACCGTTGTGCACTCACAACGGGGCATCACTGCCGCGTACCAACGGTATGGCGACAAATCCAAAAATCCATCTCTCGGATCCTCACTGTCGTATCCCCACGACTTGGTACTAGGTCACACAGACCTCTCAATCCATCAAATCTCGCAACGGCGCTATCAGCTCTCTCTCTCTAAGTCTCACGAGTAATACTCCAAGAGAAGCTGCCGAAGTCGGCGCGGTTTCCAAACCACGTCGATCACTATCTCGATCTCAATCTCACCCAACGGCGGCTTCAAACCAAATATGGTAGACTCTCACTCGAGATCACTCGGCAATAGTAGACATTCCTTAGTCCCAGTGCCGCCGCAGGCATCTCCTCAATAGTCGCTAACAAAGCGATACAACCCCGACTCAACCTCTGTCGGGCTCTAGCATCCTTTATAAACACACTCCTCCTGGCCAGGTCCACGGAGGGTCATTGTCCTCTCTCAACAAATCCATGAAAGCATAACATTGGGATATCCAATCCCTATCCAACCTCATATCATCATCTAAGAGCTGATGTAGAACTAACAACTCAAAGGTCAAATCTAAAGTCCCAACTACACTGGGCCGGACTGGCAACACTCATCCATGTGCTATACGTGATCTGGAACCTGATCCTCACGTGCACAAGCCAACAATCCCATCACCGGCCCACACGAAGCTATCCCTGCTCTACTAAAACACACCCAAGCGGTGTCGGCATCATCATGCTCCAACTCTAATGACCAAAAGCGACCACACCTTGTAAGACGCGATCCGCTATCATGGCGTCCTCAACCCGCTGCACAATCTCAACCTCTAAATGCTGGTGGCCATCGCTCAATCTGCCTCGGCATTTCGGCTCAAACAGCCAACCAGTAAGTCGGATGATCCTCTACATCCTGAAGGAGGAGTAGTGGGGTGCCGTTGCAAGCGGCAAATCCAAGAGCACCACTCTGGGACCCTCTGCCTGAAGACGTCCTGTCTAAACATATGAAAATCATCCCCCTCCTCCTGAAGTCACTCTATGGCGATGAATGCGGCTCCCTGCAAAAACATCTCATCCTGACACTACACTAGTGCCTCGACTGTCGAAACCTCCCGGTCTCCGTCTCCTCAGAGGCTCAAAATCTTGGGTCTGGAATCATAACAACCTCAATCCGCTCAACCATCCGAAATCCGACGATGCTGGACACTTCTCTCTCTGGAGCTGGTCCCTCGCTCTTCGTCCCTCTTCGACGTGATCGCAGGTCCTCTGTCTATCCATCGAGCATGCACAATCGTTGCATCTAAGGTCGCTTGCCAAGAATACCCAAAATACTAAATATCTCGAAGCAATCCTCTCTCAAAAATGATCAATCTCCTGAGTCTCATCCTAAGCGACATGGGACACTCTGCCCAACCGTCGCGGCAACTCACGAACACACTCCTGAAGGGGTCAACTCCCCTGCTACAGGTATCTCAAATCCCCTTCCAGTTTCTACTTAACACCGTTGGGAGAGTGCCTTCAAACAGCAAAGCACGAAGCTCGATCCAAGTCCCCAACTACTCTCCTGGTGGTCCAATAGGACGAACTCGACGCCACACTCTCTCGGCGCCTTATCCAAAAGTGCGCAACTAAGGGCACATGATGCTTCTCCTGGATGAACAAGTCCTCAAACATTTCCCAAAGCAGCAATCCAGCTCTCGGCCTCCCAAGGCCCGAACTCTGCCCCGAAACTTGAAGGGGATGGAACTGGCGGATGAACAACTATCAATCAGCAAACTCTCGCTGCTCCCGCACTACTCACAGTGCAAACTGGGCCGAAGTTGATGATGTCGCGGTTGGAGGTACTACTGGCGATACCTCAATCGATGCTCTCAGCAGGGGCGCTGCGCAGCGGGCGCGCGCAGCAGAGCGCTGCGCTGCAGGCATTGCGCAGGGGGCGCGCGTTCATGCAGGCGCGCGGCAGGCCCAAGTGGGCGCGCGGCCCGCCCAAGCGGCCGCGCGGCAGGCCTAGGCGCCGCGCGGCGCGGGCTCCGCGCGGCTGGAAGCAGCGCGCGGGCAGCAGCAGCGCGTGCGCGGTTGCCGCGGCTGCTGCGTGCAGTCGTCGAGCGGGCAGGGGGGGCCGTTTCCGGTAGGCTGTGTGCGCACGCGCCGAGGCTGTTGTTGCCCGGGTGTCGCGAGGGCATTTTGTGGACCGAGTTGACGCCGTTTTTCCCCTTTTTCTCTCACAGGACGTCGTCGAATTGTGCGGTTTTCGCCGAGGTGCCGTGTGGAACCCGGATCGAGTGCGCGGCACGCGATTTTTCCACCTGAGCAGTCTGGGATGTGTTAGTGTGAGCTGTGGGTGTATGTGTGATGTGTTGGAGCTCACAGAGTGTGTATGAGTTTATGTGTTTTAATGTGTTGGCTGTTGGATTTAGGTGGATGTAAAATGGACTCTGAGCACCTAGTAGCTGCTGATGGACTTGTGAGTGCTATGCAAGTGTACTGTGGGTTACTTATAAGTTGATGGACTTAGTTTATTTGTTTTTTTTTGTGCTGTGAGACTTTGGTGGTGGTTGTGGTGTACTTGAGCATTTGTTTACACTGTGATTTGGCCGTGGAGTGAGCCGGAGTGTGCGCGGATTTTTGTGAGGACTTGGGGGAATTATTTCAGCTTCCGAGGATTTTTTTTCCGTGATTCGCTGCAAGGTGTGCGCGCGCGGCACGGTTTTCGAATTTTCTTCAGTTTGAGGGTTCGGCGCTTCCCCGACTTCAGCGTTTGCTTGCGAAAAGCGTTCCAGGTGGGTTGGAATTTCTCCAAAATTTATGGAATGCCCTTTAATGCTCATGAATGCAATTTGATCATGTTTATATGACACTAGATTTCATGTTCTGTTTGCATTATTTTTGCACCCTGATCGTTTTAAAAATCGAGAAAACCCGTTTTTAGCAAAATCAGCATTTTTTTAAAGTGATTTTTAAATCATAAGTTCGCCAGAGGTAGGGCATGGGTTCAGGGTGCTCTTGACCTCGCGCCTGTGGGCCGAGGGGTCACTTTTGGAGTTTTTGGGATGAGTTATAGTGTCATGTGAGTTTTGAGCTTCTGATGAGATTATTCTAGTTCATGAGTTGTCCGTTTCTGTTTTGGTAGTGGAGATGATTCTCCGACTTAGCTATGAGAGTTTTGGGTTTTGGCAGATTGAGTCGTGGAGGTTTCCCGACTTAGCCATGGGTCGTGCATTATCAGATTGAGTCGTAGAGGGTTCTCCAACAGATTATGTGAGGATTTGGGCATTCCCAGATTGAGTCGTGGAGTACTTTTCCGACTGAGTTGTGAGAGTTTGAGCAGTGAGATTCTGATCTATTTGATCGTGGATCATAGCCTGCATGTGCCACTTGTTGAGACAGATGATACAGTTGAGACACGTTGAGCTCGATGAGGTCGCTCCCCTCGAGTTACGCTCCGGATGCGATGATGATACGCTTAGTTGAAACACTAGAGGTCGCTTTGCGTGATATTGATAGTCCGATTGGACACCCTGGTTGATACACTAGAGGCCCTAGTTGATACACTAGGGGGCGTAGGCTTAACTGGACCCAATGTGGCAGTCATTGAGATTGGGTGATATGATCGGGTGGTTACATATTATGTTCTTAGATGGGTTTTTCCTTTGAGCATTGATACTGAGGCATTTTAGCAGTAGCATGTACATGGTAGAGTTTTCTTTTGAGCATGATGGTTGACAACATGTTAGCTGTAGTTTTCTTTCAGCTTACCTATTATCTATCTATCTGCATACCTATCTGTTTGCCTCCAGTAGACTTAGTGGGCATACCGCGGATATTGGCGACGGTACCCACTGAGATCTACCTTCTGCAGTAGATCTCACACCCGCTGCGGTGACAGGTTACTGAGGTTGCTGTTCCAGCTTAGCTCGTGCGGAGTTAGCTGATCGAGGTGAGGACGTGGCCGATTAGTTCCTTACCAGCATTAAGAGTCTGAGGTAGATGTACCTTGTATATTTTTATGATTCCACTTTTGTACTGGACAGTCTGAGAGATCTGTGAGAGTTGTTTTATTTTTCATAGTTTGAGAGACTTTGTATTGAGGATTTTAGTTATTTATTCAGATGTTCAGTTGATTTCTGTAGCTATTAGTTCTTTTTCAGCTCTGATACATGTTTAGCTATAGATCTTTTACAGGGTAGACGCTTCGTCTGTGCGGCAGCTTCCGTGCAGACGGCGGATCTGTTGGCGAGCCCAGGTCGCAGTTCGACCCCGGAGCGTGACAGATTAGGGTGGTATCAGAGCCTAGGAATATAGGTCGTTGAGGACTTAGAGACCCTAGGCTATTGGTTGGACAGTAGGACGACTGTCGTGAGAGACGTGACTTTAGCGAGAGTCCTGATTGAGTCTGTACCTCCCCCAGAGGATTGGGGCGATTTTACATGTTATTTCTCTAAAGACGATTATGTTGGCTGCAGACAACATAATGCCTTAGTACGGGTAACATGTTCTAGACTTTCGCTTGATTGGGTCGAGAAAGTTCTTGGTCCTAATGTTTGGTCTGTTGCAGCGGTTTTCGATGCTTTTGAGACGCCGTGCAGCGGCGAGGGTGTGTTTGACCTTGAATGAGCCCGATCAGCGGGAAGCTGAATGGACCGAGCAGAGTGAGGTTTGAGAGTTACAGGCCCAGGTAGCCCAGATGTTTGAGGCGATGCGGCGCCAGGAAGAGAACATGGAGCGCGTGTTTTGCATGCTTGGACAGAGAGCATCTCCCGGGGTATTGTCAGTAGTGCCTCCGACCGCGATGTCGTCGACTTTGACCCAGATCGCACCGGGAGTGATGCAGCAGCAGCGAGAGTTTGCTGACCGGTGGTTGTACTTCATCCAGTTCCATCCCCTGCAGATTTCGGGACCGAGTTTGGAGCCGTCGGAGGCCGAGAACTAGATTGCTACTATGGAAAAGTTATTTGAAGATTGTTCGTCCAGGAGAAGCATCAGGTGCATTTGGAGATGCACTTTTGGTTAGGGACGCCGAGAGTTTGTGGCACCAAGTTCGTCCTGCTGGACCACCGAGAGCGTAGTTGATGACCTGGAGCGAGTTTCTACGATTGTTGATCGGTGTACCCCATGTTGCCCAGGATGAGGCCTAAAAGGTTGATCTTGTTTGTGAGGGGACTGCATTAGGATATCTATCACTTTGGGCATTCTCGGCGAGTGCCGACTTTAGGTGCAGCGATTGTGCAGGATCGATGGATTGACCGAGGATCAGTGATCAAGTCCGAGAGGGACGCAGAGTGAGGGACCAGCCCCAGAGAGAGAGACGTCCAATATCGCCTGATTTTGGGACAGTAGAGTGGATCGAGGTTGCCATGATTCCAGTCATAGGATCATGAGTCTCAGAGGAGACAGAGACTAGGAACTTCTCGACAGTCGAGGCACCAGCAGCAGTGCCAGGATGAGTGTGTCATCTGCGGTGGGCCGCATCTATCGCCATAGTGTGACCTCAGGAAGGGGCGGTGTTTTCATATGGATAGTCAGGACATTTTCAGGCAGAGTGTCCCAGAGTAGTGCCCTTGGTTTTGCCGCTTGTGACGGCACCCCCACTACCCCTTTGGGATGAAGAGGTTCATTCGATATGCCGGTAGGCTGATGGTGCCGTGATGCATGCATGCACGTTCATGCATGCAGTAACCCAAGCAGTCCAAGTTGCTTCCAACAGCAAGCAGGAAAAGAGAGAAAAAAAAAACATGCAACCCATGTAGAGTACCGGGACTTTCTGAGTGCAGCGACCTCGCGAGATGGCGTGGTGCGGAGAGATTGCCTTGGGCGTGTTCCATTTGGATTTACATAGGAGTTCTGATTGATTCGAATCGACGCAGAATCCTTGGGAAGAAAAGTGAGTTAGCGGCGTCGAACTTGGAAGCCCAGTTTGAGTCAGTGATTTCGGGGCATTGTGTACTTGTAGAGTACTTGTGGAGTACTGGATTGGATAGAGAACCGACTCTGCGGTTGTGCACAGGAACTGGGAAGTGTTGGAACACGTGTATTTTCAGGTTACCGTCGAGCTCGGGAGGGATTGGTTTGATGGGGAGGCCCCGAAAGTGAAAAGTGAGTTGGAGTTGGCAATTAGAGGTTTTAAGTAATTATTTGTAACCCGCTTTGGATTTGAGAAAAGGAATGAGAATATAAATGAGAAGAGAATCCAAGTGAGAATCTCTCTTGTAAGAGTATCGGATTTCGGATTGGGCACACCGACTCCACAGTTGAGCCTTGTGAGTGGGAAAAACTTTGGACAAGTGTATTTTATTAGTTTACAGTGGGGTTCGGGAGATTTCAGAGTGGTGCGGAAGCTCCCGGGGCAATAAGTGAGTTGTCGGCGAGGACTTAGAAGCTTCAGACTTCGGATTTTGGGATTTGGGTGCTTCAGTTCCCGAACTGGGGCTTGAGTTCCGGAACTGGGCATTGTGTTCCGGAACTCAAGCCTTAGCTCCGGAACCAATGCATTTAGTTCCGGTACCCCATTATGGGTACCGGTACTCAGAGACTCTGGGAGCCAGAATTAAGTGAACATGGATATTTAGTGGGGGCATTTTGGTCTTTTCCCTTCCCAAGCTTGCCACCCTCTATATATGAGCCCCCTGCCTTCTTCTCCACGACAGAAAGAAAGAAAGGAAAGAGAGAAAAGAAAGAAAGAAAGAGAGAGTAGCAAGGAAAGGAAGGAGAAGAAGAGGTTGAGGATTGTGCTGATTGGTGGTTTCCTACTGCTTAATCGTGAGCAGAGTCGCGCGCACGTCGAGCCGCACGTGAGGTAAGTTAGCAGATTTTTGGTGGTTTGGTTTTTGGATTTCTTAGATGGATTTAGAGTGAGTTTTGAGTTGGAAATTGGTTGTTTTCCTTCTCTTTTCCATCTTGCACATTGAGGTGCAACTTGAGGGTGTTGGCTGTGGGCTTGGTTTCACACTGTGCGGAGCCGAGGGTGCACGCGCGCATGCGTGCATGCTGTGAGTGGACAGCGAGAGCCGGAGCGCGCCGGATTTTTATTAGAGGACTCGAGGGATTTGTTCGAGCTTCCGGGGATTTTTCCGAGGATCGCAACAGTGCGCGCGCGTGCGGCGCGGTTTTGGGGTGTTTCCGGCAGATTTTGACAGAGAGCGGTGCCGCGCTTCACCGACTTCAACGTTTGCCTGCAGAAAGCGTTCCGGTGGGTTGGAATTTCTTCAAGATGTATGGAATGCCTTCTAAAGCTATTGTATGCATGTTGATCATGTTTAGCTTATTATTTGCATAGCTGGTAAATCTGATAGTTGCCTAGAAAACCATAGAAAGACATTTATGAGCCCCAGATATTTTTAGCATGATCTAGGGATGATTTGACACTAGATTGCATGATTAGTTGGCATTAAATTGGCATCTGAACCGTTTTAATAATCGGCAGACCGGTTTTAATGAAAACTCAGATTTAAAAATAGTTTGGAATTATTGTGAACTTCCAGAGAGATTGAGTAGGTTCAGGATGCATATGTTATCGTGCCGGGGGGCCGAGTGGATTTTTAGAGCTCTGTGGGATGAGTTTCTAGTGTCAGGTGAGTTGAGATCCCTTGTGGGATTATTCTAGATCATGGGTTTGTATCTCTGATTTGGTAGTGGAGATGGTTCTCCGACTTGGCCTAGAGAGTTTGGGCTCTGGCAGATTGAGTCGTGGAGGTTTCCCGACTTAGCCATGGGATGTGCATTATCAGATTGAGTCGTGGAGGGTTCTTCGACATAGCTGTGAGAGGGTTTGGAAATTCCCTGATCGAGTCGTGGAGGGTTCCCGACTGAGATGTGTTATCTGGGTATTGAGTATCCGATCTGTTTGATCGTGGATCGTAGCCTGCATGTGTCGCTTACGAGACAGTTGAGACTGACGAGATACTTGAGCTCGGTGGGGTCGCTCCACAGTGGGGCACAGAAAATTGGAAAATACTTGGAACAGGTGTATGTTATGATTAAAGCAGAGTTCGGGAGGTTCCGGACTGACGCGGAGGACCCGAAGGCAAAAACTGAGTTGGAGTTGGCAATTATGGGAGCCGATTTTTGGATTGAGCACATCGACTCTACAGTTGAGCTTTTTGAGTGGGAAAAGCTTTGGACATGTGTATTTTCAGATTACAGCGGAGTTCAGGAGGTTTCGGACTGGTGAGGAGGCCCCGAAGGCAAAAAGTGAGTTGGAGTAGGCATAATTTGAATTAATTAATTAATTAATTAAATTATTAGTGTTGCCTGTGAAGGAACTAGAGAAAGAAAAGAAAGAGAAAAGAGAAGGAATAGAAGAGAGTGAGAGAGGGTGTGTTAATTAATTAGTGTGCCAGCTGCCTCACACCCCCCAACTCACTAATTAATTAGTTTAATTAATTAAACTAATTAATTAATTAGTTTACAGTGGGGTTCGGGAGATTTCAGAGTGGTGCGGAAGCTCCCGGGGCAATAAGTGAGTTGTCGGCGAGGACTTAGAAGCTTCAGACTTCGGATTTTGGGATTTGGGTGCTTCAGTTCCCGAACTGGGGCTTGAGTTCCGGAACTGGGCATTGTGTTCCGGAACTCAAGCCTTAGCTCCGGAACCAATGCATTTAGTTCCGGTACCCCATTATGGGTACCGGTACTCAGAGACTCTGGGAGCCAGAATTAAGTGGAACATGGATATTTAGTGGGGGCATTTTGGTCTTTTCCCTTCCCAAGCTTGCCACCCTCTATATATGAGCCCCCTGCCTTCTTCTCCACGACAGAAAGAAAGAAAGGAAAGAGAGAAAAGAAAGAAAGAAAAGAGAGAGTAGCAAGGAAAGGAAGGAGAAGAAGAGGTTGAGGATTGTGCTGATTGGTGGTTTCCTACTGCTTAATCGTGAGCAGAGTCGCGCGCACGTCGAGCCGCACGTGAGGTAAGTTAGCAGATTTTTGGTGGTTTGGTTTTTGGATTTCTTAGATGGATTTAGAGTGAGTTTTGAGTTGGAAATTGGTTGTTTTCCTTCTCTTTTCCATCTTGCACATTGAGGTGCAACTTGAGGGTGTTGGCTGTGGCTTGGTTTCACACTGTGCGGAGCGAGGGTGCACGCGCGCATGCGTGCATGCTGTGAGTGGACAGCGAGAGCCGGAGCGCGCCGGATTTTTATTAGAGGACTCGAGGGATTTGTTCGAGCTTCCGGGGATTTTTCCGAGGATCGCAACAGTGCGCGCGCGATTTTCGTCTGCGCTGGTTTTGGGGTGTTTCGGCAGATTTTGACAGAGAGCGGTGCCGCGCTTCACCTCTTGAACGTTTGCCTGCAGAAAGCGTTCCGGTGAGTTGGAATTTCTTCAAGATGTGTGGAATTATTCTAAAGCATTGTATGCATGTTGATCAGTTTAGCTTATTATTTGCATAGCTGGAAATCTTGATAGTTGCTGAGGCCTTAGAAAGACATTTTGAGCCCCAGATAGTTTTTGGGTGTCTAGGGATGTATTTGTGCGTTAGATTGCTGAAGTGTGGAATTAAATTGGCATCTGTACCGTTTTGGACTAATGGGCAGACACGGTTTTGCTGTGAGCTGACATTTAGAGATAGCCTGGAATTTTTGGGAACTTCGAGGGATTTATTCGAGTTCCGGGGCATATGTTTCGTGCCGGGGGGCCGAGCGGCGTTTTAGAGTTCGTCAGTGGGGTGGCGCTTCACCGACTTCAGCAATGCCTACGGAAAGCATTTCAGGTGGGTTGGAATTTCTTCCAAAATGTATGGAATGCCCTTTAATTCTTCTGAATGCAATTTTAGCATGTCCGGGTGTAATATTTTTCGCTGCGGTAAAATCTGATAGTTGCCTGGAATTTTCTGGAAAATTTATTGGAACCCAATATTATTTTTAGTATAATCCTGATATTATATGACACTAGGTTTTATGTTTTGTTTGCATCATAATTGCACCTGAATCATTCGTCGAGGGTTCCCATTGAGATGTTTAGCATTTTTATTGAGGTTTGGATCTGTTTCGCCAGTGGATCAGTTCAGGGTGCATGTGATCTCGTGCCGAAGGGCCGAGTGGATTTTTAGAGCTTTGTTGGATGAGTTTCTAGTGTCATGTGAGTTTTGAGCTTCTGTTGACAGTAGACCCATCGAAGAGTGATGCCGTTGGGAATTAGCCTATGTTAATGACAGAGGTCAGAAGCTCTTGGACTATGCAAGGCCGGTGTAGCTTGGAAGAGATAGAGCTGAGAAAGATACCAGCTTTGATGTAGATGTTCCCAGCGATAGAGAGAGCTTGGAGTTATTCAGAGACCATCGAACCTGAAGTACTTGGTCACTCAGGAAGATTTTGGTTGAGGCAACGCCAGTGGACAGGGTTATTGGGATTGTAAGGTTGATCGTATAGCATATCATTATCCCGACGAGGACATTATGGTCAGTACGCCTTGGCTAGGCGAGCAGTGCAACCTTGGAATGAGGTGATCGATCAGTGGGTGCCACTTTTGGAACTTGGAAATTAAGAGCTGGAAATTTGGAGAATGATCCCGATGTTGAAACTCTTCCCCTGTGGAGGGATGAGTGAGTGTATTTGTGGAGTTTTGAGCTTTTTGGTTGCTAAGAAGCAACGGAGGAGTTATGCCAATTGGAGGCTTAGAGTTTGGATTTGGAGATCTTGATTTGTGAAAGCTACTATCCGCAGGGATGTGTAGATTCAAGTTTACGCGGGGAGTTTGGACCGCGAGTTTTTTATCTGGCCGGAAGAGGTATATTGATCACCTGCATGTTTTGGATTTAGTTTCCCATGGAGAGGGACAAGGATTTGAGTGATTAGGAGCAGCCGATGCAATTCTTGCTTGTGAGGCGAAGGTTTGTGCAGTCGAGATATACCTTTGGTGTAGGTTCAGTGGAGCCATCATGATGAGTGAGTTGAGGATCTCCTATCCCCATTTGATTGAGACACCCTCCTGAGTTATGGATTTATTCTGGTTTCGAGGACGAAACCCTTTTTAAGGAGGGGAGAGTGTAGAATACCCGCATTTCGTATAGCGCACCAACCTCGCAAGATGGCGTGGTGCGGAGTAATCGGCTCGAGCAAGTGGCTTTTATGTTTACAAATGAGTTCGGGTTGTTTCGGATCAACGCGAAAGCCCCAGCTTGAATCGGTTTTTTCCGGGCATTGTGCGCCGTTAGAGGACCGGTTTTGTAGAGCCCCGACTCCACGGTTGTGCTCAGAAATTAAAAAATGTTTGGAACAAGTATGCCCACTAAGTTTACTGGAGGCAACAGATAGATAGGTAGATAGATAAAATGCAAGCAGGAAAGTAAACTACCACTACATGCCACAATATGATGCTCAAAGGAAAACCATCTATGAACATATCATGTAACCACCCGCTCATAATACCCAATCTCTATGACTGCCCTAATGGGTCCAGTCAGGCCTGCGCCAATAGTCTAGGAACGCACCTGCCCACTCCACGTGGGGCGTCCTACTGACTGCTAGGAACGCACCTACCCACTCCGCGTGGGGCGTCCTATTGACTGCTAGGAACGCACCTGCCCACTCCGCATGGGGCGTCCTACTAGCTGCTAGGAACGCACCTGCCCACTCCACGTGGGGTGTCCTGGTCTAACCATCTCAATCATCTCAATGCATCCGGAGCGTACTCGAGGGGAGCAACCCCACCGAGCTCAAGGTATCACAACTGTCAGAAAGCGGCGCCTACAGGCTCAAATCCTCGATCAAACAGATCGAAACCCAAATGCCCACACCACAACTCATGTCTAGGTCGGTGAACCCTCCCGACTCAAATCTGATAAGCCAACACTAATCCCCAGGACACTAGTAGCATCCATGACCAAATAAAAATCCCTCGGCCCCCAGGCACGAGGTCACATGCACCATGGAATCATGCCATCTCCACTGAAGGTCCCATAATTATAAAAATTAGCTTTAAATCGCCGGTTTTTCCTTAAAATGGACTTTAAGATTTTTATTTCGATTCCGGTGCAAAAATAATACTTCCTAAGCATGCAAACTAGTGTCTTGCAGTAATAGGAATATACTAAAAATAATCTGGGGGTTTATCGAATTTTCTGGAATTTTCTAGGCAACTATCAGATTTACCAACAGTAAAAATAATACACTAGACATGATCAAAATGCCTATAGAAGCATTAGAAGACATTCCGTACAATTTGGAAGATTTTTAACCCACCTAGAAAGCTTTCCGTAGGCAAGCCGGAGTCGGGGATGTGCCGAAACCTCTCTCTGGCGAAAACCCGAAACTGTTCGCGCGCGTGCTCACTGACGCGCGTCTCGAAAAATCTCCGGAAACTCACCCAGCACCCTCAAATCCACAACAACCTCCTTGAGCCACTCGAATCCCTCATAGCCAACTCCAAAATCCCACGTGCATGCAAGCTGCATGCATGCTGTTGCGGCATAACACAGTAACCACCAAGCCATCCAATGATGCATCCAACAGCAAGCAAGAGAAGAAGAGAAAGAACAAGCAAACACACTCAAAATTTACTCCAAAACCATAATACCAAAAATCTCAGCTCAACCCAAAATATCTGACAACTCACCTCAAGTGAAGCTCGCGGCGCGCGCCCTGCTGGTTCACCCCAAGCTGCAAGAACCCAAAAAAAAATAAACCCAAGCTCCAGCTCCCTCTCAACTTCTTCTCCTTCTCTTCCTTCCTTTCTTCTGTCTTTGCCTTATGTCAAGGTGGAGAAGAAGCAGGTGAAAGACTCGTATAAATAGACCAAGTGTAGGGCTAATACATAAGGAATGTGAAATTACCTCAATACCCCTCTAAAAAGCCAAGTCAGCACTCAAAATTCAGCATCCTGCTGCCCGTGTTAGGGAACCAATAGGCCTGTTCCGGAACACCAGGCCCTGTTCCGGAACACAATGCTGTGTTCCGGAACATAATGGCCTGTTCCGGAACACAGCATCCTGTTCCGGAACACAATGGCCCAACCGCACCAGAAACCCTGCAACAAGCTTCCAACTCGCGCCGCCGACTCACTTTTCGCCCCGGAGGCTTCCGCCACAGTCTGAAACCACCCGAACCCCGTTGTAAATATAAAATACACATGTTCTAAGAATTTTTAAGTTTTTCTGTAATTACCTGCGGAGTCGGTGCTCGATGTAAATCCCGTACTCTACACTCTCCCCTCCTTAAAAAGGTTTCGTCCTCGAAACCAACTGGAACTGAAACTCAGGAGGGTGTCTCAAACAGATATGGGCAGGAAATCCTCAGCTCCTCCTCAAGCTCCCATGTGGCCTCCCTCTCATCGTGGTGGCTCCATACGACCTTCACATACGCTATAACCCGATTGCGCAATTCTCTCGTCTCCCGAGCCAGAATCCGCACCGTGCGCTCCTGAAAGTGCAGGTCCTCATCCAACTCCAAAGATGTGAAGTCCAATATGTGCGAGGGATCATAAACATATTTTCTCAAAACTGACACATGGAATACGTCATGAGTACCCGCCAATCGCGGCGGTAGCGCAACTCGATAGGCGACAGGTCCAATGCGCTCCAATATCTCAAATGGCCCAATAAAATGCGGGCTCAGCTCTCCACGCACTCCAAAGCGACGTATCCCTCGAGAGGGCGAGACTTTCAGAAAAACATGATCTCCTACCCGAAACTCCAAGTCTCGCCGCCTCCTATCGGCGTAGCTCCTCTGTCGGCTCTGTGCAGTCACTAAGTGGCGCCGAATTACTTTAACCTTTTCCTCGGCCTCCAAAAGTAGATCTGGTCACAAAGTTTTCCTTTCACCCACGTCACTCCAACAATGCTTCGTAGGGTGCCATCTGAATGCTCGCCTGGAAGCTATTGTTATAGGCAAACTCTGCTAGCCTCAAATGTCGATCCCAACTGCCGCTAAAGCTCAGGACACAAGCTCTCAACATATCCTCTAGTGTCTGAATGGTCCGCTCGGACTGTCCGTCAGTCTGTGGGTGAAAGGCGGTGCTATACTGAAGCTGGGTCCCCAAAGCTGTCTGCAAGCTCCTCCAAAACTGTGAAGTGAGCCTCGGGTCCCTATCAGACACAATCGACGCTGGCACCCCCTGTAGTCTCACAATCTCGTCCAGGTATAACTGTGCTAACCTCTCCAGAGTCCAACTCGACTGTATCGGTAGAAAGTGGGCTGATTTGGTCAAACGATCCACAATCACCCATATAGCATCAGCTCCACTCTGAGTCCTCGGCAATCCTATAATGAAGTCCATAGTGACTCGGTCCCATTTCCATTCAGGTATTGGAAGGCTCTGTAACTTGCCAGCTGGAACCTGATGCTCAGCTTTAACTTGCTGACAAGTTAAACAATGGGCCACAAACCTTCCAATATCTCTCTTCATGCCGTGCCACCAAAACTGTGCCCTCAAATCCCTATACATCTTAGTTCCCCCAGGATGGAGGGTGTAAGGTGTATAGTGAGCTTCCCTCAGGATCAGCTCTCTAATATCCAAGTCCACAGGCACGCAGTAGCGGTCCCTGTACCTTAGTACTCCCGTTGCATCTACAGAAAAGTCCCCTCCCTGACCACGCTGAACCTGGTCTCGAATCCTCTCAAGGTAGGGGTCCCCACTCTATTTCTCTCTAATCCTGTCCAACAGAGTGGGCTGCAAGACCAAGGACATGAGTCTAGCAGAATCCCTAGGGGACACAACCTTGATATCCAACCGTCTCAACTGCTCTCTCAGTGGCTCCTGCTGAGTAATCAATAGGCTCAAGGACTGACCCAATCGCCTACTCAAGGCATCCGCGACCACATTAGCTTTGCCGGGATGATACTGTATGCTCAGATCATAATCCTTTAATAGTTCTAAGCACCGGCGCTGCCTCAAATTAAGATCCTTCTGAGTGAATAAGTATTTCAAGCTCTTGTGGTCGGTAAATATCTCGCAGTGCTCGCCGTAGAGATAGTGTCGCCAAAGCTTCAGAGCAAAAATATCCGCGGCTAGTTCCAAATCGTGAGTAGGGTAATTCTTCTCGTAGTCCTTCAATTGACGCGATGCATAAGCAATTACCCTATCACGCTGCATCAAAACACAACCCAAGCCGCTGTGGGAGGCAATGCAAGGATCGGCGCTGAAATCAGTCGAAGCTTTAACTCATCGAAGCTCTGGTGGCACTGCTCAGTCCATACAAATCTTGTCCCCTTTCTGGTCAGTCTGGTGAGGGGAGTAGAGAGCTTCGCAAAGCCCTCTACAAAATGACGGTAGTAGCCTGCTAGGCCTAAGAAGCTCCGAATCTCTGTCACCATCGTTGGTCTAGGCCAATCCCGAACTGCATCTATCTTCGTCGGGTCCACTGCCACACCTGCGGCTGAAACTACATGGCCTAAGAATGAAACTTCCCGAAGCCAGAAAGCGCACTTCTTCAACTTGGCATACAACTTCTTTTCTCTCAGAAGTTGCAGCACTATCCTCAAGTGCTCCTCGTGCTCAAAGTCGCTATGGGAATAAATCAAGATATCATCAATGAAGACCACCACAAAACGGTCCAAGTACGGCTGGAACACTCGGTTCATCAGATCCATAAAAGCGGCAGGGGCATTCGTCAAACCGAAAGGTAACACCGTGAACTCATAATGCCCGTACCGAGTCCGAAACGCCGTCTTGGATACATCCTCGGCCCTCACCCTCAGCTGATGGTAACCAGACTGAAGATCTATCTTCGAGAATATCGTTGATCCCTAAGCTGATCAAATAGATCATCAATCCGAGGAAGGGGATACTTGTTCTTGACGATCACTTTATTTAACTCCCTATAATCCACACAAAGCCTAAGTGACCTGTCTTTCTTCTTCACAAATAGAATCAGGGCTCCCCAAGGAGAAACACTAGGTCGAATAAACAGTTGATCCAAAAGATCTTGTAACTGAGCCTTTAGCTCTCTCAATTCTGCAGGGGCCATCCTGTAGGGTGCCTTTGAGATTGGTGTAGGTCCAGGGACTACATCAATCACAAACTCTACCTCTCGATCCGGCGGCATAGAAGATAACTCAGGGGGAATCACATCTGGATACTCTCGGACGATAGGGATGTCATTGAGCTCAGGCATCACCGTAGGCACCTCTACAACCGTCGCTAAGAAGGCGACACAACGACGACTCAGCATCTGTCGTGCTCTAGCAGACGATATCGTCAGTGCAAACAAAGTACTCTGACACCCCCTATAAACGAACTCCTCCTGACCCGGCTCACGAAGGGTCACAGTCCTCTCTCTACAATCAATAGTAGCATAGTACTGAGTCAACCAATCCATCCCCAACACTACATCAAAATCCTGGAGCTAATGAAGGACCAAAAGATCAACAGGCAAAATCCAGGGCCCTAACTGCACTGGGCAGGACTGACAACACTCATCTACGTGCAATACATGATCAGGTATCTGAACCTCACGAGCACAAGCTAATGGTCCTATCTCTAGCCCATGCAAGGATGCAAATGTCCTACTGATGAATGAATGAGATGCTCCGGTATCAAATAAAGCTCTAGTGCGAGTAGAGGAAATAAGTATAATACCTGCCACCACATGGCTAGCTGCCCCAGAGTCCTCTACCTGAGTGGCATAAACTCGCCCGCTCGCAGGTGGTCGCCTGTCTGACTGTCGCGACGAAGCGGCCCTATCTCCCTGGCCGAAGCCCGCCGAAGCTCCACTCGTCTGGAAGGGCGGAGGAGGAGTCGATGCTGACGAAGGTACTAGCGACCCTACACTCTGACAAGCCCAAGCCAAGTGTCCTGTCTGCCCACATCGATAACACTGCCCATGTCGCTGATCACACTGTGGAGGCGCATGGGGTCCACCACAAATGACACATCTATCTGGGCGCCTCTGCTGCTGATGCTGCTGCTGCGGTCTCGGCGGTCGGAAGCCTCCTGGCCTCTGTCTCCCCTGAGGCCCGCGACCTCGAGGCTGAAAACGCAGGGGTCTCGATGGCCGCGGCCTACTCGACTGGCCCAACTCTGATGGCGCCGAACGTTTCTCTCCAGAACTAGTCCCTAGCGTCAGCCCCCTGTCACGGACCTAAGCAAAATTGCTTGTTTAGCCCGTGCGGCGCTCGCCTTCCTTCGCGAAGTGAGCAAGCCTTCACCGTCTCTTGAGAACTTGGACCTACTCGCCCAAGGTTGGATCGCAAGAGAGAGAGAGTTTGAAGAGTAGTTGTATTTCTGAAGTTAGAAGTTTACAACTGTTTCTTGCTTACAAATGGGGGTGGAGGTTACATCCTTATATAGACCTCTCTACCTAAGCATAAGTCTTGATGTCTCCAGAAACTTCTAGAGCGGATGTCTCCGGAAGGTCCTAGAGGGTAGCTTCTAGATTGTTGTAGTAGGCTTCAGAAGCTTCTAGATCCTTCTAGTAAAACCTCTCGAGGCTTTCCCCTTTGGAGTTTGATAGTTTTGCAAAGGGGAAACTTGCGCAAAAAGTTTAGGCCCTGACAACCTCCCCCACCTAATGCGCAGACGCCCTCGCTGCGCGCCGGCGTTGGAATTCTTCAATCAGGGTTGAATATTTCCAGAGGGTGTCCGCCTTCTCCCAGCTTGCTTCGCCATGCGGGAGATTCTTCCACTTGACCAAGTATTCGACACTCGGCGGGACACCGCGACGACGGATGGTGCGCGTGTCCAGCAGGGTCTCGACATCCTTGTCAATGGCTGTGGTCATGGTGGCGGGAGCGCGTCGCGACACGCTTCTGGTGGGATCCTCGGGGTCGCCATGGAAGGGCCGAAGGCTGCTTGCATGAAATACCGGATGGATCCGCAAATTTGCCGGTAATTGTAGTTTGTACGCCGCCTTGCCTGCTCGTTTCACCACAGTGAACGGACCCTCGTACTTCCGTATCAAGCCGCGGTGAATCTTGCGGAATGCCTTAAATTGTTGCGGCTGCAGCTTAACCAGGACTTGGTCTCCCTCAGCGAATTCCAAGGGTCGCCGCTTTGCATCGGCCCACTTCTTCATCCGATGCGCCGCTTTCTCCAAGCAAGCCCTCGCGATGTCTCCCTTTTCCTTGAGATGCGAGGTAAAATGAAGAGCCATGGGGCTGCGGCCCTGCTCGCCCGCAGCAGCAGAATGGGGAGCGAGCGGCTGTCTTCCCGTTGCCAGCTCGAACGGGCTGTGGTTTGTTGATTCGCTCCGCCGCAGATTGTAAGAGAATTGGGCCACATCCAGATGATGTACCCAGTCCTTCTGGCTAGCACTTACATAGTGCCTCAAGTATTCCTCTAGCAAGGCATTCACCCGCTCCGTCTGGCCGTCCGTCTGCGGATGGAAACTTGTAGAGAAGAGCAACTCCGACCCCAAGATCCGGAACACCTCCGTCCAGAACTTGCCTGTGAACCTTGGGTCGCGATCGCTCACAATGCTCTCAGGAATCCCCCAAAGCTTCACCACATGGCTGACGAAGAGCCGCGCTGCTTCCTCCGCCGTGCAATCCGCTGGTGCCGCTATGAAGGTTCCGTACTTGGAAAATCGGTCCACCACTACCAGAATCGATCCCAATGCCCCCACCTTGGGTAAAGCAGAGATGAAGTCCATCGAGACGCTCTCCCATGGACGCGTTGGCGTTGGTAGTGGCTCGAGGAGGCCTCCCGGCTTCTGGCGCTCCACTTTGTCTTGTTGGCACACAAGACAAGTCCGCACATATGCCTCCACATCGTCCCGCATGTGAGGCCAATAGTATGCGGCTTCCAGCAATGCCAAAGTTCGCTTCTGCCCCGGATGTCCGGCCCACTTGGAGTCGTGGCACTCCTTCATGAGCTCCCGACGGAGATTGCCCCACTTAGGCACATAGATGCGTCGTCCCTTGGTTAGGAGCAGGCCATCGCTGACCCAGAACCGCTGCGCCTTGCCCTCCTTGACGAGTCGCACGAGTCCTTGAGCCACAGGGTCTTCGCAAGTCCCTTCGCGGATTCGCTCCCTGATCGCTCCATGGAGCTGGCACACCGCCGCTAACTCAGCTTTGCGGCTAAGTGCATCAGCCACATGGTTCTCCCTTCCGGGTTTGTATTGCAGCTCCATGTCGAACTCCGCGAGGAAGTCCTGCCATCTGGCTTGCTTTGGTGACAGCTTCTTCTGGGTTTGGAAGTAGCTTGTGGCGACGTTGTCCGTCCGCACAACAAACTTGCTTCCGAGGAGATAGTGCCGCCAAGTCCTTAGACAGTGCACTATTGCTGTCATCTCCTTTTCTTGAACAGTGTATCGCCGCTCAGTTTCGTTGAGCTTGCGACTCTCAAAGGCGATGGGATGTCCCTCCTGCATAAGAACACTGCCAATTGCGAAGTCTGAAGCGTCAGTGTGTACCTCAAATGGTTGCCGACAGTCAGGAAGTCGCAACACGGGTTCTTCAGTCACTGCCCGCTTCAGGTCCTCGAATGCCTCCGCGCACTGAGGGGTCCAGTCCCATGACTGGTTCTTCTTCAGCAAGTCTGTCAAAGGGGCTGCCCGCGCTGAGTAGCCCACAATGAAGCGACGATAATAGTTGACGAGTCCGAGGAAGGATCGCAGCTCGGACACCGTCGTGGGCGCCTCCCACTCGCAGATCGCCCGAATCTTCTTGGGGTCCATATGCAGTTGGCCGTGGCCGATCCAGTGGCCAAGGAAATGCACCTCCTCCTTCGCAAAGGAGCACTTTTCTCTCTTGACGAAGAGTTGGTTGTCCCGCAGCACTCGGAAGATGGTTCGCAGATGCTCCACATGCTCCTCTAGAGTGTTGCTGTACACGACGATATCGTCGAGGTACACTACCACGAAGCGGTCGAGGTAGGGGTGGAATAATTTGTTCATCAAAGTGCAGAAGGTTGCCGGTGCATTCGTCAGGCCGAATGGCATGACAAGGAATTCGTAGGCCCCATACCTAGTCACGCATGTGGTCTTCTCCTCGTCCCCTTCCGCTATTCTCACTTGATAATATCCCGAGCGAAGATCGAGCTTAGTGAAATACTTCGCTCCTCCAAGCTGGTCGAAAAGGTCCTCGACTAGCGGGATAGGGTATTTGTTTTTCACAGTCACCTTATTGAGTGCTCTGTAGTCGATACAGAGTCGCAGACTTCCGTCGCTTTTCCGTTGGAACAGCACCGGTGCTCCATAGGGTGCCTTTGACGGTCTGATGAAGCCTGCCTCAAGAAGGTCTTTCAACTGGCGTTGTAACTCCTCGAGTTCTGGCGGAGCCATCCTGTATGGCGCCTTTGCTATCGGCTTGGAACCAGGTTCAAGCACGATCGCATGGTCCACCTCCCTCCTAGGTGGAAGCTGCTTAGGTAGCTCTTGGGGCATGACATCCTTGAACTCCCCCAAGACAGCCCTAATCTCTGTCGGAAGGTCTTCCTCCTCGAATCCCTCCTCGCTTACCTCGCGGATGCTCGCAAGGTAAGTCATTTCCCCACGCTTCACTCCCTTCCGCAGCTGCAGAGCTGAGAGGATAGGGGTCTCTTTTGGTTCGCTGCGGCTAGCCAAAACCATGCAAGGGGCGGCCTCCTCCATGATGCTCAAGGCCCCAAGATGTGGCATTGGCACCGCCTTTGACGATGCTAGAAAGTCGATGCCAAGAATGACTTTGAAGTCGTCGATGGCTGCGGCAGTGAAGTTCGCTGTTCCCTTCCAGGGTCCAACAGTGATTGACACGCCCTTGGCTACCCCTGCAACAGGTTGTGCCTCCGAGTTAACCGCCTTGATCTTGCTCGTGTCCTTCTCGAGCTTGAGACCCAACCGCTTGGCCTCCGTCGCTGCGATGAAGTTGTGGGTTGCTCCCGTGTCCACGAGCGCTCGAGTGGCCCACCCATTGAGGGTCACATCGACGAACATAAGTTCCTTCTTGAGAGGTTTGCCGCCGCCCGCTTGCCCCTGCATCGCGCTAACGAGCCGCAGCGCTCCCATCTTTGTCTGTGCCGCTTCCTCGCCCTCCTCGGCTTGGACAGCATTGAAGGCTTTCTTCTTTGGACAGTCACGAGCCCAATGGTCACCTCCGCAGACATAGCAAGACACCTTCTTCTTCTGCGGAAGGCCCATGTGCTCTTTGCCTTTGCCCTTGTGGTAGTCTTTGTTCTCGCGACGGTCTCCCCCACCTTTGGCCTTGCTCACCTTAGGCGGCTTGCCGCGAGTAGACTCCGTCTTCTCGTACTCCGGTAGCTTCTCCGCCATGGCTATGGCAGAGCTTACATCCTTGACGTCTCGTCCCACGAGCTCCTTGTTCGCCCACGGTTGGAGACCGTCGAGGAAGAAGAACAGCCGGTCCTCCTCGGCCATATTGGAGATCGAGAGCATCAGTTTGGAGTATTCCTTCACATATTCCTTCAGGGTTCCCGTATGCTTGAGCCGTCGAAGTTGCCTTCGCGCAAGATACTCGACATGCTCGGGGTAGAACTGTGCCTTGAGCTCGCGCACGAAGTCCTCCCAGGTATTCAGCTCGCATTGGCCCTTCTCGGCCTCCGCCGACCTCCGACGCCACCACAGCATGGCATCGTCAGTCAAGTACATGGAAGCGGTTTGGACTTTGTCTTCTTCGTCCTCCAGCCGCAACGCCTTGAGATAGCGCTCCATGTGCCAAAGGAAATTGTCAATTTCCTTCTCATCGCGCGTACCTTTGAAGCTCTGGGGTTCGGGGATGCGGATCCTTGGAGCATGCTCCCTTGGTGCGTCGCCACCACGAGGCACCGCCCTCTCAAGGATAGTCATCCGCATCTTGAGGTCCTCGACCTCATCGGCCCTTGCGACAAGGTCGTCCACCAGTGCCTTCCGTTCGTCCTCGCGACGAGCAACGTCAGCGCGAAGCTGCTCAAGTTGTTGGCGGAAAGTCCCCATTGCAGCAGCAACACTTTCCTCCATGGTGCGCAGTCCTTCCTCCATAATCTCCATATGTTGGGTTAGGACTTGATAGTTGTCCTCCAACAAGCCAACACGGTCGTCAAGCGAAGCGGACTCCCTCACATGGGCCCGTGGTTCCTTGCTCTTGCCGCGTTTGGATTGTCGAGGTGGTTCGGCCATGTTGTCGATGACGGCAGCGTCCGATGACGACATGGTTCCCAGTTCCCGAACGTCGCTCTGATACCAACTGTCACGGACCTAAGCGAAATTGCTTGTTTAGCCCGTGCGGCGCTCGCCTTCCTTCGCGAAGTGAGCAAGCCTTCACCGTCTCTTGAGAACTTGGACCTACTCGCCCAAGGTTGGATCGCAAGAGAGAGAGAGTTTGAAGAGTAGTTGTATTTCTGAAGTTAGAAGTTTACAACTGTTTCTTGCTTACAAATGGGGGTGGAGGTTACATCCTTATATAGACCTCTCTACCTAAGCATAAGTCTTGATGTCTCCAGAAACTTCTAGAGCGGATGTCTCCGGAAGGTCCTAGAGGGTAGCTTCTAGATTGTTGTAGTAGGCTTCAGAAGCTTCTAGATCCTTCTAGTAAAACCTCTCGAGGCTTTCCCCTTTGGAGTTTGATAGTTTTGCAAAGGGGAAACTTGCGCAAAAAGTTTAGGCCCTGACACCCCGCTCTGACATGACTACGGACCCTCTGTCAACCCACCGTGCATGCTCAATGGCTGCATCCAATGTCTGCGCTCTATGTGAATATACAAGGGGATAAATATCCTGAGGCAATCCTCTCTCGAAGAGCTCAACTCTCTGGGCCTCATCCCGGGCAACATGGGGTACGCTGCTCAAAAGCCGCTGAAACTCCAGAATATAGTCACGCAGGGGCCTATTCCCTTGCTGCAGCCGCCGTAAATCTCCTTCTAGTTTCTGCTTTACACTGTCGGGAAAGTAGACCCCGAGCAGCAAAGCACGAAACTTTGCCCAAGACAGTAACGGTACCCCCGGTGGTCCCATTGGACAGACGTGGCGCCACCAAGTCTCGGCGTCCCCCTCAAGAAAGTGCGTGGCTAAGTGTACCTGATGCTTCTCCTCAATGAACAAGTTCTTGAACAGCTTTTCGATTGCCGCTATCCAATTTTCAGCCTCCCAAGGACCTGAACTCTGCCCTGCGAAACGTGGGGGATGAAACGTGCTAATATAGGACAACCTGTCAGTAAGCTCCCTCTGCTCTGCAGCTGTCAATGGGGCAATCTGAGCTGAGGTCGACGACCTCGCTACCGGAGGCGCCACTGGTGATGCCCTCTGCTCAAGTAATCTCATCAAACGCGCCATATTCGCCTCCTGGCGCTGAAATGCCTCAGACATCTGGGCCACCTGGGCCCGCAACTCCTGAACCTCGCTCTGCTCGGCCTCTCGCCGCTCAGGCTCCTCATCTTACTCCGAATGTGCCCTCGTCGTCGCACGACGTCTGGGAGGCATCGCACGCACTGCAACAAAGACAAAGTGTCAGATAACAGAAATCTCTCGACCCGATCAAGCGAAAGTCTAGTACATGTCACCCATTCTAAAGCGTTATGTTGTCTGTAGCCAACATAACCACTTTAGAGAATAAACATGTGAGGTTACATGCCCCAATCCCCTGGGCAAGTTACAGACTCAATCAGGACTCTCGCTAAAGTCACGTCTCTCGCGACAGTCATCCTACTGTCCAACCAATAGCCTAGGGTCTCTAAGTCCCCAACGACCTATACACCTAGGCTCTGATACCACCTAAATCTGTCACGCCCCACGGTCGAAACTGCGACCCGGGCTCGCCAACAGATCCGCCGCCTGCACGGGGCTTCCCGCACAGACAAAGCGTCTACCTGCAAAGAAGATCTAAGGATATACAGATATCAGAGCTGAAAAGAAACTTCACTAAGAAGTAAAACTGAACAACAAAATCCCATTGACTGCTAGGAACGCACCTGCCCACTCCGCGTGGGGCGTCCTACTAGCTGCTAGGAACGCACCTGCCCACTCCGCGTGGGGCGTCCTACTAGCTGCTAGGAACGCACCTGCCCACTCCACGTGGGGCGTCCTAGCCTAACCATCTCAATCATCTCTACGCATCCGGAGCGTACTCGAGGGGAGCGACCCCACCGAGCTCAAGGTATCACAACTGTCAGAAAGCGGCGCCTACAGGCTCAAGTCCTCGATCAAACAGATCGAAACCCAAATGCCCACACCACAACTCATGTCTAGGTCGGTGAACCCTCCCGACTCAAATCTGATAAGCCAACACTAATCCCCAGGACACAAGTAGAATCATCCATGACCAAATAAAAATCCCTCGGCCCCCAGGCATGAGGTCACATGCACCCTGGAATCATGCCATCTCCACTGAAGGTCCCATAATTATAAAAATTAGCTTTAAATCGCCGGTTTTTCCTTAAAACGGACTTTAACATTTTTATTTCGATTCCGGTGCAAAAATAATCCTTCCTAAGCATGCAAACTAGTGTCTTGCAGTAATAGGAATATACTAAAAATAATCTGGGGGTTTATCGAATTTTCTGGAATTTTCTAGGCAACTATCAGATTTACCAACAGTAAAAATAATACACTAGACATGATCAAAATGCCAATAGAAGCATTAGAAGACATTCTGTACAATTTGCAAGATTTTTAACCCACCTAGAAAGCTTTCCGTAGGCAAGCCTGTTGTGCACCGGACTTTTGGAGTGAGCGTATCGGCCCTACCGACGAGCTTTTCGACTGAGGAAAGGTGCGAGCGCGTGTATTTTCGATTTACAGCGGTGTTCGGGAGGTTCCGGTCGGCGGCGGAGGGCCCGAAGGTAAAAAGTGAGTTGGAGTTGGTTTTTTGGATTATTTTAATAAGTTAATTAATTTAAACTTGCTAATTAATTATGTCCTTGTTTGTATCAGTGAGGGTGGACTTAAGGCATGGGATTGGTGTAGGTATGGCTTACTTTTAATTAAGCTACTACTAACATTGGGTAAGCTTTAATTAATTTTTAAGTTAACCAAGGGTACACCTGTTGCTTTATTAACTTATGTGCATCCATATTAGTGCCACCTCATCCTCTTCATCACCATTTCTTCTCAAGACTTGGTGGGAGTGAGAGAGAGGAAGAAGAACGAAGGGAGAGTAGAGAAGGTGTTGAGGAAGAAGAAGGAGAGAGGTGTGCTTGTGAGTTGATCACTTGGAGTCTTCTTGTTAGAGGCCGAGCGGAGGGCGCGCGACGAGCGTCGACGAGGTGAGTGGAAATTTAGAGTATTTGGAATTATTTTGTGAGTGAGGGAATTCCTTTATTGGTTTTTTTGGTAATTTAAATTGATTTAATTTAAATTATTTTAAATTAAATTAATTTAAATTATTTTTTTATATATTTTTTAAATTTTTCGGTCGCCGCCGCCGCAGCCGCGCGCGCGCACATTGGCGCACGCGCGGCCGGCGCGGCTGCTGCGCGGTTGCGCAAAGGCGCCGCGCAGCAGCCGCCAGGGTGCTGCTGTGGGCAGCACCCTGCGGCGAGCACTGCTTGGCCGCGCGCAGGCATGCGCACTGCAGTTGCGTGCGCAGCGCTGCGTCGCGCGCGGCGGGGGCGCGCAGCGCTGCGGACCGCGCAGACCGCGCGCGGGCCGCCTAGGCAGCGCGCAGCGCCCTGCGGGATCGCGTGGGCGCGTGCGGGCCTAGCGGGCCGCGCGTAGCGCTCTGCGGGACCGCGCGGGCCGCGCAGGCCGCGCGCAGCGGCCCGGGCCTGCGTGGGTTGCGCGCGGGCGCGCGCAGCGCTGCAGGGCTGCTGCGCGGCGCACTTCGGCGCCGCGCAGCAAGCACCTGCGCTGCGCGGCTGGGCTTGGCACCGCGCGGCGAGTCTCCTACGCCGCGCGGCCGGGTTTCTCACCACTCGGCGTGCCCCGGGACAGCGACAGGGCCTCGATTTGCGTGCCGGTGCTGTTTTTCGCTGATGGAAGCTGTTTTTCGCCGTCGGAAGCTGTTTTTCACCGCCGAACGCTCGATTTCGACGGTTTTTGACTGATTTTGCGTTTTCTTTCTTCCTGATAGCGTGCAGTTCAGGTTTTTAGCTTCAGTTGAGGCCAAGCGAGCGTTTTCTTGCCACGTGGAGCCGCGGCCTTGCTTCGGGTCATCTGTCGGACGCACGGTCTAGTAGTAGACCACAGGTGGGTTGGATTTGGCTTCCAAAAATCGCGGGATGCCCTCTAATGCTTAAGAAAACACCTTGAACATGCTTAATCTGGTAAAGTAGCTTCTAAATTTCTATTAGTTGCTTCGAGAGTTGGTACCTGTTCTTTCTGAACCCTAGTTCATTCACAGTAGGCTCTTAACACTATATAACTGCTTTTACGTGTTATTTGATTCCTTAAAGCACCTGAACTGATTTTAATAATTTGGAAAGCTGTTTTTATTGGGAAACCTGACTTTTAAAAATAGTTTTAGAATTCTTAAATGTTCAGAGTCTTAGCATGGGTCCGGGGTGCTTGTACCCTCGTGCCGGGGGGCCGAGGGGTTATCTATTGATTTTAGAGCCATTATCTGATGGTAGAGATACGGGTAGCTTTGGGGGTTCCATGTGAGCACATCAGATTGAGTCGTGGAGTTTACTCCGACTTTGACATCAGTGTGAGACGTCTGTTTACTCTCTTTTCGATCTTTTTGATCGTAGATTACAGCCTGCTGAGATTGTGTTTGATGCCAGATGTGAGATACTTGAGTTCGCGGGGTCGCTCCCCACGAGCTACGCTCCGGATGCGATGATGATTCCGCGCCTGACGAGGCTGCGATGAGGTTACAGTGATGGTCCTTGAGGGACACCCTACGTAAGACCAAGTCCTGATTGGGCGTAGCGGCAGTAGGTGAGCGCAGGATTGACTGATCCAAAGGGGACAGTCTTTGGGATTGGGTGACATATGTGAGGGAGGTTCATTGCATGATTCATAGCACTTTATTCTTGAGCATTTAGTGATAGATTTACAGCTTTACATATCTATCTATCTATCTATCTAGCATTCTGTTTATCTTATCGTGTTTCCGGTAGACCCGTGTGCTTTGAGGACGGTACCCACTGAGAACTACCTTTTGCAGTAGTTCTCTCACCCGCTGTGGTGCAGGTGTTCCTGAGGCAGCAGTTCCGATTCCTCCTCGCGCGGAGTCTGCTGATCGAGGTAAGGGCGTGGCCAGCTAGACGCCTTCCCGAGTCAGTGTAGTATTGAGGTAGCAGTACCCCTTTTTAGTTTCCTCTTTTGTACCCGACACTTATGTAGAGTGAGTGCAAGAGTTGTTGTATCTATAGCTATAGCTGTATTTTGGGATTTTACTTTTATGCAGAGGTTCAGTTTTTGTAGTTTTATTTATTTTGCTCTGATATCTATTAGTTATAGACTCTTTTGCAGGTTAGACGCTTCTTCTGTACGGCAGTTTCCGTACAGTTGGCGGGTCTGTTAGCGAGCCCGGGTCGCAGTTTCGACCCCGGGACGTGACAAAGCCTGAGTCGGGGATGTGCCGAAACCTCTCTCTGGCGAAAACCCGAAACTGCTCACGCGCGCGCTCACTGATGCGCGTCTCGAAAAATCTCTAAAAACTCACCCAGCAACTCTCAAATCCACAACAACCTCCTTGAGCCACTCGAATCCCTCACAGCCAACTCCAAAATCCCACGTGCATGCAAGCTGCATGCATGCTGTTGCGGCATAGCACAGTAACCAACAATCCATCCAATGATGCATCCAACAGCAAGCAAGAGAAGAAGAGAAAGAACAAGCAAACACACTCAAAATTTACTCCAAAACCATAATACCAAAAATCTCAGCTCAACCCAAAATATCTGACAACTCACCTCAAGTGAAGCTCGCGGCGCGCGCCCTGCTGGTTCACCCCAAGCTGCAGGAACCCAAAAAAAAAACCCAAGCTCCAGCTCCCTCTCAACTTCTTCTCCTTCTCTTCCTTCCTTTCTTCTGTCTTTGCCTTAGGTCAACGTGGAGAAGAAGCAGGTGAAAGACTCGTATAAATAGACCAAGTGTAGGGCTAATACATAAGGAATGTGAAATTACCTGAATACCCCTCTAAAAAGCCAAGTCAGCACTCAAAATTCAGCATCCTGCTGCCAGCGTTCCGGAACCAATAGGCCTGTTCCGGAACACCAAGCCCTGTTCCGGAACACAATGCTGTGTTCCGGAACACAATGGCATGTTCCGGAACACAACATCCTGTTCCAGAACACAATGGCCCAGCCGCACCAGAAACCCTGTAGCAAGCTTCCAACTCGCGCCGCCGACTCACTTTTCGCCCCGGAGTTTCCGCCAGTCTGAAACCACCCGAACCCCGCTGTAAATATAAAATACACATGTTCCAAGAATTTTTAAGTTTTTCTGTAATTACCTGCGGAGTCGGTGCTCGATGTAAATCCCGTACTCTACAGGGCCGACTCCCCTGCTGCAGCCGTCGTAAATCCCCTTCTAGTTTCTGCTTTGCACTGTCGGAAAAATAGACCCCGAGCAGCAAAGCACGAAACTCTGCCCAAGTCAATAACGGTACTCCCGGCGGTCCCACTGGACGAACACGACGCCACCAGGTCTCGGCGTCCTTCTCCAGAAAGTGTGTGGCTAGGTGCACCTGATGTTTCTCCTCAGTGAATAGGTTCTCAAACAGCTTCTCCATAGCTGCTATCCAATTTTAAGCCTCCCAAGGCTCTGCTGCGCTCTGCCCTGCAAATCGTGGGGGATGAAATGAGCTGATATAGGACAACCGAATAGTAAGCTCCCTCTGCTCTGCAATCGTCAATGGAGAAATCTGCGTCGAGGTCGACGATGTCGCAACCGGAGGTGCTGCTGGTGGCGCTGTAGGAGATGCCCTCTGCTCAAGCAACCTCATCATGCGCTCCATATTCGCCTCCCGGCGCTGAAAAGCATCAGACATCTGGGCCACCAGGGCCCGCAACTCCTGAACCTCACTCTGCTCGTCCTCCCACTGCTCGGGCTCCTCATCTGACTCAGAATGCGCCATCGTCGTCGCCCGACGTCTCGGAGGCATCACAGGCAACTGCAACAAAAACAAAATGTCAGAGAACAGAAATCTCTCGACCCGATCAAGCGAAAGTCTAAATCATGCCATCCATACTAAAGTATTATGTTGTCTGCAGCCAACATAACCGCTTTAGGGAATAAACATGTAAGGTTACTCGCCCCAATCTCCTGGGGGAGTTACAGACTCAATCAGGACTCTCGCTAAAGTCACGTCTCTCACGACAGTCATCCTACTGTCCAACCAATAGCCTAGGGTCTCTAAGGCCTCAACGACCTATATACCTAGGCTCTGATACCACCTAAATCTGTCACGCCCCACGGTCGAAACTGCGACCCAGGCTCGCCAACAGATCTGCCGCCTGCACGGGACTTCCCGCACAGACGAAGCATCTAACCTGCAAAAGAGATCTATAGCTATACGAGTATCAGAGCTGAAAAGAACCACACTAAAGAAATAAAACTGAACAGCTGAAATCACTATATAACAAAAGTCCAAATACAAAGTCCACTCACTACATAAGTACAATACCACTGTCCAGTACAAAAGAGGAAACCAAAATACAGGTGACTCTACCTCTGACTCAACAAACTCGGGTAGGAACTAGTCGGCCACACCCTTACCTCGGTCTAAAGACTCCGCACGAGCTGGACCCGGAACAGCCACCTCTGGAACACCTGTCACCACAGCGGGTGTGAGAACTACTGCAGAAGGTAGTTCTCAGTGGGTACCGTCACCAAAGTCCACGGTATGCCCACTAAGTCTACTGGAGGCAAACAGATAGATAGATAGATAGATAGATAGATAAAATGCAAGATGGAAAATAAAACTACCGCTACATGCCTCAAGTACAATGCTCAAAAGGAAAAACCATCTAAGAATATGCTATGCAATCACCCGCTCATATCATCCAATCTCAATAACTGCCACATAGGGTCCAGTCAAGCCTGCGCCTAACCTACTGCCACTAGCCCACAAGGGACTTGGACTTACGTAGGGCGTCCCACACGGACTATCACAATCTCACGCAAAGCGAACTCTAGTGTATCAACTAGTCGTATCATCAACACGCATCCAGAGCGTAACTCGAGGGGAGCGACCCCACCGAGCTCAAGTCTCAACTGTCTCAACAAGCGGCACATGCAGGCTACAATCCACGATCAATCAGATCGGAAAACTCGAATACCAACATCCCAACTCATGTCAAGGTCACCCTCCACGACTCAATCTGATATGCCCTCAACCCCCAAGACACTAGTAAAAACATACACAAGTTAAATAAAAACCCCTCGGCCCCCAAGCACGAGGTCATATGCACCCTACGACTCTGTCAACTCACTGGCAATCTCACAATTTAAAAAAACCACATTTAAAAATGCCGATTTTACCTTAAAACAGGTTTTATGATTTTTAAAACGATCCCGGTGCAAAAGCCATGCAAACTAGTGTCCTACAGTACCAGGAGTATACTAAAAATAATCTGGGGTTTTGCTACTAAATAAACTGGAATTTCCTAGGCAACTATCAGTGTCACGCCCCGGGGTCGAAACTACAACCCGGGCTTGCCAACAGATCCGCCACCTATGCCAAACCCCGCATAGGCGAAGCGTCCTACCTGCAAGAAAAGTGCTACAGCTAATAGATATCAGAGGTATAAATGAAAATCTGCTGTATAACGAAAATCAACTACTGTACAACTGGAAATAATGCAACAATGTCCATCTCCCAAAATGATAATCATACAATATCCTCATATACAAAAGGGTCGAGACACAACAGGGAGATATCTCTAATAAATACATCAGTATACAGGCTCTCAATACATATCATATCCTCACTACATCAGTCTCTCAAAAGAGGAAAATAAAACAACTAATCTACTGAAGCTCTCCTCTGAAGGGGTACCACTACTCTCCAAACATGGGTAGGGATCTAGCTCGCGACTCCCTCGCCTCGATCAACAACAGCAGAACCAGCAACACCCGCTTAGACTCTGCAAAACAAAGGAGAGGAAGGAAAAAGGAGGGGGAAAACCCCCAGAGGGTGTGAGAACTACACCAAAAGGGAAGTTCTCAGTGGGTACCACCGCCAGACTCGACGGTCTGCCCACTAAGTCCTCAAGAGACAAAAATTAACCAAAGCCGTAAAGACCGAAATAAGGAAGCTGGAGACTCTCAACAGCTGCCAAGCCTCTATCTAAATGCTAAAAAGGGGAGAGCCAAAAAAAGTTATGCAACCACTAGCTCGTGAAGTGCACAATCGACCCAAAAGATAGACCAGTAATCACTGGCACTGCCTGCTATGCCTGCTATGCCTGCCATGCCTGCTATACTTGCCATGCCTGCTATGCCTGCCACGCCGAGCCCTTCGAAACGAGTACCTGCACGTCGAAATCCGAGTCCCGGAGGCCGAGTTACAAATTCCACATCACACACAACACAACACAATTCACTAATCATACCCCAAAACGTACACAAAACAGCATTGCTGTTTTTCCCAAACAGCACACAGAGGGGCATTCTAACCTCCAAGCAGTGCTCCAAAAATTCCAGAAAATTCATGGTTGCGATCCTCGCGACGAGTAGCCCCAAAACGAGTATTTATACGCCCCGTTCCGACACCTGTAGGCCAAGATACAAATTAAACAACGCGGGGCGCCGGTAATCCACAATACTGCAAAACTGCGGGATACAACCCCAAAGAAGCTTAAATCTCACCTTCGAAGAGTCCTCAGAAAAATCCAATAAAAATATGATCGCGTTCGTCTCGAAGAGTAGATGTCAATCGAGTCCTTAAACGCCTCATTCCGATGCTCGTAGGTCGAGATAGAAAATCGACAAGCCTCCGCTGTCCAAAATCTCGCAGTAGAAAAAGGGGTCATAGAAACACCTCAAGAACAGTGCCGAAAACTCGAAACGAGGAGAAGCGAACCACACGGAAAACGAAGCCCTACCTCTCATGAGCGCGCTGCCATGAAAATCGGCTCAAAATTCCATCGGGGTGATCCCGTGTGCCTCGCGGACTGAAGAGCGATGGTAATAGCCAAAAATCCAAAGTGCGTCGCTGTGCGGCGCGTCGCAGATAATGCCGAAGCCGGAGTCTCCAAAAATGCCCAAGATCCATCAAAGAGCTGAGGGTACAATGTAGAAGACCTCTGTAGAAGAAAGAGCTCTCGGAACTGCCAAAAACCCGCACCCAAAGGCCCTCAAATTCTATTTATAGGCTGAAGAAAAAGGGAAAAAGCACACTTCCTGGTGCAATTTCGGGCGCCCGGAACATTCGGGCACAAACAGTGTGCCCGATCCGGCCGTCCAACCTGCGCCCGGATCGCTGAGATTGTGCCACGTCACCGCGAAACAGGCTACAGCCAAATCCTCCACTAGCCATGCGCCGCGTGACCCACTCTGCTGCCGACACGTGGCGCGCCCGAACGCGGGAAACCCCGGTCAGCGCGCGCCCACGTGCGCCTGCGACGCCGCCTGCACCTCTGCATGCACCCGCCCCGAGGCTGGCCTCACATACTCCGTGGACCCGGTCCACAGCACCGGCCAATCGTGTCACGCCACGTGGCCAGCCTTCGGTGCACGCTGGCCCATGGACCGCGCGCCTGATCGCGTGCCCGCGTCCCTGCCCGAGCGCCTGCCCGTGCCCGCGCGCCTACCCGCGGTCGCCCGCCGCCTGCCCGAGCCCGCGCCGCGCGCGCCGCTGCCCGCCGCCCGCCGTGCCGGAACAGTGCCCCCTTGCCTTGAAATCCGTGCCGGGTCATCCGGGCTCCGAAAAATACAAGTAGTCCATTTTCAACGTTTTCGCGCGTTGAATCCAAATCCGAAATCCGTTTTGCCAAATTCCAACTCTAAAAATTGCCGAAGGCATCCGGAAAGATGTTCTTTTGTCCAAACTTCACGCTGAGCCCAATTTTAATATCCATTGCGCGCGAAACCACTTGTAAACAGTCGACGGGGTCATCTGACTACTCTCGTAATCCATTAAACACACTGAGTCCATCACTAGTGTCCAATCGGTGCACAAACGCCACCGACACGCCACATAGGCCTCCAGGAGCTGTTGGTCAACCAGTAATCACATCGTGGGGATCCAGGTCCTCACAATCAGATTTACCAACAGTAAAATCATACACTAGACATGATCAAAATGCATACAGAAGCATTAGAAGGCATTCCATACAATTGGGAAGAATTTTAACCCACCAAAAATGCTCTCCGTAGGCAAAGCCGAAGTCCGGGTCGCGCCGAAATCACTATCTGTCGAAACTCTGAAACTGCGCCGCGTGCGCGCGCACACTGCCGCACACCTTTGAAAATCCCCGGAAGCTCAACCAGCAAGCTCGAATCCTCTACAAGCCTCTTGCGCACCTCGGCTCCCTCTCAGCCAAAACCGCACATGCATGCATGCATGCAACCTCGGCCCCGCGCAGTAACTCCAATGTATGCAGCCAACAGCACAAGCTGCTCTCACTGATCACGCAGGGAAAGAGAGAAAGAAAACATCCAAATCAACTCAATAAATTACTCCAAATCCATACAATAAATCCCAAAAGCCCAACTAGAAATATATGTCAACTTACCTTGTATGTAGCTCGTTGCGCGCTCGGCTCAGCTCAACTCCAAGCAGCAGGAAATCCAATTGCTTCTTCCCTCCTTTCTCTCCTTCACTCTCTTTTCCTTGCTTTCTTCTTCTTTCTTTCCTTAGGTTGTCGTGGAGAAGAAGCAGGGTGAAAGGCTCGGATAAATAGACCAAGGTGTAGGGCAAACAGTAAAGGAGGTGAAATGACCCAATTGCCCTCATCAAAAAACCATGCAGCAGCCAATTTTGGAGTTTCCTGTGTGCTGGGTACCGGTACCCCTCCCTGAGTTCCGGAACTCAGTAGCTAGTTCCGGAACTCAAGGGCTAGTTCCGGAACTGTAGAGTACCGGGACTTTGTAGAGTGCACCGACCTCGCAAGATGGCGTGGTGCGGAGAGATCGCCTTGGGCGAGTTCCAATTGTGGCTATATCTGAGTTCTGATTGTTCCGGATCGACGCAAAAACCTTTGAGGAGGAAGTGAGTCAGCAGCGTCGAAATTGGAAGCCCAGTTGAATCAGTGATTTCGGGGCATTGTGTTTTTGTACAGTATTGGTTTGGATAGAGAACCGACTCCGCGGTTGTACTTAGAATTTGGAAAGTGTTGGGACTTGTGTATTTTCAGTTTATAGCAGAGTTCGGGTGGACTCGTATTGATGCGGAGGCCCCGAAGATAAAATGTGAGTTAGACTTGGCAAGTAAGGATTTTCTTGTGAGAGCACCGGATTGTTGGATTGAGCGCATCGACCCCACAGTTGAGCTTTCTGAGTGGGAAAAAGCTTTGGACATGTGTACTTTATATTTACAGTGGGGTTTGGGAGATTTCAGAGTGTTGCAGAAGCTTCCGGAACAGAAAGCAAGTTGCCGGCGAGAGAACCGAAGCTTCAGACTTCGGATTTTGGCATTTGGAAGCTTAGTTCCGGAACAGGGGTTTTGGTTCCGGAACTAGGCCTTGTGTTCCGGAACCAGAGTGAGAGTTCCGGAACTAATGAGTTGGTACCGGTACCCAATTAGTGGTACCGGTACCTAGTGCCTTTTTTGCCCTGAAACAGGACGTTGGATATTTTTTTGAGTGAGGGCTTTTTGGTAATTTCCTCTCCCATTGTTTACACCCTCTATTTATTGAGTCCAGCCCCTGCTTCTTCTCCACGGCAGAGCAAGAAAGAAAGAAAGGAAGAAAAGAGAAGAAGATAAAGAGAGTGAGAGAGATTGAGAGGGAGTTGATGCAGCTTGGTGTTCCTGCAGCTTGGGGTCGAGCGGAGCCGCGCGCGTGTGTCGGCCGCACGTACGAGGTAAGCCGGCAGATTTTTGTAGTTGGGTTTTTGGATTTCTTAGATGGATTTTTGATGAGGTTTGAGTTTAATTGGATTATTCTTTCCATCCTTTTCATTGGTGCTGTGAGCTTTGGATTTTCTCGGCGCGTGCGTGCGCGCGTGCGTGAGTGTGTACGTGTGCTGTGAGAGGGCAGCGAGGGCCGGAGTGCGCGCCGATTTCATTAGAGGACTCGAGGGATTCATCCGAGCTTCCGGGTATATTTTCCGAGGATTGCGACAGTGCGCGCACATGCGATGCGGTTTTGGGCGTTCCGGCAGGATTTTGACAGTGAGCGGTGCGGAGCTTCACCGATTTCAGCGATTGCCTGTGGAATGCATTTGATGTGGGTTGGAATTTCTCCGAAATGTATGGAATGCCTTCTAAAGCTATTGTATGCATGTTGATCATGATTAGCTCATTATTTATATAGCTGGTAAATTTGATAGTTGCCTAGAAAATTATAGAAAGACAATTATGGGCACCAGATATTTTTAGCATGATCTAGGGATGATATGACACTAGACTGTATGATTAGTTGACATTAGATTGGCATCTGAACCGTATTAAAAATCGGCGGACCGATTTTAATGAAATTGAGACTTTAAAAATAGTTTGGAATTTTTGTGAGCTTCCAGATGGTTTGAGTAGGTTCAGGATGCTTGTATCCTCGTGCCAGGGGGCCGAGTGGATTTTTAGAGCTCTGTAGGACGAGCTTCTAGTGTCAGGTGAGTTGAGATCCCTGGTGGGATTATTCTAGATCGCGAGTATATATATTCTGATTTGGTAGTAGAGATGGTTCTCCGATTTGGTTTTGAGATGTTGGGCTCTGGCAGATTTAGTCGTGGAGGTTTCCCGACTTAGCCTTGGGATGTGCATTATCAGATTGGATCGTTGAGGGTTCTCCGACATAGCTATGAGAGAGTTTGGCATTCCCTGATCCGGTCGTGGAGGGTTCCCGACTGTGATGTGTTATTTGGTATTGGGTATCCGATCTGTTTGATCGTGGATCATAGCCTGCATGTGCCATTTATGAGACAGTTGAGACTGACTAGATACTAGAGCTCGGTGGGGTCGCTCCCCTCGAGTACGCTCCAGATGCGTGACGATGATTGAGATGGACCGACTAGGACGGCCCACATGGAGTGGGCAGGTGCGTTCGTAGTAGTCGGCAGGACGCCCCACGTGGAGTGGGCAGGTGCGTCCATAGTAGTCAGTAGTACGCCCCACGCGGAGTGGGCAGGTCCGTAGTACGCCCCACACGGAGTGGGCAGGTGCGTAGTACGCCCCACACGCAGTGGGCAGGTGCGTAGGACGCCCCACGGGGAGTGGGCAGGTGCATCCATAGTGGTCGGTAGGACGCCCCACGTGGAGTGGGCAGGTTCGTTCCAAGACGACAGGCGCGAGCTTGACTGTGCCAATTTTGGACAGTCATTGAGATTTGGGTTTTGAGAGCACCTCGTGTGCGAGTGGTGCATAGCTTGCTCCTAGATGAGTATTCCTTTGAGCATGATACTTGAGGCATTTAGTAGTGAGGGAGTATGCATAGCAGGTTCATAATAGAGATTTTCATGAGCATGATATTGAGACATATTAGTTGTAGCTCATTTCCTGCTTTCATTTATATATCTATCTGCATACCTATCTTTTGTGCCTCCAGTAGACTTAGTGGGAATACCGTGGATATTGGTGACGGTACCCACTGAGATCTACCTTCTGCAGTAGATCTCACACCCGCTGCGGTGACAGGTTCCTGAGGTAGCTGTTCCGGATGGGTTCGCGCGGAGACAGCTAATCGAGGTGAGGACGTGGCCGATTAGTTCCTTACCTGCATTGTGAGTCAGTGGTAGATGTACCCTGTATTTTATGTTTCCACTTTTGTACTGGACAGTCTGAGAGTTTGGTGAGGTGTTGTATTTTTATTTGACAGCTTTTGAGAGTTTTATTGAGGATTACTATTTATTTATTTATTTATATCAGATGTTCAGTGGATTGCTATAGCTTGTGGTTTTAGTTCTATTTCAGCTCTGATACATTTTTTTTTTTTTTTTTTTTTTTTTTTTTTTTTTTTTTTTTTTTTTTTTTTTAGCTATAGATCTGACTTGCACGGTAGACGCTTCGTCTGTGCGGCAGTTTCCGTACAGATGGCGGATCTGTTGGCGAGCCCGGGTCGTAGTTTCGACCCCAGGGCGTGACAGGAACCCAGCTATTAGTTCCGGAACCCAGCAGCCTCAAGTCCCCAAGTCTGCAGTAAGCTCCCGAAACTCCGCCGCCGACTCACATTTCGCCTCGGAAGCTTCTGCATCTCTCTGAAACCTCCCGAACCCTGCTGTAAACATAAAATACACCTGTTCCAAGCATTTCCAAATTTTTCTGTGCACAAAATGCGGAGTCGGTGCCCAACGCAAATCCAGTGTTCTACATTTCCTGCTTCGATGCGGAAACATAGGCATATCAGGGGAACGGCCCTCACCTTGATGTATGCCAGTGGGATTACTAAATCCTTTATTGAAATAAAATTTTCACACTGCTGTGTACATAATAAAAGGATTGCCTTCTTTAAAGACCTAAGGCACATCTCCCTATTCGTTGGGAAGGCATACTAATGATTCTTACTAATTAAGAATTGGTTTATCTATTTGCTATGTTCATATTGATCCATCACAACGAGATAAGCTAATGCCAAAGGCGGTGTGTTTTTGTTGGTTACAGTGACATGCATAAGGCTACAGATGTTTTTACCCTATCACGAAGACTACGGAAAAGTCCATCCAAAAGGAGAATACATTACAAGTCTAAGCTGGATCCAGAAAGAGTATCCGAGGACTGAGTAAGAAAGCAAGTGAAATAGAATTTTTTTACAGCAGCTGAAAAAGCCCTTTCTAGGGCGGGTAGGAAAACCAGAATCAAGAGAGAACCTTTCCATAGACGGAGAAAGAAAGAAAGAGCATCGGCTTGGTGGGCTCAGAAAGAGATGGTCGGCAGATCTGCCTCATACAGAGTAGAGTAGTAATGTTCCGGGGTCTCGTCCTAAGATGAGATTTACCCTTCTTCCACTTGATGTGGATTACCGAGAAATTCTATTATTTATAAGAAAAGAATCGGCTATTGAGTAGGTAGCTAAGCGCCGTAGAGGCAAGCGTGGCGGAAAGAAAGACAAGTCCAAGATGAAATGCCACAACTGTGAGAAGATGGGTCACTTCGCTCGTGAGTGCACTGAGCCGAAGAAGGTATCCACTAAACTTGACTCTCTCCTTACTAACAGTTTTAAGTTCACATGTGTTAGTTGCTCACTCTCTCCCTGAATGGATTGTAGACACAGGAGCAAGAAAACATGTAGCACGAGATCGAGTAGGTTTTGTGGATTATCGTCGGGTACCTGCGGGGACACGAAGCGTCTTCATGGGAAAGAGCACCTGTGAAGAAGTTTTAGGAGCTGGCACCTACCAGCTCAAGTTGCGCACAGGACGCACACTGCTTCTGCATGATGTGCTTTATGCTCCCAGTGTCCGGCATAATCTTCTATCAGTTACTGCATTGATTAGGCTTGGTTTTTCTTTTAGTTTTAGTGTCAGTTGGACATGGTTTCCTTCGTGGTGATGTAGTAACCGTGATTTTTAAAATCCAAAATTTGAGTTTAAATAATTTCCTGCATTATTTAAATGGCAAAAATAGGCAATTAATAGGCAATAGTGGCCCTAAAAATACCGACTTTTGATCGGGGCCTGATCTCGAAAATCGGAGATCACCATTGCGACCGTCTCGTCGAAACATAAAAAGTTGATATACATATGTCGACGATCCGACGGTAGGATCTTCCAGAAATCAGCGAAGAAAAAGCGGGTCCCACAACTTAAGTTGTGAATAGTAACCCCTATTTTAATTCCCCTTTCGATCATCATCGGCCGTTTCGCCGTCTGGACACCGAATATAGGGGTATGAGTAGTCAATCCTAGCTAATTTCGACATTCTGAGCACAATGGCACTGACGGATTTCGCGTTTGGCGTCCCGGGTGCATCGGAGTGCGTGCAATGCACCGCACTTTTCCGAACTTTATGGCCCGAGATTTTACTCGAGCACCAAACTAAACCAACAAATACGCTACTTGATAGGTCTCGACGAGCCGGACGTCGTGGCGAAGTCCGTTTCGCAAAATGGTGAACGGATTTTCTCGAATTGCGTGAAAAGTGTCGAAAAGCCAATAATTTTCTAAGAAACCTATATATTTTATGTGTCAAATTTTAAGAGGTTGATAGGCTAGGGTGTTGGGTGCATTTTACACCTACAGGAAGGACCTAGGGGTTCAGAGTTGTTTGCACAAGGAGTATTTTGCAAAGTTGCAAAATCTTGCATTAATGCCATATGACTCTTGGGCTCCTTTGGCTGGTGCACGAGGGGTCTGTGGGGTGGATCCAAAGCATCATGTCACGGACCTAAGCGAAATTGCTTGAGAAGCCCGTGCGGCGCTCGCCTTCCTTCGCGAAGTGAGCAAGCCTACACCGTCTCTTGTGAACTTGGACCTACTCGCCCAAAGTTGGATTGCAAGAGAGAGAGTTTGAAGAAGAGTAGTTGTATTTCTGGAGTTTGAGAGTTATAACTGTTTCTTACTTGCTTAAGGGGGGTGGAGGTCACAACCTTTTATAGACCACTCGCCGCCCAACTACCTAATGAAAAGGTGCCAAGTGGCATACAAGCATAAGCTAAAAGTGGAGGCTATGAGCTCCCAAGAGTCATAGACTCCTCGGCTTCTGCGTCTGATGTCTCCAGAAGCTTCTAGATTGTTGTAGTAAAACCTCGCGAGGTTCTTCTCCTTTGGAGTTTGGATGTTTTGCAAAGGAGAAATCCGCCCAAAAAGTTTAGTCCCTGACAACCTCCCCCACCTAATGCGCAGACGCCCTCGCTGCGCGCTGGTGTTGGAATTCTTCAATCATGGTTGAATATTTCCAGAGAGTGTCAGCCTTCTCCAAGCTTGCTTCGCCATGTGGGAGGTTCTTCCACTTGACCAGGTATTCGACACTTGGCGGGACACCGCGACGACGGATGGTGCGAGTGTCCAGCAAGGTCTCGACATCCTTGTCGATGGCTGTAGTCATGGTGGCGGGAGCGCGCTGTGATACGCTCCTGTTGGGATCCTCGTAGTCGCCATGGAAGGGCCGAAGGCTGCTTGCATGAAAGACTGGATGGATCCACAAATTTGCCGGTAGTTGTAGTTTGTACGCCACTTTGCCTGCTCGCTTCATCACAATGAACGGACCCTCGTACTTCCGTATCAAGCCGCGGTGAATCTTGCGAAATGCTTTAAACTGTTGTGGCTGCAGCTTGACCAAGACTTGGTCTCCCTCAGCGAACTCCAAGGGTCGCCGCTTTACATCGGCCCACTTCTTCATCCGATGCGCCGCTTTTTCCAAGCAAGCCCTCGCGATGTCTCCCTTTTCTTGGAGATGCGAGGTGAATTGAAGAGCCATAGGGCTGCGGCCCAGCTCGCCCGCAGTAGCAGAGTGGGGAGCGAGCGGCTGTCTTCCCGTTGCAAGCTCGAACGGGCTGTGGTTCGTAGATTCGCTCCTCCGCAAATTGTAAGAGAATTGGGCCACATCCAGATGATGTACCCAGTCCTTCTCGTTAGCACTCACATAATGCCTCAAGTATTCCTCTACCAAGGCATTCACCCGCTCCGTCTGGCCGTCCGTTTGCGGATGAAAACTTGTAGAAAAGAGCAATTCCGACCCCAAGATCTAGAACACCTCTGTCCAGAACTTGCCCGTGAACCTTGGGTCGCGATCACTCACAATGTTTTCAGGAATCCCCCAAAACTTCACCACATTGCTGACGAAGAGCCGCACTGCTTCCTCAGCCGTGCAATCTGCTGGTGCCGCTATGAAGGTTCCGTATTTGGAGAATCGGTCCACCACCACAAGAATTGATCCCAATGCCCCCACCTTGGGCAAAGCAGAGATGAAGTCCATCGAGACGCTCTCCCATGGACGCGTTGGTGTTGGTAGTGGCTCGAGGAGGCCTCCAGGCTTCTGGCGCTCCACCTTATCTTGTTGGCACAAAAGACAAGTCCACACATATGCCTCCACATCGTCCCGCATGTGAGGCCAATAGTATGCGGCCTCTAGCAATGCCAAAGTTCGTTTTTGCCCCGGATGTCCGGCCCACTTAGAGTCGTGGCACTCTTTGATGAGCTCTCGACGAAGATTTCCCCACTTCGGCACATAGATGCGACGCCCCTTTGTCAGGAGTAGGCCATCGCTAACCTAGAACCGCTGCGCCTTGCCCTCCTTGACGAGTCGCACGAGTCCTTGAGCCACAGGGTCCTCACAAGTCCCTTCGCGGATTCGCTCCCTGATCGCTCCATGGAGCTGGCACACCGCCGCTAACTCAGCTTTGCGGCTAAGTGCATCAGCCACATGGTTTTCCCTTCCGGGTTTGTATTGAATCTCCATGTCGAACTCTGCTAGAAAGTCCTGCCATCTTGCCTTCTTTGGTGACAGCTTCTTTTGTGTTTGGAAGTAGCTTGTGGCGACATTGTCCGTTCGCACAACGAACTTGCTTCCGAGGAGATAGTGCCGCCTAGTCCTTAGACAATGCACTATTGCTATCATCTCCTTTTCTTGAACAGTGTATCGCCGCTCAGTGTCGTTGAGCTTGCGACTCTCAAAAGCGATGGGATGTCCCTCCTGCATGAGAACACCGCCAATGGCGAAGTCTAAAGCGTCAGTGTGTACCTCAAATGGTTGCCGACAGTCAGGAAGTCGCAACACGGGTTCTTCAGTCACCGCCCGCTTCAGGTCCTCGAATGCCTCCGCGCATTGAGGGGTCCAGTCCCATGACTGGCTCTTCTTCAGCAAGTCCGTCAAAGGAGCGGGTCGTGCTGAGTAGCCCGCGATGAAGCGACGATAATAGTTGACGAGTCCGAGAAAGGATCGCAGCTCGGACACCGTCGTGGGCACCTCCCACTCGCAGATCGCCCGAATCTTCTTGTGGTCCATGTGCAGTTGACCGTGGCCGATCCATTGGCCAAGGAAATGCACCTCCTCCTTCGCAAAGGAGCACTTTTCCCTTTTGACGAAAAGTTGATTGTCCCGCAGCACTTGAAAGATGATTCGCAAATGCTCCACATGCTCTTCTAGAGTGTTGCTGTACACGACGATATCGTCGAGGTACACTACCACGAAGCGGTCGAGGTAGGGATGGAATAATTTGTTCATCAAAGTGCAGAAGGTTGCCGGTGCATTCGTCAGGCCGAATGGCATGACAAGGAACTCGTAGGCCCCGTACCTCGTCACGCACGTGGTCTTCTCCTCGTCCCCTTCCGCAATTCTCACTTGATAATATCCCGAGCGAAGATCGAGCTTAGTGAAATACTTCGCTCCACCTAGCTGGTCGAAGAGGTCCTCAACTAGCGGGATAGGGTACTTGTTTTTCACCGTTACCTTGTTGAGTGCTCTGTAGTCGATACAGAGTAGCAAGCTTCCGTCACTCTTCCGTTGGAACAGCACCGGCGCTCCATAGGGTGCCTTCGACGGTCTGATGAAGCCTGCCTCAAGAAGGTCCTTCAACTGGCGTTGCAACTCCTCGAGTTCTGGCAGAGCCATCCTGTATGGCGCCTTCGCTGTTGGCTTAGAACCAGGTTCGAGCTTGATTGCATGGTCCACCTCCCTTCTAGGTGGAAGCTGTTTGGGTAGCTCTTGGGGCATGACATCCTTGAACTCCCCCAAAACAGCACCAATTTCTGTCGGAAGGTCTTCCTCCTCGAATCCCTCCTCGCTCACCTCCCGGATGCTTGCAAGATAAGTCATTTCCCCACGCTTCACTCCCTTCCGCAGTTGCAGAGCTGAGAGGATAGGGGTTTCTGTTGGTTTGTTGCGGCTAGCCAAAACCATACAAGGGGCGGCCTCCTCCATGATGCTTAAGGCCCCAAGATGTGGCATTGGTACCGCCTTTGACGAGGCTAGAAAGTCGATGCCGAGAATGACTTTGAAGTCGTCGATGGTTGCGGCAGTGAAGTTCGCTGTTCCCTTCTAAGGTCCTACAGTGATCGACACGCCCTTGGCTACCCCTGAGACAGGTTGTGCCTCAGAGTTAACCGCCTTGATCTTGCTCGTGTCCTTCTCGAGCTTGAGACCCAACCTCTTGGCCTCCGTTGCTGCGATGAAGTTGTGGGTTGCTCTCGTGTCCACGAGCGCTCGAGTGGCCCACCCATTGAGGGTCACGTCGACGAACATAAGTTCCTTCTTGAGAGATTTGCCGCCGCCCACTTGCCCCTGCATTGCACTAACGAGCCGCAGCGCTCCCATCTTCGTCTGTGCTGCTTCCTCGCCCTCCTCGGCTTGGACAGCATTGACGGCTTTCTTCTTTGGACAGTCACGAGCCCAATGGTCATCTCCACAGACATAGCAAGACACCTTCTTCTGCAGAGGGCCCTTGTGCTCTTTGCCCTTGTGGTAGTCTTTGTTCTCGCGACGGTCTCCCCCACCTTTGGCCTTGCTCACCTTAGGCGGTTTGCCGCGATTAGACTCCGTCTTCTCATACTCCGGTAGCTTCTCCGCCATGGCTATGGCAGAGCTTACATCCTTGACGCCTCGTCCCACGAGCTCCTTGTTTGCCCACAGTTGGAGACCGTGGAGGAAGAAGAATAGCCGGTCCTCCTCGGCCATATTGGAGATAGAGAGCATCAGTTTGGAGTACTCCTTGACATACTCCTTGAGGGTTCCCGTATGCTTGAGCCGTCGAAGTTGCCTCCGCGCAAGATACTCGACATGCTCGGGGTAGAACTGTGCCTTGAGCTCACGCACGAAGTCCTCCCAAGTATTCAACTCGCATTGGCCCTTCTCGGCCTCCGCCGACCTCCGACGCCCCCACAGCATGGCATCGTCAGTCAAGTACATGGAAGCGGTTTGGACTTTGTCTTCTTCGTCCTCCAGCCGCAACGCCTTGAGATAGCGCTCCATGTGCCAAAGGAAGTTGTCAATTTCCTTCTCATCGCGCGTCCCCTTGAAGCCCTGGGGTTCGGGGATGCGGATCCTTGGGGTATGCTCCCTTGGTGCGTCGCCACCACGAGCCACCGCCCTCTCGAGGATCGTCATTCGCATCTTAAGGTCCTCGACCTCATCGACCCTTGCGACAAGGTCGTCCACCAGCGTCTTTCGTTCGTCCTCGCGACGAGCAACGTCAGCGCGAAACTGCTCGAGTTGTTGGCGGAAAGTTCCCATTGCAGCAGCAACACTTTCCTCCATGGTATGCAGTCCTTCCTCCATAATCTCCATATGTTGGGTTAGGACTAGATAGTTGTCCTCCAACAAGCCAACACGGTCATCAAGCGAAACGGACTCCCTTGCATGGGTCCGTGGTTCCGTGCTCTTGCCGCGCTTGGATTGTCGAGGTGGTTCGACCATGTTGTCAGTGATGGCAGCATCTCATGACGACATGGTTCCCAGCTCCCGAACGTCGCTCTGATACCAACTGTCACGGACCTAAGCAAAATTGCTTGAGAAGCCCGTGCGGCGCTCGCCTTCCTTCGCGAAGTGAGCAAGCCTACACCATCTCTTGTGAACTTGGACCTACTCGTCCAAAGTTGGATTGCAAGAGAGAGAGTTTGAAGAAGAGTAATTGTATTTCTGGAGTTAGAGAGTTACAACTGTTTCTTACTTGCTTAAGGGGGGTGGAGGTCACAACCTTTTATAGACCACTCGCCGCCCAACTACCTAATGAAAAGGTGCCAAGTGGCATACAAGCATAAGCTAAAAGTGGAGGCTACGAGCTCTCAAGAGTCATAGACTCCTCGGCTTCCGCGTCTGATGTCTCCAGAAGCTTCTAGATTGTTGTAGTAAAACCTCGCGAGGTTCTTCTCCTTTGGAGTTTGGATGTTTTGCAAAGGAGAAATCCGCCCAAAAAGTTTAGTCCCTGACAATCAGCCTCCTCTGCATCACCCCAGACCAGCCCGGAGTGTAGGAGGCCGAGGGACACAACCCAAGGTGAGAGGCAACCCGAGAGTGAGAGAGAACAAAGAAGGTTGGGACCAAACTTTCCGAAGTTGGTCCAGGAGTTCCTGAGGAGTTTCCCTGTACCTATGGACCATCCTGGGTGCCTGCCGAGGTTGTGTGGAGAAGGAGAAGGATTACCGGCTTCTTCCTCTCTTCATCACTCCGGCGAGGTGAGTGTTTTTAAACCATGGTTTGCATGAACCCTAGACCAGTTGCTCTCTGCTAAGCCCCAGGGTCCCATGCACGTCGCATGGCCGGCGGGAGCAAGCCTCGCCAGAAACCTAGCATAAGCTCCGCCTCGTCACAACTCCGCAACCAAAGGACCAAAATGAGTCAAATTTGGTAGGCAAGGACTGTAGGACCTATAGATTATTCCTGCAAAGTTTGAGAAATTATGGTGGAGTATTCACGAAGAAAATCAAAGCCCTAGTTTTCGGAAAAAATGCACTTCGGCCGAGCTTTGTGCTCAGGCACCGGCGAGCTCCTCCGACGCCGGCCACCTGCCCAGAACTCTTCCTGGGAGTGAGGGGATCTCAACCCTGCACTTGCATGGCATCCATGCATCCCGAAAACTCGGGTGCCATGGATGACCCGAAATAAGGCTAATTCGCGGCCGCCAGCGCTCCGGCCATCTCCGGCCGGGGTGGGTTGGTCGGGAAGCTTCGTGTGGTCCAGTAGAGCATTTCCATCCAAGTTGGAGGGCTCCATAGTGCCTCTGGAAAAATCCGCCATTAACGCGGGTGAAGCTCAAACCGAGCTTGGCCCCGTCGCGCCGCCGCCGTGCCCTGTCGCTGGGCACGGGTTCAGGTAAGTTTGGGGAGTGATTTAGCATCCAATTGGGCAAGTGGTTTGGTCCCAGAGCCCCTGGTTGAATGGTCACAAAATTCGAGGTTTGAAGTGATCTTCAACCTCGGGTTTTCCGGCAACCGAGGCTATGGGGGGTTGGCCAAGATGATGAGAAATGCTCCTGCAACCTTGTAGATAAGTTCTATCCATGTTAGGTTGCCTCAGGTGCAGTGTAGGCTGAGAACCTTCTCGGGCAAGGTGTTGTGTACTTGTTTGTATAGAATGCATAGTAGGTGTTTGATAAAATGCCACAAAGAAGAAAATAATGGAATTAGGTTTCGATTTGAGTATGAAAGATGCTTCAATTGGTCCCCTGAGCTTGATGCTCACTTCATATCAAATTAGATCTGTGTGGATTAACATTTGGAGCATTGTGTATATTGTTAGTGAGCAAGATGTTGGTTCTGGTTGAACCAGTAGTGCTGGGCTGCAATTAGGGCAAGCCCCAGTGTTCTTGAGGTATTTTGGGCATGTGGTAAAAGCAGAATTTAATTTGGCACAATAGAGGTTAAGATTTAATGTTGTCAAGCTCTAAAGATAATGTTATGGCCCAAACACTGTTCTGGGCTGTTTGCGAAGCCGCGACAGTGAGCTCCTAGCCATTTTGGGGTCACTGGACGCGATGCTCGCGTTAAAAATTGATTTTGATAAGCCGGAGAAACAAAAGTGCAATAAGGCTAGGTTAGAGAAGAAAATTATGGCCCGAAGTTTTCCTCGGGTTCCGTGCTGCCGCAAATTGGTGAGCATGGTGTTCTGCAAGTTAAATGTCACCTGCTGGAAGTGATGGTTCGTAAAAATGAATTTCCAGTTGAGAGAACGAGCGAAAACAGTGCTCAAATGACACTAAAAAAGCAATTTTTAGAAACCCTAGGGGTCTAAACGCAAAAGTGAAAGCGTGTACTGTTTAGTACAGTGTTTAAATGATTCCTAAACTTTTCGTTAGGAATCCAACGGCTTTCGTTGAGCGGAAATCGGATAACGGTCCGAGAATCGGCAAAATCGTCGATTTAATGGCATCCAGGTGGCAATCGCGCAATTTGAGGAATTGCGGCGGTTTCACCAAGCCGACTGTTGAGTCCCAGTAGAATCTGGTTGAGCCAGCGGCAAAGTTTAAGCCCGAGTCTTCCGAAAATCCAAAAGGGACTTTCCCGGGAGGGGCGTTTTGGTAATTTTACCAATAATTAAATATAAGGATTGTGTTGGTTTAGATGTTGATATCAAACACTGATGTTTAAATAATTAAAGGTTTTAAGTTGATCTGGGTTTAAGTTAGAGTTAGAGGGACTGAGTTGATCCCTGATCGGTATTTTTGATCCAGGTTGGTCCAATTTGCACCTAGTTTTCGAGTGAACAGTTGATACGGTTTAGTCGCCAGCAAAATATCAAGTGGGTTTATCTTCGGTCCGGGCTTTATCATTTCGGCCCTCTGTGTACGGTATTGGTTGGACCCCTGTTTTTATAGCTTAATTATTATCTTGAGCCTGCCTTTCTTTTGATTCAGTTTCATACTGCTTTACGCCTGATTGATGACCTTCATTAGTTATCTGATATTTTACATGATTGATCTTAGTTGATTCCAGTGTTTATATCTTTATTCTGGACATTGCCATGCCCGTTTGGTCATTAGATGTTTGAGCCTGCTTTCTTGTTGATCTCCTGTTATGCTGCTAAACACATGATTTTATTTAATAAATATTTTTACCGAGCGTCGTAGGGTCGCCTGAGTCTGTTCTTGTTTGATAGGACGAAGGCAATGCTCTTCGATGTTTGGACCTAAAACCTGTTTTCAAAATGTTTTCTCAAAAACATGTGTTTAGTCTTGCATGGTTGTTTAGTTTGCATGATTGGTATTTCAGTTGCTTCAAGATCTTATGATTTGATTCCTGGATATTTGTTATACCTGGATTTCAGCACTTCTGATTATTTTGATCCATATTTCATAGTTGCTGTTGATTGATCCTGCATTGAGTTGTGATTTGTTGATGATCTTGCATTGAGTTGAGATGTTGTTATCATATTACTGTTGCATCCCAGAGGGGATTGATTCTGGCTTTTTGCCGATTACCGGTCTGTGGACCGTGAGCTTGAGCATTCGCATTGATCGCCCGCACCGCTGTTCTTCACGAACATATCCGGGTTCGCACCCCGTGCGCTTTGTTCTTTACCGGTAAAGTGGTCTGTTGAAAGACCCGTGACCCCCAATGGGGGGAATGTCAGCCAGGTTGGTGCTAGGTTGGGCAAATTCCCTGAGGTCTTGTTGACCAATATGGTGGCTTGTGATTGGGTCTTTAGTATTTCAACTATTGATGCATATGTTGTTGATTGTTAAGTTTACTTTATTCCATTGATTCTTTGATTTGATTTCCTGTTATCTACCTATACATGTTGAGAATCTATATGATGCTTTCAATTACAGTTTCATGATTATATACCTGATTGTCCTAACTCATGTTTATTATCATCCTCCAGTGGAATACAGTTCCATGATTATATTGTTTATGTATCTGATTATCCTAACTTATGATTTTTGCCATCCTCAAGTGATATACAGTTCCATGATTATATTGATTATATATCTGATTATCCTAACTCATGATTGATGCCACATGATTAATACCATCCTCAAGTTAAATACAGTTCCATGATTATATTGATTATGCATCTGATTATCCTAACTCATGATTGTTGCCATCCTCAAGTTAAATACAGTTTCATGATTATATATATCTGCTTATCCTAACTGTGATTTTTACTATCCTCTAGTATTGTATACCAGTAGATACGATCTGCTATTTCTCGGCTCGTCGTGCCCACTGGGATACACTGTCGATGTATCTCACACCCCCTGGGCAACCATTTTTCAGGTCGAGCGGGTGCTGGGATGTCGGGACGAGTTGGTGAGGTTTCCGTGTTAGCAGATGAACCCTGGACAGCCATACTTGTAGTTATTAAGATTTTAAAATGATAAGTTATTTGTAAAGCAATATGTAATCTGTAATTTATTTATGTTGTTGTAATATTGTTATATAGTAGTACGTAGTTAGTACTCTGATGTTGATTGCCAAGCTAGCCGTGCATATATAGAAAAGGCTCAATCCCAAAGGGGATTGGGACTCTTCTATATATGTGGCGGTCTGTTGCGCCCTGGCTGGTCTTAAAACTCTGATTTGAAAAAAAAAAAAAATAAAATAAATAAATAAAAAATAGACGTTGATTTTTGAACTCGGGGCGTGACAGGTGACTTCTTTATTTTAGATGTTATGGATTATTCTTTATCATCTACTTAAATAAGTTGGTGTGGCTTATGATGATATGTCTGAATGTATGAAATGGCATGCTAGACTTTGACATATTGGACAGGATAGGATGGCAAGGTTAGCTAGAGAAGGCCTATTGGGGTCTCTCGCGGCAAGTCAGCCTTCCTACATGTGAGCCCTGTTTGGCAGGAAAAAGCCTTTAGGAAAGGCTACAAGGGCAACCCATCCTCCACGAGTTAGTCCATTCCGACATCTTACTGACCCTCATCTTTTTGCAAAAAGCCGCTCCACGGTGGTAAAGTTTCATCTTGTGTGTTGGCCGAAGTGACAATAGTCACATTGAACCCTCGAATATGCTCGAAGATCTCGAAATGATCTTCCAGTTCCGGGGAGAATTCGCAAAACTCCGTTTCCATCGAGAATTGAATGGAGTTTTCCCGTATTTCGAAATAAAATGTCGAGATTCTGACCGATAAATTTGACATTCCATGCCCTCGGAGAGTGCTTTGTCGTGCTAGGTCACTGACATATCCTTTTTTGTCTTTATTTGACCCGATTGGATCGAAACGACTTTCCTGCTTTGAAATAAGGGCCCCTTTCTGTCTGTATGAATCTCTGACCGCACGGAATCCCCATAGCCAATTTTCCAAATTGGATTCTGAAATCTTAAGGTGCCTTTGGTACTACTCTTATTTCACACAATCCAGGAACTTCCATAACGTTGGCGTGATTCGGTTTGAGCAACGGATCCTGACGTGATACATCTTCGTAATGAAAATGGAGTGGAAACATGAGTTGGCTTTTACATCTTATATAGAATAAGCACTGTGAACTATTAAAGCTAGCTCCTACTCCTACTCCTTCTTCTCCTTCATCGTCGTTGGTCCTTTTGACATAAGATTCTCGGCCGCTCAAGAGACTGGCTATCTCTCTCTTTATACGCAATATCTTTAAAGGCGAAGAGTGACTACTGATTTCTGCTCGTAGTTCCTCTCTTGTTAGTGTAGTGATACAGTACTCGTGCAACAGCGCTTACGGCAGCTCGTAGCTATTGGCGGCTTCCTTCTCTTTGGGTAAGTAATTATTTGGATGACTGAGAGTACTTTCTGGCGAAAGCATTCCGTAATAATGGCGCACTCAATAACTAAGTAGGTCATCTTGGTACCAATTTACTTATCTTTAGAACATGATCTTCGAGAAGTGCTGTGATATGAGGCTTTGTTTGTCTCCAACTAATGATCTGTCCTTCGACAACGGGGGAAGCCCCTCCTCGACAAAAAGGGACGAGACCGGCTCCGTACTAGCTCGTATCTTTATCCTATTTCCCGCCCACGCAATTGGTCTATCGCGATGTAGACCAAGAGATGGAGGAATTTCACTAATAACATAATTTATCATATCTGGTTGGTGGGCAGGCTGCCGTCCCATGATCCGCTTTCGTATCTTGAAATGCCACTTCGTAATATCTGCTTTCCAGGGCAGGGCAGTGCTTCTTTCTTTTGAGCTTAATAGGACTTTGGAATCGAAGTTGCCCTATACTTTTAGGAATCGTATTCTTATCTCGGCCTCTTCTTGCCTGATTCAGCAGAAGCCCAAGCCCAGCCCGCTCGCTTTGCCCCTAAAAGTCTATAAAGCAATTTCTCTTAACGAAAAGCGGCTTTTTCGGTCGAATAGATATCAACGCCCGCAGCAAGGATCCAATGGGCATTGTGTCATCTTGACCGCCACAGAGTACTTCACTAAGTGGCAGAAGCGATTATTAGCGAGATTGAGGGGAACGATCCCGAATCGTCTTTTGAGAGGTTGACGATAATAGGGGCGGGTTATTAGATAGGCAATTCTCCAAACCATAATTCAAGCGGAAAAGCGGGCTTAGACCTTGTTGATACGAACTCATCTCATTCATATATGCATGCTATCGTAGTGTAGTAAAGTCAAAAAATTCCATCCAGCCAGCTAAAAGCATACAATACTAGTTATTACTAAGTAATGGTGTCACGCCCCGGGGTCGAACTGCGACCCGGCTCGTCAACAGATCCGCCGTCTGTACGGAAACTGCCGCACAGACGAAGCGTCTAACCTGCAAAAGATCTATAGCTAACATGTATCAGAGCTGAAATGAAAACTAAACGGCTACAGAATCAAAGACTGAACATCTGAATAAAAATCAAATCCTTAATACAAGTCTCTCAACTGATAATACAAGTACAATCCTCACAGATCTCTCAGAATGTCCAGTACAAAAGTGGAAACATAAAAAAAATATACCGGGTACATCTATCCCAAACTCTCAATGCTGGTAAGGAAATAATCGGCCTCGTCCTCACCTCGATCTGATGTCTCCGCGCGAACCAAGCCGGAAGAGCTACCTCAGGAACCTGTCACCGCAGTGGGTCTGAGATCTACTGCAGAAGGTAGATCTCAGTGGGTACCGTCACCAATATCCACGGTATGCCCACTAAGTTTACAGGAGACAAACAGATAGATATGCAAATAGATAGATAGGAGAGCTGAATGAAACTACAGCTAATATGTCATAGTCATTAAGCCCAAGGAAACTCTACTATAAACATGCTATGCATACCCTCGCTACTGCTAAAAATGTCTCAGTAACAATGCTCAAAGGAAAGAAACCTATCTAAGAACATAATATGCATACACCACTTGCACACAAGGTGCTCCCAAAACTCAAATCTCAATGACTGCCAAAACCGGCTCAGTCAAGCCTGCGCCTGTCGTCTAGGAACGCACCTGCCCACTACCACGCATCCACATGAGGACGGGATTTACATGGGGCGTCCTAAACTGACTATCTCAATCTCACACAAAGCGACCCCTGGTAACTCGGCCAGGGGCATCATCATCATCGCATCCGGACCGTAACTCAAGGGGAGCGACCCCACCGAGCTCAAGTGTATCTCATCTGTCTCAACTGTCTCAACAAGCGGCACATGCAGGCTATGATCCACGATCAAACAGATCGGAAACTCAATGCTCAAATAACACAACTCAGTTGGGAAACCCTCCACGACTTGATCAAGAAATGCCCAATAACCAAAAGCTAAAGTCGGAGAAACCCTTCACGACTCAATCTAATAATGCAAAACCTATGGCTAAGTCGGAAACCTCCATGACTCGATCTGCCAGAACTCCAAAACTCTCATAGCTAAGTCGGAGAACCATCTCCACTACCAAAATAGAAATGCACAACTCATGAACTAGAATAATCTCATCAGAAGCTCAAAACTCACATGACACTATAACTCATATCACAAACTCAAAAAGAGACCCCTCGGCCCCCAGACACGAGGTCAAGAGCACCCTGAATGTAGAGTACGGGAACTTTGTTGAGTGCACCGACCTTGCGAGATGGCGTGGTGCGGAGTGATCGCCTTGGGCGTGTTCCATTTGGGTTTTCAGATTTGTTCAGATTGTCCCGGATCGACGCAGAATCCTTTGAGAAGAAAATGAGTCAGCAGCGTCGAAACTTGGAAGCCCAGTTGAATTAGTGATTTCGGGGCATTGAGTGCTTGTAGGGTACTGGCTTGGATAGAGAACCGACTCCGCGGTTGCACAAAGAAATTTGGGAAGTGTTGGGACGTGTATTTTCCGTTTACAGCGGAGTTCGGGTGGATTCGTACTGATGCGGAGGCCCCGAAGACTAAAGTGAGTTGGACTTGGCAAGTAAGGATTTTCTTGTGAGAGCACCAGATTGTTGGATTGAGCGTACCGACCCCACAGTTGAGCTTTCAGAGTAGGAAAAGCTTTGGACATGTGTACTTTATGTTTACAGCGGGGTTCGGGAGATTTCAGAGTGGTGCGGAAGCATCCGGGGCATAAAGTGAGTTGACGGCGAGGAAATTGGAAACTTCAGATTTCGGATCAACCTGAGGAGCTTGGTGTTCCGGAACAGGGTATTGTGTTCCGGAACTGAGGGCTGGGTTCCGGAACTGGGTGTTTTGTACCGGAACCCAATGAGGATTTTAGCTTGAGTACCGGAACGTGAGTGTGGGTACCGGTACTTAGAGGTGGATTTATCAGAGTTAGCTCTAGGGTTGGGATTTTTGAGCCTGTGTACCGGTACGGGAGCCCGAGTACCGGTACTCAGCCTTCAGATATTTTTTTTTAGCAGGGGCTTTTTGGTATTTTCCTCCCCAGCTCACCATCCTCTATTTATTGAGCCTAGCCCCTGCCTCTTCTCCTCGACAGAGCAAGAAAGAAAGAAAGAAAGAGAGTGAGAGAGATTGAGAGGGAGTTGATGCAGCTTGGTGTTCCTGCAGCTTGGGGTCGAGCGGAGCCGCGCGCGCGTGTCGGCCGCACAGGAGGTAAGTGGTCTGATTTGTTCAAGCATGAGTTTTGGATTTCTTAGATGGATTTTTGATGAGGTTTGAGCTTATTTGGACTATTCTTTCCATTCTTTTATTGGTGCTGTGAGCTTGCGGATTTTCTCGGCGTGGAGTCGAGGCGTGCTTGCGCGCGTGCGTGAGTGTGTGCGTGTGCTGCGAGAGGGCAGCGAGGGCCGGAGTGCGCGCTGTTTCCATTAGAGAACTCGAGGGATTCGTCCGAGCTTCCGGGGATATTTTCCGAGGATCGCGTCAGTGCGCGCACATGCGATGCGGTTTTTGGGCGTTCCGGCAGGATTTTGACAGTGAGCGGTGCGGAGCTTCACCGACTTCAGCAATTGCCTGCGGAATGCATTTGAGGTGGGTTGGAATTCTTCAAGATGTATGGAATGCCTTCTAAAGCTATTGTATGCAAGTTGATCATGTTTAGCTTAATATTTATATAGCTGGTAAATCTGATAGTCGCCTAGAAAACTATAGAAAGATAATTACGAGCCCCAGGTATTTTTAGCATGATCTAGGGATGATATGACTCTAGACTGCATGATTAGTGGGCATTAAATTGGCATCTAAACCGTATTAAAAATCGGCGGATTGATTTTAAGGAAATTGAGACTTTAAAATAGTTTGGGATTTTTGTGAGCTTCCAGAGGGTTGGAGTAGGTTCAGGATGCATGTATCCACGTGCCAGGGGGCCGAGTGGATTTTTAGTGCTCTGTGTGACGAGCTTCTAGTGTCAGGTGAGTTGAGATCCCTGGTGGGATTATTCTAGATCATGGGGATATATATATATATATATATTCTGATTTGGTAGTGGAGACGGTTCTCCGATTTGGTTGAGATGTTCGGCTCTGGCAGATTGAGTCGTGGAGGTTTCCCGACTTAGCCATGGGATGTGCATTATCAGATTGAGGGTTCTCCGACATAGCTATGAGAGGGTTTGGCATTCCCTGATCCAGTCATGGAGGGTTCCCGACTGTGATGTGTTATCTGGTATTTGGTATCCGATCTGACTGATCGAGGATCATAGCCTGCATGTGCCATTTATGAGATAGTTGAGACTGACTAGTTACTAGAGCTCGGTGGGGTCGCTCCCCTCGAGTACGCTCCGGATGCGTGATGATGATTGAGATGGACCGACTAGGACGCCCCACGTGGAGTGGGCAGGTGCGTTCGTAGTAGTCGGCAGGACGCCCCACGTGGAGTGGGCAGGTGCGTCCATAGTAGTCAGTAGTACGCCCCACGCGGAGTGGGCAGGTGCGTAGTACGCCCCACAGGGAGTGGGCAGGTGCGTAGTACGCCCCACACGCAGTGGGCAGGTGCGTAGGACGCCCCACGGGGAGTGGACAGGTGCGTCCATAGTGGTCGGTAGGACGCCCAACGCGGAGTGGGCAGGTGCGTTCCTAGACGACAGGCGCGGGCTTGACTGTGCCAGTTTTGGACAGTCATTGAGATTTGGGTTTTGAGAGCACCTCGGGTGCGAGTGGTGCATAGCTTGCTCTTAGATGAGTATTCCTTTGAGCATGATACATGAGGCATTTAGTAGTGAGGGAGTATGCATAGCAGGTTCATAGTAGAGATGTTCATGAGCATGATGTCGAGACTTATTAGTTGTAGCTCATTTCCTGCTTTCATTTATATATCTACCTGCATACCTATCTTTTGTGCCTCCAGTAGACTTAGTGGGCATACCGTGGATATTGGTGACGGTACCCACTGAGATCTACCTTCTGCAGTAGATCTCACACCCGCTGCGGTGACAGGTTCCTGAGGTATCTGTTCCGGATAGCTTCGGGCGGGGACAGCTGATCGAGGTGAGGACGTGGCTGAGTAGTTCCTTACCAGTTTTGAGAGTCAGAGGTAGATGTACCCGGTATTTTATGTTTCCACTTTTGTACTGGACAATCTGAGAGATTGGTGAGGTGTTGTATTTTTATTTGACAGCTTTTGAGAGATTGTCCTAAGGATTATTCATTTATTTATATCAGATGTTCAGTGGATTTCTATAGTTTGTGGTTTTAGTTCTACTCAGCTCTGATACATTTTTAGCTATAGATCTGACTTGCAGGGTAGACGCTTCGTCTGTGCGGCAGTTTCCGTACAGATAGCGGATCTGTTGGCGAGCCCGGGTCACAGTTCGACCCCGGAGCGTGACAGATTAGTGTGGTATCAGAGCCTAGGAATGTCATTGAGGACTTAGAGACCCTAGGCTATTGGTTGGACAGTACGATGACTGTCGTGAGAGACGTGACTTTAGCGAGAGTCCTGATTGAGTTTGTACCTCCCCCAGGGGATTGGGGCGAGTGATCTTACATGTTTATTCTCTAAAGTGATTATGTTGGCTGCAGACAACATAATTCTTTAGAATGGTTAACAGGTATTAGACTTTCGCTTGATTGGGTCGAGAGTGTTTGAGGTTTGGTTGGTTGTGGCAATTGTCCTTGTTGCCCCTAAGATGCCGTGCAGCGGCGAGGGCATGTTTGACCTTGGTTGAGGAGCCCGATAAGCAAGAGGCTGAATGGACAGAGGAGAGAGAGGTCTGAGAGTTACGGGGCCTTGTAGTTCAGTTGTTGATGTCACGCCTCGGGGTCGAAACTGCGACCCGGGCTCGACAACAGATCCGCCACCTATGCCAAAGTCCGCATAGGCGAAGCGTCCTACCTGCAAGAAAAATGCTACAGCTAACAGATATCAGAGCTAAAAATGAAAATCTGCTGAATAACAAAAATCAACCACTGTACTTCTGGAAACTAATACAACAATGTCCACCTCCCAACAATGATAATCGTACAATATCCTCATATACAAACTCTGAACTCAACCGGGAGGTATCTCCAATAAATACAACAGTGTACAGTCTCTCGATACATAATATATCCTCACTACAACAGTCTCTCAAAAGAGGAAAATAAAGTAACTAATCTAATGAAGATCTCCTCTGAAGGGGGTACCGCTACTCTCCAACGACGGGTAGGGATCTAGCACGCGACACCCTCGCCTCGACCAACAACCGCAGAATCAGCAACACCCGCTAAGACTCTGCAAACAAAGGAGAGGAAGGAAAAAGAAGGGGGAAAACCCCCAAAGGGTGTGAGAACTATACCAAAAAGGGAGTTCTCAGTGGGTACCACCGCCATACCCGACGATCTGCCCACCAAGTCCTCAAGAGACATAAAATACCCAAAGAAGTGGGAACTGAACAAGACGCTGATGTCACCTAACAGCTACCAAGCCTCCATCTAAATGCTCAAGAGGGGAGAATCAAAGAATGGTATGCAACCACTAGCACATGAAGTGCACAATAGACCAAATCGAGCTGACTGCCACATCTGGTCCAGTCAACCTGCGCCCACCTACAACCTCCTCCCGCTGACGGGCAGGAATCATGTAGGGCGTCCAAACGGACTAACTTGCTATCGAGTAGTGGCTCATGCAGGCTATAGTCAAATTCCACGCTCCCTCTCAGAACGGATAGACTCAAGATCACCAAACCTCTCGCACAACGGTCGACTAACTCACAACGACCTCGGGACTACCGTCAATCCCCAAACGGTTCCCGACAACGCTAGCACTGGTCTAAACACAACTACTAGACTCCACCTGGTCCCCCGGACACGAGTGCAACAATAAAGCAAATATCTGGAATAAACCCAATCAGTGCCACCAGTAAAACGGGCATTGCCTGCTCAACGGAATCTGCACACATGGCTCGAAACCGCGGGATCGGCCCACATGGCTCGCATCCCAGAGTATGTAACAGAACGGCCACTATCCGTCCGATCGGAAACAAAAGTAAGTAACAGATCGGCCTCTCTAACTGTCCGATCGCACACTCCGGAGTGGTACTCGAGGGGAGCGACCCACACGAGTAAAGTATCTCTGTAACAAGTATCACTGTATAGCAGGACTTTGATCATGACTATGATCAAGGTGGAAAACTCTGTCCACTAAAGAAAGACCCGACCTCAATCGGATGCAAGTAAACGATAAGTGGGAAATTCCATCCACTAGAGAAAACTGACACCCAATCTGATACATAAGTAAATATCCGGACAACCGCCCAATATCCGCGGTCGCCGCAAAACCCCACAAACTAATTCAACCTATCCCAGACACAAAGTCCCGACTACACAACCCAGACCCCTGCTCTAACCCGAGCAACACAGACCGCCTGACTAATAAAGAAAGAGAAAAGGATCACATGGCTTTTCCTAAGTCAAGTTCCATTATGTAGTGCAGCAATAAAAGATGGGCTAACTACATGTCCATACAAGCATGCTTTTGTCCTCAGAAACGATAAAAGAGGGGGAAACATATAATAGCAAAGCATGCTAAAATATTCCTACTATGGTATACCAATCTCACCCAAGTAGGCCATTCCTTGCTCACCTCTCGCTCATATCGGTTGTACATCAAATATGCCTGCTATCAGTCATAGAGGGGTGACATCCCCACAAGTGCACTTTCACTCACCATAATATAAAAACTTTATACAGTTACCAAATTAAGCTTACCCACCTGAAGTGCTTAAACCAAGGCAAACCTGAGGTCGGTGAAGAGTGTAGACGCTCTCAGTCCAAAATCTGCCAAAACTGCTCCCTCGGTACATGTCGCGCAAGCCTCGGCTCCAAACTGATGAAAACACCCGGAATTCACTATCTCCAATTTTCTCCAGTTCCAACAGGTTCAGAAACAGTCGCGAACCTTCATGGATACAACAATAAGGTTCAAGATTACACTTTTATTCCAAAATATCCAAGTACATACAATTCTGTTGGAACAGTCCCAAAGATGCGGATTTTTCACCTGCAGCAAGAACTCAAAAAAATCCAACAAAAATACTGTCGCGTTCCTCGCGTCGATACCTTCGAAACGAATACCTGCACGTCAAATTCCGAGCCCCGTACGCCGAGTTACAAATTCCACAATACAGGGCGCTCACAAACACACAACCACACATCTGTATTTCCATGCACAGATAAAGAGAGAAAAATCTACCTCCGGGCAAGACTCAGAAAAATCCAATAAAAATACGGCGATAATCCTCGTGTCGAGTGGATGAAAAAAGTCCAAAGGCTCTTCTCCATCCGATGCCCGGTTGCGGAGATAAAAATCCGCCAAGGTGTCGCTGTCCAGAAATTCCTTAAGAAAATGGGGTCCCAGTAAGCAAGGAAAAACTCCTCGAAAAGCATGAAACTACGGGAAGCAGAAAATACCAAGATCGTGGCTCTGTCTGTCACGGATCCAACGACGCAAGAATCGCCTGAAACGGAGGTCGGAGTAGGCTGGGGGAGCTCGCTCACCGAAACACGACGAAGGGGAACACAAATGGACGAGCGTCGCGCCGCGCCGTAAAAATGAAAACCTCGATAAGCGTGCCACCAAAATTCCTAGAAATCCTCCAGAGGGGTGCGCAACACGTAGGGGAGCAACTTTGCTGAAGGCCTCCAGTCGGTTTGAAGCTCAAAAACGCGGAAAAAGGGGAAGAAGAAGAAGCTCGGATCCTTAAATAGCCCCAGAAAACAAATCGAATAATATCGGATAAGTCCCCACTTCCGGGCGCCCGCAAAATCCGGGCCGCTACAGTGTTGGGCCAGGCCCAACACTGTGCGGGACCGAATCTCCCATGGGCCTCCACGATACCCGCCAAACAGGCAACAGCGAGCGCCAACCACCCACAACGCGCCACGTGGCCACCCCTAGACGCCGAAACGTGGCCCGGCAGCCGGTCAACGCGCGCCTGGCGCGCGCACGTGCGCGCGCCAGCGCCGCCTGCGCACCATGTTGGGCACGCGCCCCGAGGCGCTGCACCCTCGTTCCGTGAACCGGGTCCACAGCACTGACCAAACAAATCCGGCCACGTGTCCGCCCTCCGGTGTACGCCGGCCCCGTGGACCGCGCACCAGCACGCGCGCCTGCCCGCGCATTGCCCGCGCCCGCGCACTGCCCGTGCTTGCCCGCCGCCGCGCCTGCGCCTGCCCGAGCTCGAGCCCGCGCCGCCGCGCTCCGCCGCTGCCCGCCGCCGCCGCCGGAACAGTGTCAAGGTGCCTCGAAAATCGTGTGGGTCATCCGGGCTCCGAAAAATGCAAGTGAATAGTCCATTTTCATCGTTTTCGCGCGCTGAATCCAAATCCGAAGTCCGTTTTGCCAAATTCCAACTCTAAAAATTGCCGAAGTCATCCGGAAAGATGTTCTTTTGTCTAAACATCGCGCTGAGCCGAATTTTAATATCCATTGCGCGCAAAACCACTTCTAAGCATTCGACAGGGTCATCTGACTACTCTCGTGATCCATTAAACACTCTGAGTCCATCACTAGTGTCCAATTGGTGCACAAACACCACCGACGCACCACATAGGCCTCCAGAAGCTGCTGGTCAACCAGTATTCTCGTCGTGGGGATCCAGGTCCTCACATCCTCCCCCACTAATGTAGAATACCGAAACTTTGAATAGCGCACCGACCTCGCGAGATAGTGTGGTGCGGAGGAATTGCCTCGGGCGTGTTCCACATATGTTTACAGTTGAGTTTGGGTTGATTCGGATCAACGCGGAAGCCCCCGCTAGTTACGGAGTTTTCCGCGCATTGTACGCGACAGAGGACTAGTTTCGGAAGCACCGACTCCACTGTGGAGTGCTGAAAAATTTGGAAATGCTTGGGACAGGTGTACTTTACGTTTACAGTGAATTTCGGGAGGTTCCGGACTGACGCGGAGGACCCGAAGGCAAAAAGTGAGTTGGAGTCGGCAATTTTGGAGCCGGTTTTTTGGATTGAGCATACCGACTCCACAGTTGAGCTTTTTAAGTTGGAAAAGCCTTGGACACGTGTATTTTCAGATTACAGCGGAGTTCGGGAGGTTCCGAACTGGTGCGGAGGCCCCGAAGGCAAAAAGTGATTTGGTGTTGGCTAAAAAGGGAATTAATTAATTAATTAATTAAATTAGTTAATTGTGGAATGTTAGCCTGTGAGGAATTAGTGTAAAAAGTAGTGTGGAAATTAGTGAATGAGATATTTTTTTGGAGGAGCATTTATTGATCCCAACCACCCCCACCTTCCCTTTAATTAGCCTTCCCTCTAATTAACAACGCCACCTCACCATTGTCTTCTTCTCCTGCAAACAGAGGAAGCAAAAGAAAACAGAGGAAAAGAAAGAAAGGGGGAGAGAGAGAGAGAGAGAGGAAATAAGAAGAACAACAAATTGTGGAAAAGGATTGAGATGGTCGAGAGGTGTTGCTGTGGACCTGCTGCTGTGAGCCGTGAGGAGCCGAGCGAGCGCGCGTCGAGCCAAGAGCAAGGTGAGACCTGTGCAGTTTTTTTTAGTGAGCTAGCTAATTTTCGGTTTTTGTTTTGGTGTGCCGCTTGTTAACCGGCGCGCGCTGCTAGGGCGCCGCGCTGCAGGGGCACCGCGCTGCAAGGGCGCTGCACAGCGCCGCTCAGCAGGACGCGCGCAGCGGGCGCGCTTTGCGCGCAGCGCGCAATGGGCGCGCGCGCGGGCCTGGGCGCCGCGCGGCGGGCCCAGGTGCCGCGCGGGCCGCGCGCTGCGGGCCTGGGCGCCGCGCGGCAAGCCCAGCGGCAGTGGCGGCTGCTGGCTGCAGGTGCGCCAAGCCGTGCGGTCAGCCGCTGACAGCGAGCTGTGGCCATGCGCAGCAGGCTTCTCGCGTCGGCGCGCGGCGATTCCGTCGACTGGGTCGGTTTTCGCCGGCAATCGTGCATGTTGCCGGATTTATTCTGATTTTCTTAGTTTTTTCTCCCTTTTCCCTCGCAGGACGGCGACGTTGAGTGGCGCGATTTTCGCTGAAGTGCCGCACGGAGCCGAGGTTGTTGCCCACTTGCTTGCGGGTGCTGTTGTGGCCCCGGGAGAGAATTAAATTGCTTCAGGTTGTGTGGAGGGCTTGATTGTATTATGTGGGCAATATTTGATTAGTGTGCAGTTTTTTTTCGGTGGACTTATTGTGTGCTGAGGCTTTTGAGAAGATATTAAAGATGTGATTTGAATTGGTGCTAAGTAAGTGGTATGTGTGCTGGGGTTTTACTGGATGTAATAGATGTTGCTTTGTGGTTAATTGTGAGTGTATTATATCTTGTAGAGGATCAAGTGGGTACCTTGTATGCTGTGATGGCTGTGGAATTAGGTGGTTTGGGAGCGTGTAATTTGGACTATGTAAGCTTGTATTATGAAGATTGTGTCGATGTGTGGGTGTATTTGGACTTGGTGTGTGTAGAGTTTTGTGGCCTTATGTGAATAGGGAGAGTTTTAAGTGAGCAGTTGGGAGCTTTAAAGTGTGCTGTGGAATATTATTAAAGTGTGTTGTTGTTGATGAGGTGATCTTAAAATTGGGCTATGGACATTATTTATTGTATGCATTAGAGCTTGTATTTTAAGTGTAAGCTGGTGTAGTTGTGGATGACCAGATGTGGGCAGATGCTTGAGGCTGGCGCTTCCGTGTGGACTGTGTGTTGTATGAGTGAGCCGTTGCGCGCCGAAATTTTTGTGTGGACTCGAGAGATTTATTGGAGCTTCCGAGGATTTTTCCGGGATTTGCGGCACGATTTTTGAGGTTTCGTCAGTTCGAAGTTCCGGCGCTTCACCGACTTCAGCGTTTGCCTGCGGAAAGCGTTCTAGGTGGGTTGGAAGTCTTCCAAACTTTATTGAATGTCCCCTAATGCTTCTGCATGAATATCCTGTATGTCTAGCATGTATTTTTATTATAATGAAAAATCTGATAGTTGCCTGGAATATTGTATAATGCTAACCTGTACCCCTAATTATTTTTAGTAGGTTCCTATTATCATTGGACACTAGCCTGTATATTTAGTTGGCATTCGGACTGCATCTGAACAGTCTTAAAAATCACCGAACTTGTTTTAATGGAAATTTGACTTTAAAAATATTCTTTTAAATTATTAGATTGCCCAGAAGGGTCGGACGGGTTCAGAGTGCATGTGCCCTCGTGCCTGGTGGCCGAGTGGAATTTTACTTGACTCCGTGGAGAGTTTCTAGTGTCTTGGGGGTTTCATGGGCTTTATCAGATTGAGTCGTGGAGGGTTCTATTGGTTCCGTGAGATGCCGCACAGTGAGGGGCGATGCCGCCCAGTGAGTGGCGATGCCGCCCAGTGAGTGGCGATGGTTTGGCCTGTTGAGGCGGTTCCGTGAGATGCCGCCCAGTGAGGGGCGATGCCGCCCAGTGAGAGGCGATGCCGTCCAGTGAGTGGCGATGGTTTGGCCTGTTGAGGCGGTTCCGTGAGATGCCGACCAGTGAGGGACGATGCCGCCCAGTGAGAGGCGATGCCGCCCAGTGAGTGGCGATGCCGCCCAGTGAGTGGCGATGGTTTGGCCTGTTGAGGCGGTTTCGTGAGATGCCGCCCAGTGAGGGGCGATGCCGCCCAGTGAGAGGCGATGCCGCCCAATGAGTGGCGATGCCGCCCAGTGAGTGGCGATGGTTTGGCCTGTTGAGGCGGTTCCGTGAGATGCCGCCCAGTGAGGGGCGATGCCGCCCAGTGAGAGGAGATGCCGCCCTGTGAGTGGCGATGCCGCCCAGTGAGTGCCGATGGTTTGGCCTGTTGAGGCGGTTCCGTGAGATGCCGCCCAGTGAGAGGCGATGCCGCCCAGTGAGTGGCGAAGGTTTGGCCGTTGAGGCGGTTTTCACACGAGGGTTCTATTAGTTCCGTGATATGCCGCCCAGTGAGTGGAGATGCCGCCCAGTGAGTGGCGAAGGTTTGATGATTCTATTGGTTCGATTAGTATTCTCTTTGAGTATGATATTTGTGGCATATTAACTGTAGTTTCTTTTCAGCTTTCGTATTATCTATCTGCATACCTATGGTTTTGCGCAGCGGTAGACTTAGTGGGCATACCGTGGATATTGGTGACGGTACCCACTGGGAACTACCTTCTGCAGTAGTTCTCACACCCGCTGTGGTGACAGGTTTCCTGAGGTTGCTGTTCCGGCTTGGTTCGCGTGGAGACAGCTGATCGAGGTGAGGACGTGGCCGTGTAGCTCCTTATCCATTTTATTTGAGAGTCAGAGGTAGATGTACCTTGTATCTTTTATGATTCCACTTTTGTACTGGACAGTCTGAGTGATCTGTGAGAATTGTTTTACTTTTTCATAGCTGAGATACTATGCATTGAGGATTTATTTATATTCAGATGTTCAGTGTTTGATTCTGTAGCTATTTCTATTTCAGCTCTGATACATGTTTACCTATAGATCTTTTGCAGGGTAGACGCTTCGTCTGTGCGGCAGTTTCCGTACAGATGGCGGATCTGTTGGCGAGCCCGGGTCGCAGTTTCGACCCCGGGGCGTGACAGATTTAGGTGGTATCAGAGCCTAGGAATATAGGTCGTTGAGGACTTAGAGACCCTAGGCTATTGGTTGGACAGTAGGATGACTGTCGTGAGAGACGTGACTTTAGCGAGAGTCCTGATTGAGTTTGTACCTCCCCCAGAGGATTGGGGTGAGTGACCTTACATGTTAATTCTCTAAAGTGGTTATGTTGGCTGCAGACAACATAATGCTTTAGAACGGGTGACATGTTTTAGACTTTCGCTTGATTGGGTCGTGAGAGTTTTGGTTTTAATGTTTGTTCTGCTGCAGTGGTTTTGATGCTTCCGAGACGCTGTGCGGGCGCGAGGGCGTGTTCTACCTGGAATGAGGAGCCCGAACAGCAGGAGGCTGAATGGACAGAGCAGAGTGAGGACGGGAGTTACGGGCCCAAGTAGCCCAGACGTTTGAGGCGATGCGGCGCCAGGATGAGAACATGGAGCGCGTGATGCGCATGCTTGAGCAGAGAGCATCTCTCGGGGTATTGCCAGTAGTACCTCCGGCCGCGACATCGTCGACTTCGACCCTGACCGCACTGTGAGTAGTGCAGGAGCAGCGAGAGTTGCTGACCGGTTGTTTTACTTCATCCAGTTTCATCCCCTACAGATTTCGGGATAGAGTTTGGAGCTGTGGGGAGGCCGAAAACTGGATTGCTGCTTTGGAAGAGCTGTTAGAGGGTTTGTTCATCCAGGAGAAGCATCAGCGCGCTTGGTCATGCACTTTTGGTTAGGGACGCCTAGAGTTAGTGGCGTCGAGTTCGTCCTGCTGGACCACCGGGAGCGAGTTTCTGCGATGGTTGAGCAGTGTACCCCTTGTCGCCCAGGATGAGGATTAGAGGTTGATTATGTTTGAGAGGGGACTGCATCTGGATGGCTATCTCTTGTGCGTTCTCGGCGAGTGCCGACCTTAGGTGCAGTGATGGTGCATGCTCGATGGATTGACCGAGGATCAGTGGCCACGTCCAAGAGGGACGAGGAGCGAGGGACCAGCACCAGAGAAAGGCGTCAAGCATCATCGAATTTGGGATAGTTGAGTGGATCGAGGTTGCCCTGGTGCCAGTCTCAGGATCAGGTGTCTCAGAGGAGACAGAGACCTGGAGGTTCTCGGCAGTTGAAGCACCAGTAGCAGTGTTAGGACATTTCAGGCAGAGTGTCCCTACATCGTGCTCTTCGAATTGCCGCTTGCGACGGCACCCCACTGCCCCCTTAAGGATAAAGGGGTTCATCCAGTCTACCAGTGGGCTGACAAAGCCGTGATACCGAGACGGATAGAGCATTGGCCGCCAGCATCTAGTGGACGAGTTTGTGCAGCTGGTTAGAGGCACCAGGATAGTGGATTGTATCTTACCTGATGTAGCCTTCCTTATAGTCTTTGGATTTAGAGCATGTAGATGCCGACACCGCATGCGCGTGTTTCAGTAGAGCATGGGTAGCTTTGCGTGGACCAGAGATGGGACTGTTGGCTTGTGCACGTGAGGATCAGGTTCCAGACCACGTATAGCACATGGATGAGTGTTGCCAGTCCTGCCAGAGTAAGTAGGACATTCGATTTGATTCCTTGAGTTTTTAGTCCTACATCAGTTTCGAGGTGTTGTTATGAGTTTGGATAGAGTTTGGTTATCCCAAGGTTATGCTATCCTGGATTGTCGAGAGAGGACAATGAACCTCCGTGGACCTGGCCAGAAGGAGTGGTTTATAAACGGAGCTAGACCACGGCAGAGTTGAGCCGTGGTCGTATTGCGTTGCTAGCGACTGTAGGGGAGGTGCTTACGGCGGCACCGGGATTAAGGAATATCTTTATCGCCGTGTGATCCCGGGTGAAAATCTACCTGATCTGTTATGAAGCCGCCGCTTAGTGAGATTGAGATTTAGATAGTGATTGACGTAGTTTTGGATGCTGCGCCGACTATGGTTGCACCTATTAGAGTATCACCTGCGAGACAGAGAGTGAGAGCTGATAGTGCAGCTGTGGGATTTGATGGATTGAGAGGTCCGTGTTACCCAGTACCACGTCGTGGGAATACGACAGTGAGGATCCGAGAGATGGATACTTGAGTATGATGCCACACCGTGGATACACGGTGGTGATGCCACGCCGTTGGTGCACGGCAGTGATGCCACGTTGTGGGTACACAATAGTGAGGGTTCCTTGATGATTTGAGTACAGACAGGTTTGGATTGTGCTTTGGCAGATGCCTTTGAGAGATTGATAGCATTGTGGAACCACACAGCCGAGGGCTGTGCCCTGATAGTGTCAGGAGCCGGTAGGGGCCTTGTGAACTTACAGCACAGACAAGTGGATTGATTGACGCCCTACCGCCATTAGGATTCGAGGAATCGAGTGTTCCAGCTGTTTTTGGACGGGTAGGTAGGCGTACCCGTCATGGATATTTGGATTAATTTCCGAGGCGACATAGAGCCTGAAGAGCACTTGGAGAGAGCACTGTAACTTCTAGAGGGAAGACGTTGATTGCCCGTGATAGAGAGAGCATTGAGTTATTCTTAGACCCTTGAACCTGAAGTACTGGGTTACTCAGAAGGATTTTTTTTTTTTGGTTGAGGCAACGCCAGAGGTTAGAGTTACCGGAATTGTAAGTTTGGTCTTATAGTATAAACTATCCACCCTGCCTCGGCGCCTCGACACTATACATTGGCACAGAGGGGGTTACTCAGTGCTTCGACAACTGTGTCACCAAGACCAGCTGCTCACTCTGTCGCTGAAAAGCCTCTGACAATCCTGTCATCTGGGTCCGGAATTCTCTGACCGCAATCCAGGTATCCGACCCAAAACCAATCGCTCAAGATCAACTGCTGTGATAGGATGCCCACGGGTCAGAACCCAGCATCGGGGAGACACCGCTCGCCACGACGAAACCACAAAACAGGACACAAAAGCCACTCGACCCAATCCAGCGAAAGTTTAAAGCATGTCACCCGTTCCACAGCATTATGTTGTCTGCAGCCAACATAGTCACTTAGGAGAATAAACATGCCAATCACTCCTCCCGTCCCTTGGGAGAGGTATAAAACTCAATCAGGACTCTCGCTAAAAGTCACGACTCTCACGAAGTCAACCAAGGGTCAAACCATAAGCCTAGGGTTTCTAAGTCCACCATGACCTACAACCTAGGCTCCGATACCAACCTAATATGTCACACCCCGGGGTCGAAACTGCGACCCGGGCTCGCCAACAGATCCGCCACCTATGCCAAAGTCCGCATAGGCGAAGCGTCCTACCTGCAAGAAAAATGCTACAGCTAACAGATATCAGAGCTAAAAATGAAAATCTGCTGAACAATAAAAATCAACCACTGTACTACTGGAAAATAATACAACAATGTCCACCTCCCAACAATGATAATCGTACAATATCCTCATATACAAACTCTGAACTCAACCGGGAGGTATCTCCAATAAATACAACAGTGTACAGTCTCTCGATACATAATATATCCTCACTACAACAGTCTCTCAAAAGAGGAAAATAAAGTAACTAATCTAATGAAGATCTCCTCTGAAGGTGGTACCGCTACTCTCCAACGACGGGTAGGGATCTAGCACGCGACTCCCTCGCCTCGATCAACAACCACAGAATCAGCAACACACGCTAAGACTCTGCAAACAAAGGAGAGGAAGGAAAAAGGAGGGGGAAAACCCCCAAAGGGTGTGAGAACTACACCAAAAAGGGAGTTCTCAGTGGGTACCATCGCCAGACCCGACGGTCTGCCCACCAAGTCCTCAAGAGACATAAAATACCCAAAGAAGTGGGAACTGAACAAGACGCTGATGTCACCTAACAGCTACCAAGCCTCCATCTAAATGCTCAAGAGGGGAGAATCAAAGAATGGTATGCAACCACTAGCACATGAAGTGCACAATCGACCCAATCGAGCTGACTGCCACATCTGGTCCAGTCAACCTGCGCCCACCTACAACCTCCTCCCGCTGACGGGCAGGAATCATGTAGGGCGTCCAAACGGACTAACTTGCTATCGAGTAGTGGCTCATGCAGGCTATAGTCAAATTCCACGCTTCCTCTCAGAACGGATAGACTCAAGATCACCAAACCTCTCGCACAACGGTCGACTAACTCACAACGACCTCGGGACTACCGTCAATCCCCAAACGGTTCCCGACAACACTAGTACTGGTCTAAACACAACTACTAGACTCCACCCAGTCCCCCGAACACGAGTGCAACAATAAAGCAAATATCTGGAATAAACCCAATCAGTGCCACCAGTAAAACTGGCATTGCCTGCTCAGCGGAATCTGCACACATGGCTCGAAACCGCGAGATCGGCCCACATGGCTCGCATCCCAGAGTATGTAACCGACCGGCCACTATCCGTTCGATCGGAAACAAAAGTAAGTAACAGATCGGCCTCTCTAACCGTCCGATCGCACACTCCAGAGTGGTACTCGAGGGGAGCGTCCCACACGAGTAAAGTATCTCTGTAACAAGTATCACTGTATAGCAGGACTTTGATCATGACTATGATCAAGGTGGAAAACTCTGTCCACTAAAGAAAGACCCGACCTCAATCGGATGCAAGTAAACGATAAGTGGGAAACTCCATCCACTGGAGAAAACTGACACCCAATCTGATACATAAGTAAATATCCGGACAACCGCCCAATATCCGCGGTCGCCGCAAAACCCCACAAACTAATTCAACCTGTCCCAGACACAAAGTCCCAACTACACTACCCAGACCCCTGCTCGAACCCGAGCAACACAGACCGCCTGACTAATAAAGAAAGAGAAAAGGATAACATGGTTTTTCCTAAGTCAAGTTCCATTATGTAGTGCAGCAATAAAAGATGGGCAAACTACATGTCCATACAAGCATGCTTTTGTCCTCAGAAACGATAAAAGAGGGTGAAACATATAATAGCAAAGCATGCTAAAATATTCCTACTATGGTATACCAATCTCACCCAAGTAGGCCATTCCTTGCTCACCTCTCGCTCATATCGGTTGTACATCAAATATGCCTGCTATCAGTCATAGAGGGGTGACATCCCAAAAGTGCACTTTCACTCACCATAATATAAAAACTTTATACAGTTACCAAATTAAGCTTACCCACCTGAAGTGCTTAAACCAAGGCAAACCTGAGGTTGGTGAAGAGTGTAGACGCTCTCAGTCCAAAATCTGCCAAAACTGCTCCCTCGGTACATGTCGCGCAAGCCTCGGCTCCAAACTGATGAAAACACCCGGAATTCACTATCTCCAATTTTCTCCAGTTCCAACAGGTTCAGAAACAGTCGCGAACCTTCATGGGTACAACAATAAGGTTCAAGATTACACTTTTATTCCAAAATATCCAAGTACATACAATTCTGTTGGAACAATCCCAAAGATGCGGATTTTTCACCTGCAGCAAGAACTCAAAAAAATCCAACAAAAATACTGTCGCGTTCCTCGCGTCGATACCTTCGAAACGAATACCTGGACGTCAAATTCCGAGCCCCGTAGGCCGAGTTACAAATTCCCCAATACAGGGCGCTCACAAACACACAACCACACATCTGTATTTCCATGCACAGATAAAGGGAGAAAAATCTACCTCCAGGCAAGCCTCAAAAAAATCCAATAAAAATACGGCGATAATCCTCGTGTCGAGTGGATGAAAAAAGTCCGAAGGCTCGTCTCCATCCGATGCCCGGTTACGGAGATAAAAATCCGCCAAGGTGTCGCTGTCCAGAAATTCCTTAAGAAAATGGGGTCCCAGTAAGCATAGAAAAACTCCTCGAAAAGCGTGAAACTAGGGGAAGCAGAAAATACAAAGATCGTGGCTCTGTCTGTCACGGATCCAACGACGCAAGAATCGCCTGAAACGGAGGTCGGAGTAGGCTGGGGGAGCTCGCGCACCGAAACGCAACGAACGGGAACACAAATGGACGAGCGTCGCGCCGCGCCGTAAAAATGGAAACCTCGATAAGCGTGCCACCAAAAATCCTAGAAATCCTCCAGAGGGTGCGCAACACGTAGGGGAGCAACTTTGCTGAAGGCCTCCCGTCGGTTTGAAGCTCAAAAACGCGGAAAAAGGGGAAGAAGAAGAAGCTCGGATCCTTAAATAGCCCCAGAAAACAAATCGAATAATACCGGATAAGTCCCCACTTCCGGGCGCCCGCAAAATCCGGGCCGCTACAGTGTTGGGCCAGGCTCAACACTGTGCGGGCCCGAATCTCCCATGGGCCTCCACGATACCCGCCAAACAGGCAACAGCGAGCGCCAACCACCCACAACGCGCCACGTGGCCACCCCTAGACGCCGAAACGTGGCCCGGCAGCCGGTCAACGCGCGCCTGGCGCGCGCACGTGCGCGCGCCAGCGCCGCCTGCGCACCATGTTGGGCACGCGCCCCGAGGCGCTGCACCCTCGTTCCGTGAACCGGGTCCACAGCACTGACCAAACAAATCCGGCCACGTGTCCGCCCTCCGGTGTACGCCGGCCCCGTGGACCGCGCACCAGCACGCGCGCCTGCCCGCGCATTGCCCGCGCCCGCGCACTGCCCGCGCTTGCCCGCCGCCGCGCCTGCGCCTGCCCGAGCCCGAGCCCGCGCCGCCGCGCTCCCGCGCTCCGCGCGCTGCCCGCCGCCGCCGCCGCCGGAACAGTGTCAAGGTGCCTCGAAAATCGTGTGCGTCATCCGGGCTCCGAAAAATGCAAGTGAATAGTCCATTTTCATCGTTTTCGCGCGCTGAATCCAAATCCGAAGTCCGTTTTGCCAAATTCCAACTCTAAAAATTGCCGAAGTCATCCGGAAAGATGTTCTTTTGTCTAAACATCGCGCTGAGCCCAATTTTAATATCCATTGCGCGCAAAACCACTTCTAAGCATTCGACAGGGTCATCTGACTACTCTCGTGATCCATTAAACACTCTGAGTCCATCACTAGTGTCCAATTGGTGCACAAACACCACCGACGCACCACATAGGCCTCCAGAAGCTGCTGGTCAACCAGTATTCTCGTCGTGGGGATCCAGGTCCTCACATCCTCCCCCACTAAGGAAAGTTTCGTCCTCGAAACTAGCTCAATTCCACCGGGAGTCACGAACACCAAGGGTAAGTACTCAACATCATCATCTCCAGCTCCTAAGTCATCATTCACTCCCCGTGATCACTCCTCAACAACAACAACAGCAACATCCAGTACGGCATAGCCCGATTGCGCAATTCTCTCGTCTCACGAGCCAGAATTCGCAACGGGCGTCCCTCGTACTCCAAACACTCATAGATCTCAAAGGGGCGAGTCAATCACGGGCGAGGGATCCAAAAACACATCACTTCTTAGCTCAGACGTGAAATACCAAAGGGTCTCTAATAAAAGGCTGGGGGAAACGGAAATAACCACTAGTGCAACACGCACCAAACCACATCCCGCGTCAACTCAACCAAGGCCACCCGAAGCATACCCACACTTTCACCCAAAAAGGAAAAGAATCCAATAAGCTGGGGTCTTCACTCAGTCACTTCCAGACCCAAACCACCCGGGTGGACTACTCAACGTAGGCTACCCTCAAACGGAATCCTCTAGAGATACAATCTCATGCCACTATTGATCCGTCAACATGCCATCATAACCCCAACAGACCCACGGGTCGAAGTCGATCTCTCGACTAGAAAAGAACACCCTTACGGTGACCAAACCGTCGGTGAACGGGACTATAAACTAGCCCGAAAGGCGATTATAATGCTGATGCCCAAACTCGCGGTCAAAAGTCCGAACCATCAACGACAATCCTCGTAAATTCCACTCAAGATGCTGAAAGTTGTAGTCTCCACTGGCGCCGCATGGCAGAAACTGTAAACTGAAACTGAAATCTTAATCTATCACATAGTATAGAACAGAAAGGCTGAGTAATCAGAACTGATAGCCAAGCTGGCATGGCCTACGCCCAGGTATATCAATCAAAGCTGGAAATAATAGGCGTACTGAAAGGCTCAACTGTGGGATCCAAGCTGCCTACAAAACAGTGGTTCGTCCTACCACAATACTCATAAGGTTGGACTAATGAAGTGAAGATCGAAGATCAACCCACGGTAACTCCACAGCCACGATGGGAGGCATCACTAAAACACACCAATCCATCTCCTAACACTGGAAACACTAGCATTGGCGCTGGTATCAGTCTCATTATCCATTGGCCATGCTCTCTCGGCACTGCCAAGTCCAAGAAGCTCCTCCCATCAAGAATAAATGTTGGTTTCAGCCAACCTTGAATAACATCCATTTGGCCGGGTTCCACCGCCGCTCCAACGGCTAGAATAAGGTGGCCCAAGAAGGCATGCACTTGGAGCTAAAACTCGTACCTCAATAACTTGGCATACAGCTTCATCCACACATGCATGGTAGCACATCCACAAGCGCTCCTCGTGCTCCAAGTCGCTCTGGGAGTAAATCAAAATATCCTTTGGGAATACCACTGCCAAATCCGTCCAGGTACAACTGGGACACACAATTCCTCAGATCTTGAAGTCAACAGGGCATTCATCATTCCATTTGGCCTCACTATGCTCTCATAATGCCCTTACCGGATCCTGAATGCCATCTAGGCGAAGTCCCCGGCTGTCTAATTCCAAGTAGGTACTCGCATCATACGATAACTGCCGGAGTATAGCTCCATCAAAAGGTCCTAGATACCACCAGGACCTGTCTACACTCGAACCATAAAAGGACCCTTACAGTCGTGTATCAACGATGTGGCATCACCACCGTGTACCAACGGCGTGGCATCACCACCGTACATCAACGGCGTGGCACAAGGTCAAACAGACCCCTCGATCCATCAGATCCTGCGACTGTGCCATCAGCTCTCTCAGCTCCACAGACGATATCCAATGAGGTGCTGTCAAGGGTGGCGCGGTCCCCCGAACCACGCCAAATGCAATCTCTATCTCCCTAACCGGCGGCATCTCCAACAGCTCAGTTGAAATCACACCCGGAATCTCGTGGGCAACAGAGATATCCTTGAGTCCCGGTGCCGCCGAAAGCACCTCTCACACTATCGCTATAACCTGCGTGCTCTAAAAATCTCAACAAGCAAGCCTCCGCCTTGCCGAAGGTCAAAGTCCTCTCACGCCGTAGTCAAACATTCTGTGGCATTGTGCCAATCAATCTCAAGCACATGGTCAAAATACCGAACTGCCACAATTCCAATAAGTCTGCCTATATCTCGCAGTCTCAGCTGCACTGGACATGATCCCAAAAGTCTCCTCCACATGCACAATAACAACGGAAACCTGTACCTCTAGTGCACGTGGTAACAATTCTGCCTCTAGTCCATGCAGGAATGCAACATGCTCTAACTCTGGCTGCTGTGATGAAATCACACTTGCAACACTCGATCCACTACCGTGGCGCCCTCCAACCGGGCGGCACAGGTTCATCCGCTCAATGCAAGTGGTATCGCTCAATCTGCCTGAAAATCAGGACTATCCACATAGGGAGCACGACCTATGTCTCTGCTCACACTGAGGCGACGAATAGGGTCCTCCGCAGATAACAAATCCACACTACCGCTCCGCCACTCTGATAAAGATACTGATCCTGCCATCGGGGTCCACCCGATCTCTGGCATCTCGGGAATTCGTTATCCTGGAAAAAAAAATCAGAAATGCCCCTGCCGACCGATCTGTCCTCCATCACCCAGCGCCAAACGCCTAAGTCCATAACTCACCTCTGGCGGCAGATCCCTATCCAAAAGGAACTACAGCGCCATGCTCCATACACAACGCCTACACCATCGAGGCGTCAAAACCTAAAACGGAGGGACTGAATAAACTGAAAGGTATCCTGGCGCAATCCACTCCCAGTCTCACATATCCTATGCGCCTCGTCCCTCGAAATCTGGAGCGCGCAGTTCAACAGCTGCATAAACTCTCTAGCACTGGGAGGCTCTCAAATAGTCACTCCATCACAACCAACCACGACTCTGCCTCCAAAGACTCCAACTCAATCTTACGAGTCGGGGTGGTTCATCTACCAAATCTGGCTCAATCGATCGATCATGTCCCACAGCTCCTCTGCTGTCAACTATCCACCCTGCCTCGGCGCCTCGACACTATACATTGGCACAGAGGGGGTTACTCAGTGCTTCGACAACTGTGTCACCAAGACCAGCTGCTCACTCTGTCGCTGAAAAGCCTCTGACAATCCTGTCATCTGGGTCCGGAATTCTCTGACCTCAATCCAGGTATCCGACCCAAAACCAATCGCTCAAGCTCAACTGCCGTGACAGGATGCCCACGGGTCAGAACCCAGCATCGGGGAGACACCGCTCGCCACGACGAAACCACAAAACAGCACACAAAAGCCACTCGACCCAATCCAGCGAAAGTCTAAAGCATGTCACCCGTTCCACAGCATTATGTTGTCTGCAGCCAACATAGTCACTTAGGAGAATAAACATGCCAATCACTCCTCCCGTCCCTTGGGAGAGGTATAAAACTCAATCAGGACTCTCGCTAAAAGTCACGACTCTCACGAAGTCAACCAAGGGTCAAACCATAAGCCTAGGGTTTCTAAGTCCACCATGACCTACAACCTAGGCTCCGATACCAACCTAATCTGTCATGCCCCGGGGTCGAAACTGCGACCCGGGCTCGCCAACAGATCCGCCACCTATGCCAAAGTCCACATAGGCGAAGCGTCCTACCTGCAAGAAAAATGCTACAGCTAACAGATATCAGAGCTAAAAATGAAAATCTGCTGAACAATAAAAATCAACTACTGTACTACTGGAAAATAATACAACAATGTCCACCTCCCAACAATGATAATCGTACAATATCCTCATATACAAACTCTGAACTCAACCGGGAGGTATCTCCAATAAATACAACAGTGTACAGTCTCTCGATACATAATATATCCTCACTACAACAGTCTCTCAAAAGAGAAAAATAAAGTAACTAATCTAATGAAGATCTCCTCTGAAGGTGGTACCGCTACTCTCCAACGACGGGTAGGGATCTAGCACGCGACTCCCTCGCCTCGATCAACAACCGCAGAATCAGCAACACCCGCTAAGACTCTGCAAACAAAGGAGAGGAAGGAAAAAGGAGGGGGAAAACCCCCAAAGGGTGTGAGAACTACACCAAAAAGGAAGTTCTCAGTGGGTACCATCGCCAGACCCGACGGTCTGCCCACCAAGTCCTCAAAAGACATAAAATACCCAAAGAAGTGGGAACTGAACAAGACGCTGATGTCACCTAACAGCTACCAAGCCTCCATCTAAATGCTCAAGAGGGGAGAATCAAAGAATGGTATGCATGAAGTTCTCAGTGGGTACCATCGCCAGACCCGACGGTCTGCCCACCAAGTCCTCAAGAGACATAAAATACCCAAAGAAGTGGGAACTGAACAAGACGCTGATGTCACCTAACAGCTACCAAGCCTCCATAAATGCTCAAGAGGGTCGATTGTGCACTAGCACATGAAGTGCACAATCGACCCAATCGAGCTGACTGCCACATCTGGTCCAGTCAACCTGCGCCCACCTACAACCTCCTCCCGCTGACGGGCAGGAATCATGTAGGGCGTCCAAACGGACTAACTTGCTATCGAGTAGTGGCTCATGCAGGCTATAGTCAAATTCCACGCTTCCTCTCAGAACGGATAGACTCAAGATCACCAAACCTCTCGCACAACGGTCGACTAACTCACAACGACCTCGGGACTACCGTCAATCCCCAAATGGTTCCCGACAACACTAGTACTGGTCTAAACACAACTACTAGACTCCACCCGGTCCCCCGGACACGAGTGCAACAATAAAGCAAATATCTGGAATAAACCCAATCAGTGCCACCAGTAAAACTGGCATTGCCTGCTCAGCGGAATCTGCACACATGGCTCGAAACCGCGAGATCGGCCCACATGGCTCGCATCCCAGAGTATGTAACAGACCGGCCACTATCCGTCCGATCGGAAACAAAAGTAAGTAACAGATCGGCCTCTCTAACTGTCCGATCGCACACTCCGGAGTGGTACTCGAGGGGAGCGACCCACACGAGTAATGTATCTCAGTAACAAGTATCACTGTATAGCAGGACTTTGATCATGACTATGATCAAGGTGGAAAACTCTGTCCACTAAAGAAAGACCCGACCTCAATCGGATGCAAGTAAACGATAAGTGGGAAACTCCATCCACAGGAGAAAACTGACACCCAATCTGATGCATAAGTAAATATCCGGACAACCGCCCAATATCCGCGGTCGCCGCAAAACCCCACAAACTAATTCAACCTGTCCCTGACACAAAGTCCCGACTACACTACCCAGACCCCTGCTCGAACCCGAGCAACACAGACCGCCTGACTAATAAAGAAGGAGAAAAGGATAACATGGTTTCTCCTAAGTCAAGTTCCATTATGTAGTGCAGCAATAAAAGATGGCCTAACTACATGTCCATACAAGCATGCTTTTGTCCTCAGAAACGATAAAAGAGGGTGAAACATATAATAGCAAAGCATGCTAAAATATTCCTACTATGGTATACCAATCTCACCCAAGTAGGCCATTCCTTGCTCACCTCTCGCTCATATCGGTTGTACATCAAATATGCCTGCTATCAGTCATAGAGGGGTGACATCCCCACATGTGCACTTTCACTCACCATAATATAAAAACCTTATACAGTTACCAAATTAAGCTTACCCACCTGAAGTGCTTAAACCAAGGCAAACCTCAGGTCGGTGAAGAGTGTAGACGCTCTCAGTCCAAAATCTGCCAAAACTGCTCCCTCGGTACATGTCGCGCAAGCCTCGGCTCCAAACAGCTGAAAACACCCGGAATTCACTATCTCCAATTTTCTCCAGTTCCAACAGGTTCAGAAACAGTCGCGAACCTTCCTGGGTACAACAATAAGGTTCAAGATTACACTTTTATTCCAAAATATCTAAGTACATACAATTATGTTGGAACAGTCCCAAAGATGCGGATTTTTCACCTGTAGCAAGAACTCAGAAAAATCCAACAAAAATACTGTCGCGTTCCTCGCGTCGATACCTTCAAAACGATTACCTGCACGTCAAATTTCGAGCCCCGTAGGCCGAGTTACAAATTCCACAATACAGGGCGCTCATAAACACACAACCACACATCTTTATTTCCATGCACAGATAAAGGGAGAAAAATCTACCTCCAGGCAAGCCTCAGAAAAATCCAATAAAAATACGGCGATAATCCTCGTGTCGAGTGGATGAAAAAAGTCTGAAGGCTCGTCTCCATCCGATGCCCGGTTACGGAGATAAAAATCCGCCAAGGTGTCGCTGTCCAGAAATTCCTTCAGAAAATGGGGTCCCAGTAAGCAAGGAAAAACTCCTCGAAAAGCGTGAAACTAGGGGAAGCAGAAAGTACCAAGATCGTGGCTCTGTCTGTCATGGATCCAACGGCGCAAGAATCGCCTGAAACGGAGTTCGGAGTAGGCCGGGAGAGCTCGCGCACCGAAACGCAACGAACGGGAACACAAATGGACGAGCGTCGCGCCGCGCCGTAAAAATGGAAACCTCGATAAGCGTGCCACCAAAAATCCTAGAAATCCTCCAGAGGGTGCGCAACACGTAGGGGAGCAACTGTGCTGAAGGCCTACAGTCGGTTTGAAGCTCAAAAACGCGAAAAAAGGGGAAGAAGAAGAAGCTCGGATCCTTAAATAGCCCGAGAAAACAAATCCAATAATACCGGATAAGTCCCCACTTCCGGGCGCCAGCAAAATCCGGGCCGCTACAGTGTTGGGCCCGGCCCAACACTGTGCGGGCCCGAATCTCCCACGGGCCTCCACGATACCCGCCGAACAGGCAACAGCGAGCGCCAACCACCCACAACGCGCCACGTGGCCGCCCCTAGACGCCGAAACGTGGCCCGGCAGCCGGTCAACGCGCGCCTCGCGGGCGAACGTGCGCGAGCCAGTGCCGTCTGCGCACCCTGTCGGGCACGCGCCCCGAGGCGTTGCACCCTCGTTCCATGAACCGGGTCCACAGCACTGACCAAACAAATCCCGCCACGTGTCCGCCCTCCGGTGTACGCCGGCCCCGTGGACCACGCACCAGCCCGCGCGCCTGCCCGCGCATTGCCCGTGCCCGCGCGCTTGCCCGCCGCCGCGCCTGCGCCTGCCCGAGCCCGCGCCGCCGCGCTTCGCCGCTACCCGCCGCCGCCGAAACTGTGTCATGGTGACTCGAAAATCGTGCGCGTCCTCTTGGCTCCGAAAAATGCAAGTGAATAGTCCATTTTCATAGTTTTTTCGCGCTGAATCCAAATCTGAAGTCCGTTTTGCCAAATTCCAACTCTAAAAATTGCCACAGGCATCCGGAAAGATGTTCTTTTGTCCAAACTTTGCGCTGAGCCTAATTTTAATATCCATTGCGCGCAAAACCACTTCTAAGCATTCGACGGGATCATCTGACTACTCTCGTGATCCATTAAACACTATGAGTCCATCACTAGTGTCCAATTGGTGCGCAAACACCACCGACGCGCCACATAGGCCTCCAGAAGCTGCTGGTCAACCAGTATTCTCGTCGTGGGGATCCAGGTCCTCACAGTTGAGGCGACGCGGCGCCAGGATGAGGTCATGGAGCGCGAGATGCGCATGTTTGTGCAGAAAGCATCGACTGAGGTATCGCCAGTAGTACCTCCAGCCGCGACATTATCGACTTCGACCCGGTTCGCACTGTGAGTAGTGCTGGAGCAGCGAGAGTTGCTGACCGGTTGTTGTTCATCCGCCAGTTCCGTCCCCTGTGATTTCGGGGCAGAGTTGGAGTCTTGGAAGGCCGAGAATTGGATTGCTGTTTGGGAAAGTTTGTTTGAGGTTTTGTTCATCTAGGTGAAACATCAGGTGCATTTGGTTGCGCACCTTTGGATAGGGACGTCGAGTGTTGGTGGCGTCGAGTTTGTCCCGTTGGACCACCAGGAGAGTGGTTGAGGATTTGGAGTGAGTTTCTATGATTGTTGAGCAGAGTGCGCCATGTCGCCCAGGATGAGGCCCAGGAGATGGATCATGTTTGAGAGGGGACTGCTCCGAGATGTTATCATTTTGGGTATTCTCGACGAGCGACTTTAGATGCACCGATTGTGCATGCCCGATGGATTGTCCGAGGATCTGCGATCACGTCCAAGAGGCACGAAGAGTGAGGGACCAGCTCTAGAGAGAGGTGTCCCGCATCGTCGGAGTTGGGATAGTCGAGTGGAACGAGGACATCATGATTCCAGTCCCAGGATTAGGAGCCTCAGAGGAGACAGAGACTAGGAGGTACTTGATGGTCGAGGCACCAATGGCAGTCTCAGGATGACTGTGTCTTTTGCGGTGGGCCGCATTCATCGCCATAGAGTGACTTCAGGGATAGGGCGATGCTTTTTATGTGGATAGTCAGGACATCTTCAGGCAGAGTGTCCCAGAGTGGTGCTCTTGGATTTGCCGCTTACGACGGCACTGTGAGGACCCGGATCCCCACGACAGGGTTTACTGTTGGCTTGGAGGCTTTTGGGTGTGTGGGTGTGCGTGTCGGGCTCCAGATTTGAGTTTCTGGTGAAATTGGGGCTTGTTTCTTCTCTGGGAGTCCATTTTGGGTGTATGAGGTGTTTGCGCGCTTATTGGAGCCAAGAACGGGACCCGGAACAGAAATTGGATCAAGTTTACTTTTCCGGGAAATTTTGGAAAATTTTAGAAGCGGAATTTGGCCGAACGGACCTCGGATTTGGATTCAGCGCGCGAAAACGAGCAAAATGGACTATTTACTTGAATTTTTCGGAGCCCGGACGCGAAAACACGGAAATCGAGGCATGGGGTACTGTTCCGGCGGCCGGAGAGGCGCCGGCGGCCGCCGGCGGGCGGCGGAGCAGCCTCGGGCAGGCGGCGGAGCGGCGCGGGCAGGCGGCGAGCGGCGCGGGCAGGCGCACGGGCGCGCGGCCAGGCGCGCGGTCCACCGCGGGGTCGTGCACCGTACGGATGGGACACGTGGCGCTTTCCTGTTGGTCGGTTCAGCAGGCGCGGTCCACGGAATTTTGGCTTTGGTGCACGGTGAACCGAGGGACACGTGGCGTTGTGTGGTTGGTTGGTTCTGGTGCACCCGGTCCACGCGGCGGCGGCGGCTGAGGCGGTGCCTCGGGACGCGTGCCCGACCCGGGTCCGGCGGCGGCGCGGCCGCGCACGTCGCGCGACGTGCGCGTTGACCGGGTCGGCGTGGGGGCCGCCACGTGGCGCCCCGTGGTTGGCCGGGCGCACGGGTGCACGTCGTCCGGTCGGGACACGTGGCACCATGTGGTTCGTCGAGGTCGTGCGCCGGGTGCAGGAGGCGTACGGCGGGGACACGTGGCAGCCTGAGGGAGATTCGGGCGCGCACAGTAACGGGCCGGCCCGTTACTGTAGCCGCCCGAAAACTTTCGGGCGCCCGAAAGTTGGGCCCGAAAGTGTATAAGTTGGCTTTTTGGGCTTCTTTCCTTGGGGGCCTATAAATAGGTCACTTGGGCCGCGTTTTTGAGCCCTTTCCGAGAAGAATTAGCCATTGCTCCCTTTACCAAAGTTCTTCCTCTTCCTCTTGGGAATCTCTTGGTGAAGTTTCAGAAAATCTGGAAGCCGTGACGACTGTGTTTTCTGCCTCGAAGTGCGGAGCGACGGATTTCTGTTGGAGGCCTGTTATCGTCGCACTTCAGTCTAAAAATTCCACAGGGCTACCCCGATATCCGATTTCAGCGATTTTTGTGGCGTTGGATTCACGAGAGGTAAACCTTCGATTTTCGTGTTGAGTGTTTTGCCTGGATTTGGGTTTTTGGCACGGATTTCGAGGCATTTCTGAGCCGCTGTTTTGTTGTGAGATTTCTGGACAGCACTCACTTCGCGGATTTTTATCTCCTCAACCGGACATCGGAATTCGACGATTCAAGAGCCTATCGACATCTACTCTTCGCGAGGATCGTCGTGATATTTTTATTGGAATTTCGTGAAATTTATTTTCAGGTGAAATTCGTGTGTGAACAGTAACCTTGTTTGCAGATTTTTGGAATAGTAGTTGTGTGTATGAATTGTGTAATTATGAGTTGTTGTTGTACCCAGGACTTTTAGAGCACTTTTTCTGTGCTCCTTGCTCCGTGGATCTGGGAGATTGTCAATCTTTGGACTGTTTATCTGCACCGTCCCGGACAGTTAGCGCGATCAGGTGGGTGATCCTGCTTTCAATACCTATGGACTGCACCCTAATTCTATCATTATAAGTGCATGCATGATAGTATATGAGCTGTTTAATCGGTGCAAACTGTATGATAGTACCCACAGTTGATAGATGTTGAATCTGATGACCTCATTGAAGCACTTACAGTATTTGAACTCTTACATCAGGAAAACTCAACTTAGCTTTATTGTCAGTTAATTATTTATTCATGCATGATTAGACAACAGAAAATGTGAACATGTATTTAGATCTGCTCATCATCTTAGCTTTTCCCCAGTGGTTGTACCTTTGTCGTTCTGACATTGTGATTTTTCCCGGGTCGCGGGTTGGGAGGTTTAGTAGCTATGATGCATTGTACTCGTGTCTGGGGACCGAGTAGTGTTGGTAGCAGTCTGTAGGTTGTTCATCATTGAGATAGTGATAGTGATAGTGATAGGGACAGTGGATCTGGGATCTTTGGGACATGGTCACAGTGACAGTGTGGATTTTAGCCAGTGAGTGAGACAGTGATTGGATCATAGCCTGCATGTGCCACCTTTGTGCTGGACAGTGTTGCGTAGTTGTTTGACTCGAGCGGGTCGCTCCCCTCGAGTGCCACTCCGGAGTAGGCGAGACCGGGTTGTAGTACCGGCTTGAGATTGAGCTATATACCGGGTGGGAGTACCGGATATACCTACAGTAGTAGGTAGGCGCAGGTTTGACTGAGCCCGTTGTGGCAGTCAGTTTGGATTGGGTATTCTGAGTTGAGTGTCAGTTGTGGCATATCGTCATCCTGTTCCTCCCTTTGAGCATTGTAGATAGGGGCATAGTAGCAGTAGATATTTACTTTCCAGCTTTTCATACTGCAGTTCTTTTGTTACTTTTATCTCTAGTAGACTTAGTGGGCAGACCGTCGGGCTTGTTGGCGGCACCCACTGAGAACTACTGTGGGAGGTAGTTCTCACACCCGTCGTGGTGTCTTTTCCCCAGGGACTCCAGCCCCAGTTCCTGTGGTGCCTGTTGCTGATCCTGCTCCTTCAGATCGAGGTAAGGGAGTCGCGAGATAGATCCCTTCCCCCCCTCAGCTTCAGTGTGGCTTAGAGGTACCCCTATATTTTGGTTGTGTCAGGTTTGAGAGTTGTAGTGAGGTATCGAGTTGTACTTTACTGCTTTCTTTGAGAGACTTTTGTACTCAGGTGAGGATATGTTGTATATATTTTGTGAGAGATTGTACTATTTCCTGTTCATAGTTAGTTTTTCCTTACTGCTCTGATATTTGTTTGTATAGTTAATCTAATTTTGCAGGTTTGACGCTACGTCTCTACGGGGCTTCCTGTAGGGGCGGCGGATCTGTTGGCGAGCCCGGGGTACAGTTCTGACCCCGGGGCGTGACAGGCACCCCACTACTCCTACAGGATGTTGAGGTTCATCCGACCTACCGGTAGGCTGAGAGAGAGCCGTGACGCCGAGATAGATAGAGCGATGGCCACCAGCATCTAGAGGTTGAGATTTTGCAGCCGTTAGAGGACGCCAGGATAGTGGATCGCGTCTTACCAGGTGTGGTTGCTTGTGGTCATTAGAGTTGGAGCATGTTGATGCCGACGCCGCTTGGGTGCGTTTTGGTAGAGCATGGATAGCTTCGTGTGGACCGGAGATGGGATGGTTGGCTTATGCACGTGAGGATCAGGTTCTAGATCACGTATAGCACATGGATGAGTGTTGTCAGTTCCGCCCAGTTCAGTAAGACCTTGGATTTGATCCTAGTGTTGTTAGTCCTACATCAGCTCTGAGGTGTTGATATGAGATTGGATAGGGATTGGATATCCCAGTGTTATGCTATCATAGATTGTTGAGAGAAGGACGATGACCCTCCGTGGACCTGGCTAGGAGGAGTGTGTTTAGAGAGGATGCTAGAGCACGACAGAGGTTGAGTCGTGATGGAATCGCTTGTTAGCGACTATTGAGGAGGTGCCTATGGCGGCACCGGGATTAAGGAATATCTTTTATTGCCGAGTGATCTTGAGTTAAAGTTTACCAGATTTGATTTCGAAGCCGCCGTTGGTGAGATTGAGACCGAGTTGGTGATCGACGTGGTTTGGAAACCGCGCCGACTTCGGCAGCATCTCTTGGAGTATCACCAGTGAGTCATAGAGAGAGAGAGAGAGCTGTTAGCGCAGTTGCAGGATTTGATGGATCGAGAGGTCTGAGTGACCCAGTACCACGTCGTGGGAGCACGACAGTGAGGATCCGAGAGATTGATATGTTGGATGTGATGCCAGACCGTTGATACACGGCAGTGATGCCCCGTTGTGAGTGCACAACGGTGAGGGTCTATGACGGTTTGAGCACGGACAGGTTTGGATTGTTTTCGGCGGATGCCTTTGTGGGAGATTGTAGGCATTATGGAACCCCACAGTTGAGAGCTGTGCCAGATAGAGTTCTGAACCCGATAGGGACATTATGAGCTTACAGTAAAGTCAAGTGGAGTGACTAAGGCCCTGCGGCCTTTTGGATTTGAGGACTTGTGTGTTCCGGCGGTACTTGGACCGGGTTGTTGTGCCGGAGTGAGTTGAGCTCTACACCGTGCGGTCGTACCAGTTGTTGGGTTTGATTTATACAGGGCCGGTTGATTTGATTATATTGGGATTGGTTTCCGAGGTGAGATAGAGCATGAGGAGCGCTTGAGGATAGTGCTGCAACTTCTGAGAGAAAGAAGTTATTGCCAAGTTGTGAGAGTTTGCCCTTGGACTTTGGAAGATTTTGTGATCAGGCCATGTGATTACAGTTGCAAGAGTGACAGAGGACCCAACGATGAGTGATACCGTTTGGGTTGAGCTTAGACCTATGTTAGTGTCAGAGGCCAGTGTGGCTTGAAAGAGGCAAAGCTGAGGAGGATACCAGCATTGATACAGCTATTGCCTGTGATAGAGAGATCGTGGAGTTATTCAAAGATCCTTGAGCCTGAAGTACAGGGTTACTCAGGAGGACTTTGATTGAGGCTACGCCAGTAGACAGAGTTATTGCAGCGGTATGATTGATTTAGTATACCATTATCCCGGCAAGGACATTATGGTCAGTATGCCTTGGTTAGGCGAGCCGTGCAACCTTGGGATGAGGAATTCGATTAGTGGTCGCCACTTTTGGAATTTGGAATTGAGAGGAAAAGGTTGAGCGTGGTTTCCAATGTTGGAAAATTTTCCCCTGGGATTGGATGTGAGAGCTGTGTTGTGGAACTTGAGCATTTTAGTTGCTAAAGAGCAACAGAGGTTTTATGCCAATGGTAGGTGTAGAGTTTTGGATTTGGAGACCATGTTTCCTGGAAGCCACTATCCGCTGGGATGTGTGGATTTGAGTTTACGCGGGGAGCTTGACCCGCGGGTACTTATAGGGCTGAAAGAAGTATTTGTGATCGCCTGTATGTTTTGGATCCCACAGCCTTGATTTTGATTGAGAATTTGAGTTATCAGAAGCAGCCGACGCAAATTCTGGCTTGTGAGGCAGAAGGTATATGCAGTCGGGTTTTACCTTGAGCGAAGGTTCAGTGGAGCCATCATGTTGAGTGAGAAAGGCCATTCGAGAGCCTGAGGATGAATTCAGTTTTCCGATCCCCATTGATTGAGACACCCTCCTGCGTTATGGGTTTATTCTGGTTTCGAGGACGAAACCTTTTTAAGGAGGGGAGAGTGTAGAGTACGGGAACTTTGTTGAGTGCACCGACCTTGCGAGATGGCGTGGTGCGGAGTGATCGCCTTGGGCGTGTTCCATTTGGGTTTTCAGATTTGTTCAGATTGTCCCGGATCGACGCAGAATCCTTTGAGAAGAAAATGAGTCAGCAGCGTCGAAACTTGGAAGCCCAGTTGAATCAGTGATTTCGGGGCATTGAGTGCTTGTAGGGTACTGGCTTGGATAGAGAACCAACTCCGCGGTTGCACATAGAAATTTGGGAAGTGTTGGGACATGTGTATTTTCCGTCTACAGCGGAGTTCGGGTGGATTCGTACTGATGCGGAGGCCCCGAAGACAAAAGTGAGTTGGACTTGGCAAGTAAGGATTTTCTTGTGAGAGCACCAGATTGTTGGATTGAGCGCACCGACCCCACAGTTGAGCTTTCAGAGTAGGAAAAGCTTTGGACATGTGTACTTTATGTTTACAGCGGGGTTCGGGAGATTTCAGAGTGGTGCGGAAGCTTCCGGGGCATAAAGTGAGTTGACGGCGAGGAAATTGGAAACTTCAGATTTCGGATCAGCCTGAGGAGCTTGGTGTTCCGGAACAGGGTATTGTGTTCCGGAACTGAGGGCTGGGTTCCGGAACTAGGTGTTTTGTACCGGAACCCAATGAGGATTTTAGCTTGAGTACCGGAACGTGAGTGTGGATACCGGTACTCAGTGGTGGATTTATCAGAGTTAGCTCTCGGGTTGGGATTTTTGAGCCTATGTACCGGTACGGGAGCCCGAGTACCGGTACTCAGCCTTTAGATATTTTTTTTTAGCAGGGGCTTTTTGGTCTGTTCCTCCCCAGCTCACCACCCTCTATTTATTGAGCCTAGCCTTTGCTCTTCTCCTCGACAGAGCAAGAAAGAAAGAAAGAAAGAGAGTGAGAGAGATTGAGAGGGAGTTGATGCAGCTCGGTGTTCCTGTAGCTTGGGGTCGAGCGGAGCCGCGCGCGCGTGTCGGCCGCACAGGAGGTAAGTGGTCTGATTTGTTCAAGCATGAGTTTTGGATTTCTTAGATGGATTTTTGATGAGGTTTGAGCTTATTTGGATTATTCTTTCCATTCTTTTATTGGTGCTGTGAGCTTGTGGATTTTCTCGGCGCGGAGTCGAGGCCTGCGTGCGCGCGTGCGTGAGTGTGTGCGTGTGCTGCGAGAGGGCAGCGAGGGCCGGAGTGCGCGCCGTTTCCATTAGCGGACTCGAGGGATTCGTCCGAGCTTCTGGGGATATTTTTTGAGGATCGCGTCAGTGCGCGCACATGCGATGCGGTTTTTGGGCGTTCCGGCAGGATTTTGACAGTGAGGCGGTGCGGAGCTTCACCAACTTCAGCGATTGCCTGCGGAATGCATTTGAGGTGGGTTGGAATTCTTCAAGATGTATGGAATGCCTTCTAAAGCTATTGTATGCATGTTGATCATGTGTAGCTTACTATTTATATAGCTGGTAAATCTGATAGTTGCCTAGAAAACTATAGAAAGATAATTACGAGCCCCAGGTATTTTTAGCATGATCTAGGGATGATATGACACTAGACTGCATGATTAGTGGGCATTAGATTGGCATCTGAACCGTATTAAAAATCGGCGGACCGATTTCAAGGAAATTGAGACTTTAAAATAGTTTGGGCTTTTTGTGAGCTTCCAGAGGGTTGGAGTAGGTTCAAGATGCATGTATCCTCGTGCCAGGGGGCCGAGTGGATTTTAGAGCTCTGTGTGACGAGCTTCTAGTGTCAAGTGAGTTGAGATCCCTGGTGGGATTATTCTAGATCATGGGGATATATATATATATATATACATATTCTGATTTTTTAGTGGAGACGGTTCTCCGATTAGGTTGAGATGTTGGGCTCTGGCAAATTGAGTCGTGGAGGTTTCCCGACTTAGCCATGGGATGTGCATTATCAGATTGGGTCGTTGAGGGTTCTCCGACATAGCTATGAGAGGGTTTGGCATTCCCTGATCCAGCCATGGAGGGTTCCCGACTGTGATGTGTTATCTGGTATTGGGTATCCGATCTGATTGATCGAGGATCATAGCCTGCATGTGCCATTTATGAGATAGTTGAGACTGACTAGATACTAGAGCTCGGTGGGGTCGCTCCCCTCGAGTACGCTCCGGATGCGTGATGATGATTGAGATGGACCGATTAGGATGCCCCACGTGGAGTGGGCAGGTGCGTTCGTAGTAGTCGGTAGGACGCCCCACGTGGAGTAGGCAGGTGCGTCCATAGTAGTCAGTAGTACGCCCCACGCGGAGTGGGAAGGTGCGTAGTATGCCCCACAGGGAGTGGGCAGGTGCGTAGTACGCCCCACACGCAGTGGGCAGGTGCGTAGGACGCCCCACAGGGAGTGGGCAGGTGCGTCCATAGTGGTCGGTAGGACGCCCCACGCGGAGTGGGCAGGTGCGTTCCTAGACGACAGGCGCGGCCTTGACTGTGCTAGTTTTGGACAGTCATTGAGATTTGGGTTTTGAGAGCACCTCGGGTGCGAGTGGTGCATAGCTTGCTCTTAGATGAGTATTCCTTTGAGCATGATACTTGAGGCATTTAGTAGTGAGGGAGTATGCATAGCAGGTTCATAGTAGAGATGTTCATGAGCATGATGTCGAGACTTATTAGTTGTAGCTCATTTCCTGGTTCGTTTGTATATCTATCTACATACCTATCTTTTGTGCCTCCAGTAGACTTAGTGGGCATACCGTGGATATTGGTGACGGTACCCACTGAGATCTACCCCTTCTGCAGTAGATCTCACACCCGCTGCGGTGACAGGTTCCTGAGGCAGCTGTTCCGGATAGCTTCGGGCAGAGACAGCTGATCGAGGTGAGGACGTGGCTGAGTAGTTCCTTACCAGTTTTGAGAGTCAGAGGTAGATGTACCCGGTATTTCATGTTTCCACTTTTGTACTGGACAGTCTAAGAGATTGGTGAGGTGTTGTATTTTTATTTGACAGCTTTTGAGAGATTGTACTGAGGATTATTCATTTATTTATATCAGATGTTCCGTGGATTTCTATTGTTTGTGGTTTTAGTTCTACTCAGCTCTGATACATTTTTAGCTATAGATCTGACTTGCAGGGTAGACGCTTCGTCTGTGCGGCAGTTTTCGTACAGATGGCGGATCTGTTGGCGAGCCCGGGTCGCAGTTTCGACCCCGGGGCGTGACACTGAACCTATGCCCTACCTCTGGCGAACTCATGATTTAAAAACCACTTTTTAAAAATGCTAATTTTGCTAAAAACAGGTTTTCTTGATTTTTAAAATGATTAGGGTGCAAAAATAATGCAAACGGAACATGAAATCTAGTGTCATATAGGATCAGGAGTATACTAAAAATAATCCGGGATTCCAGAGAATTTTCTGTAATTTTCTAGGCAACTATCAGATTTATCAACAGCGAAAAAATTACACTAAACATGCTCAAATTGCATTCAGAAGAATTAAAGGGCATTCCATACATTTTGAAAGAAATTCCAACCCACCTGGAACGCTTTTCGCAGGCAAACGCTGAAGTCGGTGAAGCGCCGGAACCTCAAACTGACGAAACCTCGAAAATCGAGCCGCACGCGCGCACACTGCCGCGTACCACGGAAAAAATCCTCGGAAGCTCAAATAGATTCCCTCGAGTCCTCACAACATCCTGCGCGCAACCGGCTCACTCCTCGGCCAAATCAAAGTGCAAACAAGGGCTCAAATACACCACAATCCACCAACAGCATGCTCACTTAACACAATTACACAAATCCACACACACCTTCTACAAGCTCCACTGTACCCACATAAATCACATAAAACTCACTTAGGCCCACAGCACACACACACACACACTCCACCCAGCACAAAATAAAAATACCAGCTCACATAACAAATTACATAATTTCACCCAAACACACTATTAGCTCCAAAAGCACACACCCATAAGTCCACAGCAGCTACACAAATCACATTAGGCTCCCGGCACAGTACAAAACCCAAAACACATCCCACAGGCTTCAACAGCACACACTAATTCATCCTCTAATTTATTCACAAAAATCCACAGCACACCTATAATACACAACTCCACACACTCCCTCTGCACAGATAAACACCGCGTGTTGTGCACTCGATCCGGGCTCCGCACGGCACCTCGCTGAAAACTGCCACGATGATGGCACCCTGTGAGAGAAAAAAAAAGGGGGAAAACGCGTCAACTCGGTCCACAAAGAGCCCCCCGCGACACCCGGCATGTAGAGTACCGGGACTTTGTAGAGCACACCGACCTCGCGGGATGGCGTGGTGCGGAGTTATCGCCTCGGGCGTGTTCTATATATGTTTATAGATGAGTTCGGGTTGAGTCGGATCGACGTGGAAGCCCCAGCTGGAATCGGAGTTTTTCCGGGCATTGTGCGCCGTTAGAGGACTGGTTTGTTAGAGCCTCGACTCCACTGTTGTATGCAGAAAAATTGGAAAAGGTTTGGAACATTATATTTTCAGTTTACAGTGAAGTTCGGGGGGTTTCGGACTGGTGCAGAGACCCCGAAGGCGAAAAGTGTGTTGGAGTCGGCGGTAAATGGAACCGGTTTTTTGGATTGAGCACACCGACCCCACAGTTGAGCTTTTTGAGGAGGAAAAGTTTTGGACATGTGTATTTCCATATTACAGCGGAGTTCGGGAGGTTCCGGATTGATGTGGAGGCCCCGAGGGCAAAAAGTGAGTTGGAGTGGCTTAAAATGGATTATTTAATTAATAAATTAATTTGGTTGATTAGCCTGAGTGAGGGAATTAGAGCAGAAAAGAAAGATGAGTGTGAGGGAGTTTGATTGGTTAGGTGTTGGTGTTGGAGACTGTTTTTGTTTGCTTGTTCTTTATGCACCATGCACCATACACCCAAGCTCCTCTAATTAATTAGCACTTGCCACATCAGCATCTTCCTCTCTGTTTCAAAACAGAGGAATGGAGCTTCTAACAGAGGAAAGAAAGATGGGAGAAGAAGGAGAAGAAGAAGAGGTTTTGTAGAGTACCGGGACTTTGTGGAGTGTACCGACCTCGCAAGATGGCGTGGTGCGGAGATATCGCCTCGGATGTGTTCCATATTTGTTTGCAGATGATTTCGGGTTGATTCGGATCGACGCGGAAGCCCCAGCTTGAATCGGAGTTTTTCCGGGCTTTGTGCGCCGTTAGTGGACTGGTTGGTTAGAGCCGCGACTCCACTGTGGTTTGCAGAAAATTTGGGAAAGGTTTGGGACGTGTATTTTCAGATTACAGTAAAGTTCGGGAGGTTTCGGACTGGTGCGGAGACCCCGAAGGCGAAAAGTGAGTTGGAGTCGGTAGATATGGGAGCCGGTTTTTTGATTGAGCACCTTGACTCTACGATTGAGCTTTTTGAGTGGGGAAACTCTGGACACGTGTATTTTTAGATTACAGCGTGGTTCGGGAAATTCCGGATTGGTGCGAAGGCCCTGAGGGCAAAAAGTGAGTTGGAGTTGGCTTAATTTGGATTAATTAATTAATTAATTTATTAGTGGTCTGTGATGGAATTAGTGTAAAGAAAGAAAAGGGATTTGAAAGAGAGTGTGTTGGGTTGTGGTGTATGGATGGATTTTAGTGTTGGTGTTGGGAGAGTGTTGGAGGAGTATGGGCTCTTTATGTACCATGCACCATGCACACACTAATTAATTAAATGCCATGTCATAATCTTCTCTAAAGCAAAACAGAGTATTTTTGTTGAAACAGAGGAATGAGTTAATGAAGAAAAAGAAGAAGAAGAAGAAGAATTAAAGGGAAGTAAAAGAGGGTTTTGATCGTCTTGACGGCGCGAATCTATCGCTAGTAGCCGCGTGGAGCCGAGTGGAGAGCACGCGCGTCGAGCCTCATGGAGGCACTTTGCTATTTTTCTAGAGTGAGAGAAAGAAGGCTTAGCTCTGGTTTTTGGGGTTGAATTGGGTTTTGGTTGTGAATGGTGCTGTTGTGGGTGGAGGAGAGACCAGCAGAGGGTGCCGCGCGGGCGTGCGGAGGCACCGCGCGCGGCCGGCGCAATCGCTGCGCGGGCGCGCATGGGCGTCACGCGCAGCGACTGCGGGCGCCACGCGCAGCGACTGCGGGCGCCACGCCAGCGACTGCGGGCGCCACGCGCAGCGACTGCGGGCGCCGCGCGGTTGGCATTTGGGCGCCGCGTGGTGGAATCTTGGGCGCCGCGCGGGTGGGATCTTGAGCGGGCTTGCTGTTTTAGCTTGGAGTTCTGGAACCCATAAGGGAGTTCAAGAACTGGGTCTGGGTACCTGTACCGCAAGGAGGGTACCGATACCCCATCTTGCTGATTACATTTTTGGTGTGTTCGCGCGCGGCCGGCGCAATCGCTGCGCGGGCGCGCATGGGCGTCACGCGCAGCGACTGCGGGCGCCACGCGCAGCGACTGCGGGCGCCGCGCGGTTGGCATTTGGGCGCCGCGCGGTGGAATCTTGGGCGCCGCGCGGGTGGGATCTTGAGCGGGCTTGCTGTTTTAGCTTGGAGTTCTGGAACCCATAAGGGAGTTCAAGAACTGGGTCTGGGTACCTGTACCGCAAGGAGGGTACCGGTACCCCATCTTGCTGATTACATTTTTGGTGTGTTTAAGCAAGGGCAATTCGGTCTTTTTGCTTTTCCAACTCTCCTTTTCACCCGGTGGACCCTCTCCTCTTTATATATATGGACGACTCCTCTCTTTTCCCCTGCATTCAGAGAGAGGAATCAGAAAGAAAGAAAAGAGAAGGAAAAGAGAGAATGTAAGGAAAAGAAAGAAAGGAGAGGGTGCTTCTTGTGTGTGGTCTTGCTGCTTGGAGCTGAGCGGAGCCGCGCGCGCGTCGGCCGTGCGTGATAAGCTGTCAGATTTCTTCCAAGCTTGGATTTATGGATTGGTTTTGTGGTTTTGGGATTATTTAGCTGAAATGGATGTTCTCTTTTCCATCTTGCACATTGAGGAACAACTTGAGAGTTTTTGGCTGTGAGCTTCGAATTTACACTGTGCGGAGCCGAGGGCGCACGCACGCAAGCACTCGTACGGTGGGTTGGCAGCGAGTGAGCCGAAGCGCGCCGGGATTTTGTTAGAGGACTCGAGAGGGTTGTTCGAGCTTCCGGGAATATTTCCGGGGATCGCGACAGTGCGCGCGGCGCGGTTTTCGTTTTTCCGGCAGATTCGAGGCAGCGGGCGGTTCGGCGCTTCACCGACTTCAGCGATTGCCTGCGGAATGCTTTTGAGGTGGGTTGGAATTTCTTCGAGATTTATGGAATGCCCTCTAATGCTTCTGCAAGCATATTGATCATGTTAGTTTAATTATTGTATGTTGATAAATCTGATAGTTGCCTAGAAAATTGTAGAAAGACTTTCATGAGCCCCTGACATTTTTAGTATGATCTAGGGGTTATTGGACACTAGATTGCATGTTCTTTTGAGATTCAGGTTGCATCTGGACCTCCATAATATTTTAGTACCCAGTTTTAATTAAAACTCCGTATTAAAAGGGTTTTTAAAATATTGAGAACATTATGAATGGTCCAGATTATTCCAGTGGCATGAGTACTAGTGCCAGAGGGCCGAGTGTATTTTTAGAGAATCGTGCGTCGAGTTTCTAGTGTCATGAGAGTTCTTCTTCCGTGTGGATGATTCTAGATCTTGGGCTGTGTCCTCCTGATTCATATGTGGAGATGGTTCTTCGTCCTAGCTTCGAGAGTTTTGGGGTTCTGGCAGATCGAGTCGTGGAGGTTTCCCGACTTAGCCATGAGTTATGCATTATCAGATTGAGTCGTCGAGGTTTCTCCGACGTAGCTTTGAGATTATTGGGCATTTCCTGATCTAGTCGTGGAGTTTTCTCCGACTGAGTTTTGCTAGTTGAGCATTGAGTTTCCGATATGTTTGATCGTGGATCATAGCCTGCATGTGCCGCTTATGAGACAGTGAGACAGATGTGATACTTGAGTTCGGTGGGGTCGCTCCCCTCGAGCTACGTCCCGGGTGTGTGTTGATGATGCGACTAGTTGATACACTAGAGTTCGCTTGAGATTGAGATAGTCCGTGTGGGACGCCCTACGTAAGTCCCGTCCCAGTGGGGATGAGGTGGCAGTAGGTTTGGCGTAGGCTTGATTGGACCCTATGAGGCAGTCATTGAGATTGGGTGATATGAGAGAGTGTTGGCATAGCATGTTCATAGATGAGATTTCCTTTGAGCATGGTACTTGAGGCATATTATTAGTGAGAGTGTATGCATAGCAGGGTCAGAGTAGAGTTCCTTGAGCATGATGTTGATACATGTTAGTTGTAGTTCCTTTCCTGCTTATCCCTTTTCTGTTTGCATACCTATCTGTTGTGCCGCCAGTAGACTTAGTGAGCATACCGTGGATATTGATAACGGTACCCACTGAGATCTACCTTCTGCAGTAGATCTCACATCCGCTGCGGTGACAGGTTTTTTGAGGCTGCTGTTCTGGCTTAGCTCGCGCGGAGATAGCTGATCGAGGTGAGGACGTGGCCGAGTAGTTCCTTACCAGCATTTTGAGTCAGAGGTAGATGTACCCTGTTAGTTTTATGATTCCACTTTTGTACTCAGAGGGTGAGGCTTGTATTTTATTATTCATTTGAGAGACCTGTATTGAGGATTTGTGTATTAGTGGAGATTTATTTATTGCAGATGTTCAGTATTTATTCTTTAGCCTTTGATTTTTAGTCTCAGCTCTGATACATGTTTTAGTTTTAGATCTTACTTGCAGGGTTGACGCTTCGTCTGTGCGGCAGTTTCCGTACAGATGGCAGATCTGTTGGCGAGCCCGGGTCGCAGTTTCGATCCCGGGGCGTGACAGGTTTTGAGGTGAATTAAAATAGGGAAATGAGAGAGGTGATGGAGTGCTCATAGTGTGGACCTACCGTCGGAAGCCGAGCGGAGCGCGCGCGCGTCGAGCCTCATGGAGGGTTGTGCTGTTTTTTTAGTGAGAGAGAGAGAAGGCTTAGTTTTGTTTTTAGAGTTGAATTGGATTTTTTTAGTTGATGGATTTGAGGTTGGAGTTGTTGTTGGTGGAGGAATGACCCGCAAAAGGTGCCGCGCGAGCGCGTAGAGGCGCCGCGTGCGGCTGGTGAGGTCGCTGCGCGGGCGCGCTTGGGGCCGCGCGCTGTGGGCTGCGCTGCAGGTGCGGGCGCCGCGCGGCGCGCGCATGGGCGCCGCGCGGCTGACTTGCGTTTTTTTTTGTTGTTTTTTTTGGTTGGCGTTCCGGAACTTGGGAGGGGGTTCCGGAACATGGACTTGGGTACCGGTACTCTCCATGTAGTACCGGTACCCCAGCTTGCTGAAGGTTTTTTCTAGTGACTTTTAGCTTGGGCAAATCGGTAATTTCACCCCTCCAACCTTCCTTTTCACCCTGTGGACTCTCTCTTCTCTATATATATATGGACGTCTCCTCCACCCTTCTCCCCTGGATACAGAAAGAGAAAAGAGATGAAAGAAAGAAAAAGAATGAGAGAATGCAAGGAAAAAAAAAAAAAAAAAAAAAAGAGAAGAAAAGGGAAGGACAGCAAGCTTGGGTGGTACTTGTGTGGTCTTGCAGCTTGGAGCTGAGCGGGGCCGCGCGCGCGTCGGCCGCACGTGGGAGGTAAGTGGCAGTTGATTTTCCTAGATGGATTTTGAGGATTTTGAGCTGGTTTTGGTTGTGTTTCCTCTCTTTGCGTGCTGTTGAGCTGAGGTTTGGATTTTTCTGCGCGGAACTGAGGCATGCTCGGGCGCACGCCGTGGGTTGACAGCCGGGAGCCCGAGGCGCGCCGGATTTTTGTAGAGGACCCGAGGGAGTTGTTCGAGCTTCCGGAAAATTTTTCGAGGATCGCGTCAGGGTTCGCGCGCGCGCGGCGCGGTTCTCATTTTTCCGGCAGGTTTTTGTCATTGAGCGCCCGACACTTCACCGACTTCAGCGTTTGCCTGCGGAATGCTTTTGAGGTGGGTTGGAATTTCTCCAAAATGTATGGGATGCCCTCTAAAGCTTTTGTAAGCATGTTGATCAAGTGTAGTTTACCTATTTTTTATGCTTGATAAATCTGATAGTTGCCTAGAAAATTGTAGAAATATTTTCCTGAGCCCCTGATATTTTTAGCATGATCTGGGGATGATTTGACACTAGATTGCATGATTAGTTGGCATTAGATGGGCATCTGAACCGTTTTAAAAATCGTCGGACCGGTTTTAATGAAAAACTGAGTTTTAAAAATGGTTTTAAAATATTGTGAGCGCCCAGAGGGGTTGAGTTGGTTCAGATTGCATGTATGCTCGTGCCAGAGGGCCGAGCGGATTTTTAGTGCATTGTGTGTTGAGTTTCTAGTGTCTTGAGAGTTGCACTTCCTTGTTGGGTTATTCTAGATCATGGGTTGTGTTCTGTTTTAGTGGTGGCTGTAGAGTACGGGAATTTTGTTGAGTGCACCGACCTCGCGAGATGGCGTGGTGCGAAGTGATCGCCTTGGGCATGCGAACAGCTACGGCTAAACAGATATCAGAGCTGAAAGTAAAACTGCTGAAAAGCTGAAATCCAAACACTGTACAACTGAAAAAAAACAATATCCATCTCCCAAATACGATCGTATAAAAAGTCCTCTGATACAAAACTCAAAAGGGAGATATCTCCAATAAAATACATCAGTGTACAAGCTCTCAATACAAAAATATCCTCACTACATCAGTCTCTCAAACTGTAAAATAAAATACAACTCTATACCTCACAACAAAGGTCTCTCAACAAGAAACTCTCAAAATATAAAAAGGGTACATCTACCACACTCTAAAGGAACTATGCTGGTAGGGAACTATCACGCGACTCCCTGACCTCGATCCGTCCAGCCAACTCGGGCAGGAACGGAAGAAAAGCCTCAGCAACCTGTCACCGACAGAGGGTGTGAGAACTACATCCTACAGCAGTTCTCAGTGGGTACCGTCTCCAAGACCCACGGTCTGCCCACTAAGTCTACTAGAGGCATAAGATAACAGAAAAAGACTGTGATAATGAAAAATAAGCTGGAAACGTATCTACTTCTATCATGCCTCTATCTACTATGCTCAATAGGAAAAAGAACACAGATGATGGTATGCATCCACTCACTGCTGACAATATGTCAAGTAGAATGCTCAAAGGAAACTCACTAAGACACATGATATGCATACTCTCTCACAGTAACCCAAATCTCAGTGACTGCCACATAGGGTCCAGTCAAGCCTGCACCAAACCTACTGCCACTACGCCCAAACAGGACTTGGTCTTACGTAGGGTGTCCCACATGGACTAACTCAATCTCAAGCGAACTCTAGTGTATCAACTAGTCGCATCATCGCAGCCTCGTCAGGCTCGGTATCATCATCGCACCCGGGGCGTAGCTCAAGGGGAGCGACCCCACCGAACTCAAGTATCTCAAGTATCTCATAACTGGCATAAAATGCCAGGCTCAGCAGGCTATAATCCTCGATCAAACAGATCGGTACTCAATGCTCAACAGCACAACACAGTCGGAAACGAACCTCGACTCAAAAATGAATAGCTCAACCACTCTCACAGCTATGTCGGAGAACCCTCTACGACTCAAGCTCACAACGCCAACTCACTAAAAGAAAGTACTACACAGCTGGGACCGCCGTCGTCACTCCAAACGGCTCCCACAACAACACCCCACTCATAGGCGAGAAGAACCGACTGACGCGGCAAAGATCCGAAAATCCCGATAGACCGGTGCCTAGAACCCCAATCAAACAAGAACAGACTCTAGGCTCAGCCTATCGAAGTTCTCGATCCTTTACCGTTCAGGGATTCGGCCCCTCTCGGTTAAAGTGGGAAACTATCTCAACACACATACTCACGGCTGGAGATGCTCCACAGCCAGATCCGCGAAGGGTCCGAAAACCCCGGGGGACTAATACCTACGGCCCCAAGAAAGAAATCAGCCCTTAGAACCCAGATCACTCGAATCATCTCGAGAGGATAAGTTTATAAGAAACAGTGACGTTTATTACAGAAAACCATTTGATCTGAGAGAAATCCATCTTTTTAATGATTTTTAGTCTTTTTGGAAAACAATTTGAAAGCAAGTTTTATGTCCAAACCTCGAAGAGCTAATGCCCTCGTCCTATCAAACAAGAACAGACTCAGGCGACCCTGCGAGGCTTGGAAGAAAACATTGGCTGACTAAAATCATGTGTTCGTCCAAAAAGGTTCTGGGTTCAAGGTCCTGCTAACACACGTGCACCACGATCACAGCATGGTGGTGACGAGAAGAACAGCGAAAACTAAAAACCCGGGACCACCGTTTATCTGAAACGGTTCCCAAATCACCAACACTGGCCTAACCTAGCCACCAGACCCCACTCGGCTCCCAGGCCCGAGTGCAACATACGTCCCACAATGTCCTGACCACTCGGCCCACTACCCGGGCGAGGAACTCTAAGTCCAGAAAGAAATGCACTGTGTGGGATGTCTAAAGCATAAAAGAACCTAGCCCAGATTAAGGTTCTCTATTGGTCTGGTTACACATGCAACATATGACGGGGGTGCTAGTCAAAGTTCCAATGAAACACTTAAACTAGCATGCAAAATCCTATCATAATAGAATTAGAGAGAAGTCCGCAGACTTGGAGATAAAAACCAACCCACCTCGGTAAGCCACAAATTGCTCGTAGACACTTGCAATTGGCCTACACGCGATCCGCACGCGAAACGATGCCCGCTGCCGGAGTCCGCACGCAAAACGGTGCACGTCGTCGGAGTCCGCACGGAAAACGGAGCACTGTGCCGAAACCCGAGCGCAAAACGGAGTCCGCACGCAAAACGGTGCTCGCCGCCGGAGTCCGCACGCAAAACGGAGCACGGTGCCGAAACTCGCACACAAAACGAAGTCCGCACGCAAAACGGTGCACGCCGCCGGAGTCCGCACGCAAAACGGCGCACGGTGCCGAAACCCGCGCGCAAAACGGAGTCCGCACGCAAAACGGTGCACGCCGCCGGGGTCCGCACGCAAACCGGAGCACGGTGCCGAAACCCGCGCGCAAAACAGAGTCCGCACGCAAAACGGTGCACGCCGCCGGGGTGGGCACGCAAAACGGAGCACTGTGCCAAAACCCGCGCGCAAAACGGAGTCCGCACGCAAAACGGAGCAGTAGAAATACGGTCCCTAACACAGATAAGAACAAGGGGGTTAATTCACAGTCCAAAAGAACGCCCCAAAACTGTGCCAAAAACACCGTAAAATTAGCACACGGGACCTACTCGACTGCGCCGCCGCCGCCGAAACGCTCCGCCGGCGACCCAGCACGCTCCACGAGGCCCACGACGCCACGCCGCACATCCCACCATCTCCTCCCTCACTCTCCCTCTCGCTCGGTTGAAGAAGAAAGGAAAAGAAGGGAAGCAAACGGCGTGCGGGGGAGAAAGAAGAAGAAGAGGAGGAGGAGGGGAAAGGGGGATGGTCCACGGTGCACCGGTCCAGGGTGCACCGGCCAATCCAGGCCCTCCAGCCGCCGGTCCACGGCACAAAAGCGGTGCACCAGGTGCAGGCGACCGCGCGCCGCGCCACGTGGCCGCGCCCCTCCGCGCCACGCGGGCGCGCAGCCCGCGCGCCACACGGGCGCGTGACACCGCGCCCGCGCAGGCGCGGGACACGGGAGCGCCACACGGGCGCGCGCCCCCTCACGCCCGCGCGGGTGCCAACGGGGGGCCGCCACGTGGCGGCCCCTGCGCTGACCCGCGCGGGCGCGCGTTCCCAACGCGCGCCAGCTGCGCGCATCGCACTCCGCGCCGCGAGCCTTGAGCCGCCTCGGGATCCGTGCCGTCGCCTCGCCTTGGGATTCGTGCTGCGTCGCCTCGAAAAACGCGCAATTCATCCGGGCTCCAAAACAAACAAGTAAATAGTCCATTCTCAACGATTTCGCGCGCTGAATCCAAAAACGATGTCCGTTTCTCCAAATTCTCATCCGAAAATTTGCCGAATGCCCCCGGATAGCCCACTTGATCCGATTTCCGCGCCGGGTCCAAATTTGAAGTCCGATTTGCCAAATTCCAACTCTAAAAATTCCCGAAGGCAACCGGAGAGGTAAACTTTTATCCAGACTTCGCCCGGAGTCCAAATTTGACATCTACGTCGCGCGAAACCACCTCTAAACACTCGACGGGTCCTCCAATTCCCACGGGATCTCCTTTTTAAGCCCAAAGTCCAACACTTGTGTCCAAATTGCGCACAAACACCACCGACGCACCGCGCAGGCCACCAGTGATGCAAACTAAATCCCGAATTGCACCACAAATCCATTTCTCGGGCCCGACAAGCGCACAAACACTCCCAACGGCCACTAAAAGCTGCCCAACAACCAACAAACCCTACGCGGGGGATTTCGGGACCTCACACTCTCCCCCACTAAAAGAAAGTTTCGTCCTCGAAACTAACACAGCTCAAAAGGGGAGTTCCAAAGCCACAGGTAATTATCCATCAATCACCGTCTCCAGCTCCCCAGTCGCTACGCACACTCCGCGAAGCAAGTCCACACGGCTAGGAGTTCAAAAGCTGGAAAAACCTCAAGAATTCCAAAGGACAGAGGATAAGAAAGAACGACCAACTCTACTCGTCCAAAACTACGCGAATTACGCCAACACAACCAACAAGAAAGGTAAAGGCCCCATCCGCAGGAAAGTCGTCAACCACAACTCTCAGTTTAGAAAACAGCTGAAATTAACGAAAAGTCTGAAAATTCCGAGAGGACCAGTGCCCTTGCCCCAATCAAACAAGAACAGGTTCGGGCACGGTCTCCATTTCTGGAGTAGTCTTTCGAAATTTTTGTCCTGTTCGAAAATTTCAGCACACAGGCGAGAAGAAGGGAGAGAAGTGTTGAAGTCGTTCCTGCCGCGGCTACAAAATGAAAGCTACGATCTAACCGTGACCCTTAAGGACACAACCTCTAGTCCTAATCGTCACCCACGATCCAAAAGTAGCACCAAGCCCCAAACCGCTGAAGCCTCAGCTGCAGGAAGGATACCCCGGTGATCAGTGAAAAAGGACTCCACTAGTCCAACTCGCGGAAGGGTAACTGATCTCATTCCACAATCAGCCGTCGCACGATACCGCACCAACCGGTCCATCTTGTGTGCTCAAACAGAGTCGCGGAGCTGCCACTAAACCATAACACCTGCCGGTATAATTCCAAGTCTCAACTGTACTGGTCACGATCCACAAGGCTCAACCACGTGCACAACACCAACAGAAATCGGTACCTCAAGTGCACATGGTAACAACTCTACCTCCAGTCCAGACAGGAAAGCCAAAAACACTCAACTCAAACGGCTATAAAGAAATCATGCCTGCGACAACCTGGTCACCGCCGTAGCGCCCTCCAACCGGGCGGTACAGACTCATCCGCTCGATGTAGATGGTCGTCGCTCAGTCTGCCCCGACGTCGTGTCCCTAACTGCCTGGCGGTAATCGGAGGAGCTCCTTCATCCCGAAGAGGTAGCGGGGTGCCGTCGCAGGCGGTATTGCCGTAGACACTGCTCGAGGGCATGCTGCCTGAAAAAGTCCCGATTGACCACACGAAGAACATCGCCCCTGCCTGTGGTCACATTGTGGCGAGGAATGCGGCCCACCCCAAATGACACAATCATCCCGCTGCTGCTGCTGATACATCGGCTGTGGAGAACCTCCTGGTCTCTGTCTCCTCTGAGACTCACGACCCTCAGACTGGGATCGTGGCGGCCCCGGGGGTCTCGATCTACTCGACTGTCCAAACTCAGGCGGCACTGGATGCCTATCCCCGGAGCTGGTCCCAGGCGCTCCGTCTCTCTCTGACATGATCACTAATCCTCGGTCAACCCGCTAAGCATGCTCAATCGCTGCATCCAACGTCGGCGCTCGCCGAGAGTACACCAAGTGATAGATATTCCGATGCAGTCCTCTCTCAACTAGCTCAACCTTCTGGGCCTCATCCAGGCGACATGGGGTACACCGCTCAACAATCGCAAAACTCGTGAACATACTCCTGAAGAGATTGGCTCCCCTACTACAGGCGTCTAAGATCCCCTTCCAGTTTCTGCTTACACTGTCAGGAAAGAAGGCCCCGAGCAGCAAAGCACGAAACTGGTTCTAAGTCAACAACTGCGCTCCCGGTGGTCCAACAAGACGAACTCGACGCCACCAAATCTCGGCGTCCTTTTCCAAAAAGTGCGTAGCCAAGTGCACCTGATGCTTTTTCATTGCTGCTATCCAGTTTTCAGCCTCCCACGGCTCCAAGCTCCATCCTGCCAATCGGGGTGGATCTGACTGCCGGGACTGGCTCAATCGACCGATGATGTCCCAAAGTTCATCTACAATCCGCTATCCACCCTGCCTCGGTGCCTCGGCACTACTCGTCGACACGGAGGGGGCCGCTCGCTCCATCGGTGCCACCGGTACAACTGAATTTGCCACTGCATAGGAAGGAAGTGCTGGAGGACTCTCAAGCGGTACTGCAACTAGCTGTGCTCTCTGCTCCAACAGGCGCATCAAACATTCCATGGCTTCCTCCTGGCATCGGACAGCCTCCGACATCTGTGCCATCTGGGTCTATAGTTCCTGGTTCTCGCTCGGCTCTGATAGCTCTGCCTCCCGCTGCTCGGGTACTCATCAGATGCGGGGTATGCCCTCTTCACAACACGATGTCTCAGGGGTATTGCAATCCACTGCACAATAACAAACATCAGGACACAACAACCATACGACCCAATCCAGCGAAAGTCTAAGACATGTCATCCATTCCATAGCATTATGTTCTCTGCAGCCAACATAATCGCTTAGGAGAATAAACATGCCAATCACTCATCCCGTCTCTTGGGAGAGGTATAAAACTCAATCAGGACTCTCGCTAACAGTCACGACTCTCACGTAGTCATCCTAATGTCCAACCACAAGCCTAGGGTTTCTATGTCTACCACGACCTACAACCTAGGCTCTGATACCACTCTAATCTGTCACGCCCCGGGGTCGAAACTGCGACCCGGGCTCGCTAACAGATCCGCCGTCTGTACGGAAACTGCCGTACAGACGAAGCGTCTAACCTGCAAAAAGAAACAGCTACGGCTAAACAGATATCAGAGCTGAAAGTAAAACTGCTGAAAAGCTGAAATCCAAACACTGTACAACTGAAAAAAAAAAAATTATCCATCTCCCAAATACGATCGTATAAAAAGTCCTCTGATACAAAACTCAAAAGGGAGATATCTCCAATAAAATACATCAGTGTACAAGCTCTCAATACAAAAATATCCTCACTACATCAGTCTCTCAAACTGTAAAATAAAATACAACTCTATACCTCACAACAAAGGTCTCTCAACAAGAAACTCTCAAAATATAAAAAGGGTACATCTACCACACTCTAAAGGAACTATGCTAGTAGGGAACTATCACGCGACTCCCTGACCTCGCAGAGCAGACAGAAGAGTTATGCAGACCAGCGGCGACGAGACTTGGAGTTCCAGGTTGGCGACCATGTCCTGCTGAAGGTGTCGCCAACTCGGGGAGTCAAGCGATTCGGGATTCGCAACAAACTCAGTCCGCGCTTCGTCGGTCCTTTCGAGATCTTGGAGCGTATTGGCCCTGTCGCCTACAGACTTGCCCTTCCTCCTAGCCTCGCCCGGGTGCACAACGTCTTCCACGTCTCCATGCTGAGGAAGTACATCAGAGATCCCTCACACATCATCAGCCCCACCGCTGTCCAGCTTCGCGAGGATCTGAGCTATGATGAAGTACCACTGAAGATCCTGGCTCGAGATGAAAAGAAGCTGAGGAATAGATCGATCCCCTACGTCAAAGTACAATGGGAGAACCATGAAGAGCGTGAAGCCACGTGGGAACGCGAGTCGACTATGATGGAGCGTTATCCCCATTTATTTGGTTCTTAGTTGTATTTAGTTTCAGGGACGAAACTTCCTTTTTGGTGGGAGAGATGTAAGAATTCGAAATTTGTAAATAAATGAATAAACGAAATTGATTATGTTCAAGTTGAATTTGGATCATAAATGGCTCAGATAGCGACAGTGCCCCTTTTCTGCAGTGTAAATTGCACAGTAATAGGGCCAGAAATATCACTTTTCAATCCGAGCCTGATCTCAAAGATCCGAGACCACGAGTGCGACCGTCACGACGAACTGAGTGAAAATCATATTAAGCTTGTTCAGATCTGACGGTCGGATCTTCCAAAAATCAGCAATGAAAAAGTGGGCCCCATAACTTAAGTGCATAGTAAACCTTGTATTTTAATTCACCTTGGATCACTAGTGGTCGAACCACTGTTTTAAATTTTAACATAGGGGTATTAGTAATGGACCCTAGCTAATTTCGACATTCTGAACGCGATGGCACTGACGGTTTTCGCGTTTGGCGATCCGGGTGCATCGGGATGCGTGCAATATACCGCATTTCGACAAACTTTATGGCCCGAGATTTCATACGAGCACCAAATTAAACAAATGAGTAGCCTATTTTGAAGGTCTCGACGAGCCGGACGTCGTGGTGAAGTCCGTTTCGTGAAACGGCGAGCGGATTTCCTCGAAATGCATGAAAAGTAGTGAAAAGGGGGTTATTTTTAATAAAAACATAATATTTGATGTACTAATATTTATGGGACTTAAAATATAGGGTCCTAGGTGCATTTTGAGCCTACAGCAAAGATCTCATATATTAGGATTAAGTGTGAACTAGGTTGTGGATTATTTTGAAAAGGAATCAAGTATTAAGTGTAGGTGACTCTTGGACTCCTACGGTTGCATGCACTGGGGGTTTGGGAAGAATACAAAGCATATCATCTGGGTTCTCTGAATTCCCCAGATATAGCCCGAGTGCTGGAGTGGTTGTGGAACACAACCCATTGAGAGGAACCCGAGAGAGAGAGAGAAGAGTGAAGGAAATTCTCCACTTGCTTCTGGATTTTCTGGAGGATTTTCTGGCAACCTAGGGAGCCTCTGCTACTTCCTGATCAAGCCCGAGTGCTGGGGTGGCCGAGGACCCAACTCCCTTGAGGGATAGTCCGAGAAAGTGAGAGGTTGAAGAAGGTTGGGACCAAACTTTACTGGGGAGGTTTAGAGGGTTCCTGAGACGTTCCTTGGCATCACTGGACCCTTCTGGAGGGTGCCGAAGCCGCGCGTGCAAGAGAACCCGAGACCGGCTTCTTCCCACCTTCACCAACTCCGGCGAGGTGAGTTTCTCATTCCCTCTGGTTCTTTTGTCCCGAGACCTTTGGAAGTAACATCCTTGTGGTCCAAGGAATCTTTCTAGCCCATTCCCGCAAATGGGAGGCCATTGGTTGGCCGGCGGCAAAGTTGCACCCATATGAGCTCCACCTCGAGCTAGCTTTGCTTCCGATGGTTTTTGGAGAAAAATAAATTGATGGGAAGCTTCCTGAGATCATTTAGGGACCATCCGTACGTTTGCATGTGATCCATGCAGCCCGGGTGGAGTTCCACCATTGTTGGCTTGAGCTCGGGGCCATTAATGGCGGCCGGCCATCCGCCGCATGCCTTCGGTGGTGGCTTGTCCAGACCTTCCTAAAACCTTGCTAGGAAGCTAATGGGGCTGTCCTTTTCACCTAGAATCCTCTGGTTGAAAAGTTGCCATTAAAGGTGGAAGCTCCAAACCGAGCTCGAAGCCACCGTCGCCGCCGTGGCACCCCGTTGCTGGCACGGGTCTAGGTGAGTTGTTTAAGGTATTTAGCATCCAAATAGCCAAGTGGTTGGGTCCCAGATGCTTTGGTTGGATGGTCACGATTTTCAAAGCAAGCACACTTCATCTTCTTCGTTGCTCCGACCATTCCATCCATGTAATCTCGGCCCAGGCTTGTAGTAAATGATGTGCAAGATCTCAGGATCATTTTCATCCAAGTTTTATAGCTTTTGGTCCAGTAGTTGCTGAGATCCAACTTTGAGTTGGTGTTGTATAGTTGTATGTGAAGTGTGCACATAAGATGTTTGAGGAAATGCCTCAAAGAACTACGAAGCAGAATTTGGCAAAACTGTAAATATCAAAGTTTCTTAGAATTGTCCCCTGAGCTTGATGCTCACGTCAGATCAATCAGATCTGTGTGGAACTAAGTTTAGAGCATTGTACACATTGTTAAAGAGCAAGGCTCTGGATCTCTTTGATCCAGCAGTTTCTGGGCTGCCCAAAGGTGAGCCCTGGTATCCTGGCACTGTCCAGAGCCACTTTGATATACAAAGTTTTATTAAATGATGATTAGATTAAAAGTTGAAGTTAAACCAACCTCCAAATGTAAGTATGACCCAAACACTGTTCCGGGCTGTTTGCGAAACCGCGACAGTGTGCCCTAGGCTAATTTGGGGTCACTGGACGCGGTGCTCGCGTCAGATTTGGTGTTTGAAGTCCCGGAGAAATAAAAATGCATTTTGGCTTTTGTTAGAGAGGAATTTTATGGCCCGAAGTTTGCCTCGGGTTCCGTGCTGCCACAAATTGGTGAGCACGGTGTTCAGCAAGACAAGTGTCACCTGCTGGAAGTGACGGTTCGTTAAAATGAATCTTCAGTTGAAAGAACGAGCCGAAACAGTTAAAATAATGCAACTTAAGAAACGTTATGGACCAAAATGAGATTTGGACACGATGACGACCCTTAGACAGTAATTATACAACTACTGAACATTTTGTTAGGGTTCCGATGGTCCTCGTTGACCAGGAATCAGATATAGAGCGATAAATTGACCGATTTGACCCATTTAAGCCTTCTGTTAGTGTAACGTCGTCGGGAAAGGGTTGTGTGAGTCTATTACTGATTATATCCCTTTATGCAGGGCCCAGTTCTTCAGCACCAGCCTCCCAGTAGCAGCGCGGGAGTTCGAGGATCTGCCGTCGTCCAGGTGGGTTATCTTCGAACCGGGCCTCAGCTTTTTGGCCCTCTGGTTGCTTTAGTCTAGTCGGACACCTGTTCTTGACTTGCCCTGCTGATTTTGCCTATATGACCTAGCCTGACTTATACTGATCTTGTTTGACATAGCATGACCCTTTGATTGACATTTACTGATTAGACCTGTGATTACTTATTCATGATCAGCCGTTATCTTGATTGATCCTGATTGATAGACACTACTCGATATACATCTTGATTTACCTTGATTGATAGACACTACTCGATATACATCTTGATTGATCCTGATTGATAGACACTACTCGATATACATCTTGATTGATCCTGATTGATAGACACTACTCGATATGCATCTTGATTGATCCTGATTGATAGATACTGTTTGATATGCATGATTGATTGACTTCGATGGATAGATACAGACAGATGATTCCCTGTTGGGATTTCGGCGTGTGCCGACTACTCGGTCACTTGACCATCAGATTGATCATTATGACTTGCCATGCACTGCTGTACTTCACGAACCTGGCCGGGGTCGCTCCCCGTGGAGCTGGTTCTTTACCGGTAGAGTGGTCTGGTGATAGACCCGTGAGCCCTTCGACAGGGGTATGTCAGCGGATCGGGTGCGGATCGGTGGCTTTTGCCTGAGGTCCCCGGGACCAATAGTGGCGTATGATTGGATATTTGGTTTCTACATTTGATGCATTATTCTTACTTGTATGACTGTTCAGTTATTTCTAGCATGATTCCTGTAGACACCTTTTATTTCCTATCAGTATGATTTTCCGCTATTATGACTGATGATTATTATCATTGTATACCCTGATTTACAGCATTCTCATCTGCAGTCCTTATGATTGATTATCATTGTATACCCTGATCTACAGTATTCATATCTGCAGTCCTTATGATTGATTATCGTTGTATACCCTGATTTACAGCATTCTCATCTGCAGTCCTTATGATTGATTATCATTGTATACCCTGATTTACAGTATTCATATCTGCTTTTCCTGCTTTCCTATAGATCTCTTACTATCCGCAGATTTTAGTACCCAGTAGGTACGATTAGCTGATCCTCGGCTCGTCGTGCCCACTGGGATACACTCCGGTGTGTCTCACACCCTCGGGTGACTGTTTTTCAGGTCGAGCGGGTGTTGAGATGTCGGGACGAGTTGGTGAGATTACGAGATAGAGCTTGACCCATGGACAGCCGATAGCCAAGCATTTAGTTACTTGAGGAAAAGAAAAGAAAATATAATGTAATGGAGAAGTTGTTGAAATTGTGCAATTTAATACCTGTGTTGTAATAGATGTACGTAGTTAGTACTCTGAGTAATTGCCAAGATAGCCGTGCATATATAGAAAAGGCTCAATCCCCAGTGGGATTGGGACTCTTCTATATATGTGGCGGTCTGTTCCGCCCTGGCTGGTTTTAAACTCTGATTTCAAAAAAAAAAAATTTAGACGCGGATTTTTGGCCCTCTGGTTGCTTTAGTCTAGTCGGACACCTGTTCTTGACTTGCCCTGCTGATTTTGCCTATATGACCTAGCCTGACTTATACTGATCTTGTTTGACATAGCATGACCCTTTGATTGACATTTACTGATTAGACCTGTGATTACTTATTCATGATCAGCCGACTATTATCTTGATTGATCCTGATTGATAGACACTACTCGATATACATCTTGATTTACCTTGATTGATAGACACTACTCGATATACATCTTGATTGATCCTGATTGATAGACACTACTCGATATACATCTTGATTGATCCTGATTGATAGACACTACTCGATATGCATCTTGATTGATCCTGATTGATAGATACTGTTTGATATGCATGATTGATTGACTTCGATGGATAGATACAGACAGATGATTCCCTGTTGGGATTTCGGCGTGTGCCGACTACTCGGTCACTTGACCATCAGATTGATCATTATGACTTGCCATGCACTGCTGTACTTCACGAACCTGGCGGGGTCGCTCCCCGTGGAGCTGGTTCTTTACCGGTAGAGTGGTCTGGTGATAGACCCGTGAGCCCTTCGACAGGGGTATGTCAGCGGATCGGGTGCGGATCGGTGGCTTTTGCCTGAGGTCCCCGGGACCAATAGTGGCGTATGATTGGATATTTGGTTTCTACATTTGATGCATTATTCTTACTTGTATGACTGTTCAGTTATTTCCAGCATGATTCCTGTAGACACCTCTTATTTCCTATCAGTATGATTTTCCGCTATTATGACTGATGATTATTATCATTGTATACCCTGATTTACAGCATTCTCATCTGCAGTCCTTATGATTGATTATCATTGTATACCCTGATCTACAGTATTCATATCTGCAGTCCTTATGATTGATTATCGTTGTATACCCTGATTTACAGCATTCTCATCTGCATCCTTATGATTGATTATCATTGTATACCCTGATTTACAGTATTCATATCTGCTTTCCTGCTTTCCTATAGATCTTTTACTATCCGCAGATTTTAGTACCCAGTAGGTACGATTAGCTGATCCTCGGCTCGTCGTGCCCACTGGGATACACTCCGGTGTGTCTCACACCCTCGGGTGACTGTTTTTCAGGTCGAGCGGGTGTTGAGATGTCGGGACGAGTTGGTGAGATTACGAGATAGAGCTTGACCCATGGACAGCCGATAGCCAAGCATTTAGTTCTTGAGGAAAAGAAAAGAAAATATAATGTAATGGAGAAGTTGTTGAAATTGTGCAATTTAATACCTGTGTTGTAATAGATGTACGTAGTTAGTACTCTGAGTAATTGCCAAGATAGCCGTGCATATATAGAAAAGGCTCAATCCCCAGTGGGATTGGGACTCTTCTATATATGTGGCGGTCTGTTCCGCCCTGGCTGGTTTTAAACTCTGATTTCAAAAAAAAAAATTTAGACGCGGATTTTTGGCCCTCTGGTTGCTTTAGTCTAGTCGGACACCTGTTCTTGACTTGCCCTGCTGATTTTGCCTATATGACCTAGCCTGACTTATACTGATCTTGTTTGACATAGCATGACCCTTTGATTGACATTTACTGATTAGACCTGTGATTACTTATTCATGATCAGCCGACTATTATCTTGATTGATCCTGATTGATAGACACTACTCGATATACATCTTGATTTACCTTGATTGATAGACACTACTCGATATACATCTTGATTGATCCTGATGATAGACACTACTCGATATACATCTTGATTGATCCTGATTGATAGACACTACTCGATATGCATCTTGATTGATCCTGATTGATAGATACTGTTTGATATGCATGATTGATTGACTTTCGATGGATAGATACAGACAGATGATTCCCTGTTGGGATTTCGGCGTGTGCCGACTACTTGGTCACTTGACCATCAGATTGATCATTATGACTTGCCATGCACTGCTGTACTTCACGAACCTGGCCGGGGTCGCTCCCCGTGGAGCTGGTTCTTTACCGGTAGAGTGGTCTGGTGATAGACCCGTGAGCCCTTCGACAGGGGTATGTCAGCGGATCGGGTGCGGATCGGTGGCTTTTGCCTGAGGTCCCCGGACCAATAGTGGCGTATGATTGGATATTTGGTTTCTACATTTGATGCATTATTCTTACTTGTATGACTGTTCAGTTATTTCCAGCATGATTCCTGTAGACACCTTTTATTTCCTATCAGTATGATTTTCCGCTATTATGACTGATGATTATTATCATTGTATACCCTGATTTACAGCATTCTCATCTGCAGTCCTTATGATTGATTATCATGTATACCCTGATCTACAGTATTCATATCAGCAGTCCTTATGATTGATTATCGTTGTATACCCTGATTTACAGCATTCTCATCTGCAGTCCTTATGATTGATTATCATTGTATACCCTGATTTACAGTATTCATATCTGCTTTTCCTGCTTTCCTATAGATCTTTTACTATCCGCAGATTTTAGTACCCAGTAGGTACGATTAGCTGATCCTCGGCTCGTCGTGCCCACTGGGATACACTCCGGTGTGTCTCACACCCTCGGGTGACTGTTTTTCAGGTCGAGCGGGTGTTGAGATGTCGGGACGAGTTGGTGAGATTACGAGATAGAGCTTGACCCATGGACAGCCGATAGCCAAGCATTTAGTTACTTGAGGAAAAGAAAAAGAAAATATAATGTAATGGAGAAGTTGTTGAAATTGTGCAATTTAATACCTGTGTTGTAATAGATGTACGTAGTTAGTACTCTGAGTAATTGCCAAGATAGCCGTGCATATATAGAAAAGGCTCAATCCCCAGTGGGATTGGGACTCTTCTATATATGTGGCGGTCTGTTCCGCCCTGGCTGGTTTTAAACTCTGATTTCAAAAAAAAAAAATTTAGACGCGGATTTTTGAACTCGGGGCGTGACAGATTAGATGGTATCAGAGCAAAAGGTACACGGTACCTAGGAAAGTTGATTAGGATCTGGTTAGGATTGATCCCTAGGATGACTTGTGACGTGAGAGCGCGGGGTATGTGTCTGGCAGTTAGGAGCTCAGGTGTATGTTACACTTATGATTGTATTTTCTAACTTGTTGTTGCAACCAAGTGCGGAGTTAGCACGCATTCTGGGCTTAGTGGTCAAGGTATGGGCAGTGTTATCTGCGGTTGTAGTACGAGCCATGGATTTGATATATCAGTGGAGCCTGAGGGCTCGGATCGTTGGCAGCGGTTGGAGAATCAGCTCACCGCTTTTGCTGGGGTAGTCCAGCAGATGGCTCAGCATCAGATATTTGCTATTGTTGCACTGGCCCCACCACTAGTCCATGTATTTGGAGAAGTCAGTGATCCTCCAGTTGTCCCCGTTCCACGTGAGGTTGTGCTTTTGTCGCAGCCGTTATGGCTACTGTTACTGAAGATTTCCCGATTGTAGCCATCGGGATGTCTATGAGGTTAGCAATCTTGTTGTTTTGGACGGAAAGATTCCGATGACACTCAGCAAATATTAGACCTTATTGAATTGTGTCCCAACCCTAATCAGTGTAAAATAATTTGGGATTCACGATTACTTCGATAGAGATGGTGGTAGCAGTGAGCACTTTGGCGCAGACATGGTTGGTGGATAGGCTAAATTCGGTGATCTATGGACCCGATTGTGACCCTGACTTGGGATGGATTCAGATTTAGACCCCACCTCCTTGCACGAAATTAATGAAGACTCAGTTTCTCCTATGAGTATACAACAATTGTAATCTTTGTGGCTGTTATTATGGTGAGATATGACGGAAGAGTCCGACGTATGGAGTAATGATGATAGCTTGAGGATTTGATTCTATTTTTAAACGATTTGATTTGTGGTAATTTCGCACCTTGTGGGTGAAATGATTTGGGGTCGCAATCTCCCCTGTCGATGTTTGAGTTGAGACTGGCGTTGCTAGAGCGGTGTTAGCAAGGGGTGATGCATTTAAGGTAATGGTGAACAGTGGAATATGATTCTGGGTTCTTGTGAGTAGCTAGGGTCGCACTCATGACCGCGAGGTGATAGTTACCCTTGATGGAGGTTATAGTATCGGTATAGATTTGTGTTGTGAGGTATGTGTCATACCTTCTATTAGATTCCGGTGGGAATCGTGTCCCAACTTGAGGTTGGCGACAGATTATGGTATTTCACTTTTTTTTTGATAAGCACGTTGGCTGCAGACAACGTACTGTCGAAAGAGCTGGGGAAATACCCCTCTCCTATAAAGGGGAATATCATGATTGGGTCTATCTGTCTGCTTACTTAAGTTTTAGTTTCCAAGGTTGTCTTTGGACAACGATGCTATAGTTTCAGTATTGATTATTCCAGACCATATCGGACTTAGGTAGGTCTCAGATAGTCGTGTACATAGTGGACAGATTATATTTGTCATTAATATAGACATTCGTCCTAGCTTGCGGCCACTAGCCACGTTGATCTCGCCAGATCTTGCAACTGATTCGATAATAGAAATAAGTGGGTTAAGCTGAAAGGTGGGACAACATGTCCAAACCGGATATTCTAAGCGTTACGAAATGTGACTATGGGTTGTCGTGCTAAGAGACTGATCGTCTGAGGCTTAACCAACGGTTGTCGCCAGAGCTGCAAATGATCACGGATCAGGACCGCTTGATTTCTGAGTTCCGGCGTCTAGACTTGGAAATCGTTCCTTCGGGGTCTACCGCTCGACTTTTAGCGATGGTAGTGCAGCCTACCCTGCTTGATCGCATAAAGGAGGGACAGCAGTCGGACCCCTCCTTCCAGAAGATTCGAGAGCTGATATCGCTGGGACAGACTGATGATTACCAGCTGCACGTCAATGGCTCTATCCGTTTCAGAGGCCGTTGGTGTGTTCCCGATGACAGTGACTTGAAAAAGGAAATCCTCACTGAAGCTCATCGGTCCTTATACACGGTACATCCTGGCGGGACAAAGATGTACCACGATTTAAAGCAGCATTATTGGTGGCCTGGGATGAAGGCTGATGTGGCGAACCATGTGGCACAGTGCCTCGTCTGCCAGCAAGTCAAGGCAGAACATCAAAGACCGGCAGGAAAACTGCAACCGCTTCCTGTGCCAGTTTGGAAGTGGGAGCAGATCACGATGGACTTCGTCACCGGTCTGCCTGATCCCAGCGAGGCCACGATGCTATATGGGTTATTGTGGATCGACTCACCAAGTCGGCTCACTTTCTGCCGATCCACACCACTTGGACCCGCGATCGACTCGCCCAGCTTTATATCGATGAGATCGTGCGACTTCATGGCACTCCAGCATCGATCGTATCTGATAGAGACACCCGCTTTGTGTCTCAGTTCTGGAAGAATGTTCAAGAAGCCATGGGCACGAAGCTGAAGTTTAGTACTGCCTTCCACCCCCAGAGTGATGGGCAGTCTGAGCGAGTCATACAGACATTGGAGGATATGCTGCGATCCTGCGTACTGGAGTATGGAGATGGATGGTACCGGTATCTTCCCCTGGTGGAGTTCGCCTACAACAACAGTTACCAGGTGAGTATCGGTATGGCTCCGTATGAGGCACTATACGGGCGCCGATGTCGGTCCCCCATCTGCTGGGATGACGTCGGTGAGCGCCGTGTGATCGGGCCAGAGCTATTGGAGGATGCAGAGGCTAGAGTGCGGGTAGCAAGACAGCAGTTGCTAACCGCGCAGAGCAGACAGAAGAGTTATGCAGACCAGCGGCGACGAGACTTGGAGTTCCAGGTTGGCGACCATGTCCTGCTGAAGGTGTCGCCAACTCGGGGAGTCAAGCGATTCGGGATTCGCAACAAACTCAGTCCGCGCTTCGTCGGTCCTTTCGAGATCTTGGAGCGTATTGGCCCTGTCGCCTACAGACTTGCCCTTCCTCCTAGCCTCGCCCGGGTGCACAACGTCTTCCACGTCTCCATGCTGAGGAAGTACATCAGAGATCCCTCACACATCATCAGCCCCACCGCTGTCCAGCTTCGCGAGGATCTGAGCTATGATGAAGTACCACTGAAGATCCTGGCTCGAGATGAAAAGAAGCTGAGGAATAGATCGATCCCCTACGTCAAAGTACAATGGGAGAACCATGAAGAGCGTGAAGCCACGTGGGAACGCGAGTCGACTATGATGGAGCGTTATCCCCATTTATTTGGTTCTTAGTTGTATTTAGTTTCAGGGACGAAACTTCCTTTTTGGTGGGAGAGATGTAAGAATTCGAAATTTGTAAATAAATGAATAAACGAAATTGATTATGTTCAAGTTGAATTTGGATCATAAATGGCTCAGATAGCGACAGTGCCCCTTTTCTGCAGTGTAAATTGCACAGTAATAGGGCCAGAAATATCACTTTTCAATCCGAGCCTGATCTCAAAGATCCGAGACCACGAGTGCGACCGTCACGACGAACTGAGTGAAAATCATATTAAGCTTGTTCAGATCTGACGGTCGGATCTTCCAAAAATCAGCAATGAAAAAGTGGGCCCCATAACTTAAGTGCATAGTAAACCTTGTATTTTAATTCACCTTGGATCACTAGTGGTCGAACCACTGTTTTAAATTTTAACATAGGGGTATTAGTAATGGACCCTAGCTAATTTCGACATTCTGAACGCGATGGCACTGACGGTTTTCGCGTTTGGCGATCCGGGTGCATCGGGATGCGTGCAATATACCGCATTTCGACAAACTTTATGGCCCGAGATTTCATACGAGCACCAAATTAAACAAATGAGTAGCCTATTTTGAAGGTCTCGACGAGCCGGACGTCGTGGTGAAGTCCGTTTCGTGAAACGGCGAGCGGATTTCCTCGAAATGCATGAAAAGTAGTGAAAAGGGGGTTATTTTTAATAAAAACATAATATTTGATGTACTAATATTTATGGGACTTAAAATATAGGGTCCTAGGTGCATTTTGAGCCTACAGCAAAGATCTCAGATATTAGGATTAAGTGTGAACTAGGTTGTGGATTATTTTGAAAAGGAATCAAGTATTAAGTGTAGGTGACTCTTGGACTCCTACGGTTGCATGCACTGGGGGTTTGGGAAGAATACAAAGCATATCATCTGGGTTCTCTGAATTCCCCAGATATAGCCCGAGTGCTGGAGTGGTTGTGGAACACAACCCATTGAGAGGAACCCGAGAGAGAGAGAGAAGAGTGAAGGAAATTCTCCACTTGCTTCTGGATTTTCTGGAGGATTTTCTGGCAACCTAGGGAGCCTCTGCTACTTCCTGATCAAGCCCGAGTGCTGGGGTGGCCGAGGACCCAACTCCCTTGAGGGATAATCCGAGAAAGTGAGAGGTTGAAGAAGGTTGGGACCAAACTTTACTGGGGAGGTTTAGAGGGTTCCTGAGACGTTCCTTGGCATCACTGGACCCTTCTGGAGGGTGCCGAAGCCGCGCGTGCAAGAGAACCCGAGACCGGCTTCTTCCCACCTTCACCAACTCCGGCGAGGTGAGTTTCTCATTCCCTCTGGTTCTTTTGTCCCGAGACCTTTGGAAGTAACATCCTTGTGGTCCAAGGAATCTTTCTAGCCCATTCCCGCAAATGGGAGGCCATTGGTTGGCCGGCGGCAAAGTTGCACCCATATGAGCTCCACCTCGAGCTAGCTTTGCTTCCGATGGTTTTGGAGAAAAATAAATTGATGGGAAGCTTCCTGAGATCATTTAGGGACCATCCGTACGTTTGCATGTGATCCATGCAGCCCGGGTGGAGTTCCACCATTGTTGGCTTGAGCTCGGGGCCATTAATGGCGGCCGGCCATCCGCCGCATGCCTTCGGTGGTGGCTTGTCCAGACCTTCCTAAAACCTTGCTAGGAAGCTAATGGGGCTGTCCTTTGCACCTAGAATCCTCTGGTTGAAAAGTTGCCATTAAAGGTGGAAGCTCCAAACCGAGCTCGAAGCCACCGTCGCCGCCGTGGCACCCCGTTGCTGGCACGGGTCTAGGTGAGTTGTTTAAGGTATTTAGCATCCAAATAGCCAAGTGGTTGGGTCCCAGATGCTTTGGTTGGATGGTCACGATTTTCAAAGCAAGCACACTTCATCTTCTTCGTTGCTCCGACCATTCCATCCATGTAATCTCGGCCCAGGCTTGTAGTAAATGATGTGCAAGATCTCAGGATCATTTTCATCCAAGTTTTATAGCTTTTGGTCCAGTAGTTGCTGAGATCCAACTTTGAGTTGGTGTTGTATAGTTGTATGTGAAGTGTGCACATAAGATGTTTGAGGAAATGCCTCAAAGAACTACGAAGCAGAATTTGGCAAAACTGTAAATATCAAAGTTTCTTAGAATTGTCCCCTGAGCTTGATGCTCACGTCAGATCAATCAGATCTGTGTGGAACTAAGTTTAGAGCATTGTACACATTGTTAAAGAGCAAGGCTCTGGATCTCTTTGATCCAGCAGTTTCTGGGCTGCCCAAAGGTGAGCCCTGGTATCCTGGCACTGTCCAGAGCCACTTTGATATACAAAGTTTTATTAAATGATGATTAGATTAAAAGTTGAAGTTAAACCAACCTCCAAATGTAAGTATGACCCAAACACTGTTCCGGGCTGTTTGCGAAACCGCGACAGTGTGCCCTAGGCTAATTTGGGGTCACTGGACGCGGTGCTCGCGTCAGATTTGGTGTTTGAAGTCCCGGAGAAATAAAAATGCATTTTGGCTTTTGTTAGAGAGGAATTTTATGGCCCGAAGTTTGCCTCGGGTTCCGTGCTGCCACAAATTGGTGAGCACGGTGTTCAGCAAGACAAGTGTCACCTGCTGGAAGTGACGGTTCGTTAAAATGAATCTTCAGTTGAAAGAATGAGCCGAAACAGTTAAAATAATGCAACTTAAGAAACGTTATGGACCAAAATGAGATTTGGACACGATGACGACCCTTAGACAGTAATTATACAACTACTGAACATTTTGTTAGGGTTCCGATGGTCCTCGTTGACCAGGAATCAGATATAGAGCGATAAATTGACCGATTTGACCCATTTAAGCCTTCTGTTAGTGTAACGTCGTCGGGAAAGGGTTGTGTGAGTCTATTACTGATTATATCCCTTTATGCAGGGCCCAGTTCTTCAGCACCAGCCTCCCAGTAGCAGCGCGGGAGTTCGAGGATCTGCCGTCGTCCAGGTGGGTTATCTTCGAACCGGGCCTCAGCTTTTTGGCCCTCTGGTTGCTTTAGTCCAGTCGGACACCTGTTCTTGACTTGCCCTGCTGATTTTGCCTATATGACCTAGCCTGACTTATACTGATCTTGTTTGACATAGCATGACCCTTTGATTGACATTTACTGATTAGACCTGTGATTACTTATTCATGATCAGCCGACTATTATCTTGATTGATCCTGATTGATAGACACTACTCGATATACATCTTGATTTACCTTGATTGATAGACACTACTCGATATACATCTTGATTGATCCTGATTGATAGACACTACTCGATATACATCTTGATTGATCCTGATTGATAGACACTACTCGATATGATTGATCCTGATTGATAGACTTCGATATGCATCTTGATTGATCCTGATTGATAGATACTGTTTGATATGCATGATTGATTGACTTCGATGGATAGATACAGACAGATGATTCCCTGTTGGGATTTCGGCGTGTGCCGACTACTCGGTCACTTGACCATCAGATTGATCATTATGACTTGCCATGCACTGCTGTACTTCACGAACCTGGCCGGGGTCGCTCCCCGTGGAGCTGGTTCTTTACCGGTAGAGTGGTCTGGTGATAGACCCGTGAGCCCTTCGACAGGGGTATGTCAGCGGATCGGGTGCGGATCGGTGGCTTTTGCCTGAGGTCCCCGGGACCAATAGTGGCGTATGATTGGATATTTGGTTTCTACATTTGATGCATTATTCTTACTTGTATGACTGTTCAGTTATTTCCAGCATGATTCCTGTAGACACCTTTTATTTCCTATCAGTATGATTTTCCGCTATTATGACTGATGATTATTATCATTGTATACCCTGATTTACAGCATTCTCATCTGCAGTCCTTATGATTGATTATCATTGTATACCCTGATCTACAGTATTCATATCTGCAGTCCTTATGATTGATTATCGTTGTATACCCTGATTTACAGCATTCTCATCTGCAGTCCTTATGATTGATTATCATTGTATACCCTGATTTACAGTATTCATATCTGCTTTTCCTGCTTTCCTATAGATCTTTTACTATCCGCAGATTTTAGTACCCAGTAGGTACGATTAGCTGATCCTCGGCTCGTCGTGCCCACTGGGATACACTCCGGTGTGTCTCACACCCTCGGGTGACTGTTTTTCAGGTCGAGCGGGTGTTGAGATGTCGGGACGAGTTGGTGAGATTACGAGATAGAGCTTGACCCATGGACAGCCGATAGCCAAGCATTTAGTTACTTGAGGAAAAGAAAAGAAAATATAATGTAATGGAGAAGTTGTTGAAATTGTGCAATTTAATACCTGTGTTGTAATAGATGTACGTAGTTAGTACTCTGAGTAATTGCCAAGATAGCCGTGCATATATAGAAAAGGCTCAATCCCCAGTGGGATTGGGACTCTTCTATATATGTGGCGGTCTGTTCCGCCCTGGCTGGTTTTAAACTCTGATTTCAAAAAAAAAAAATTTAGACGCGGATTTTTGAACTCGGGGCGTGACATCGGTACTCAATGCTCAACAGCACAACACAGTCGGAAACGAACCTCGACTCAAAAATGAATAGCTCAACCACTCTCACAGCTATGTCGGAGAACCCTCTACGACTCAAGCTCACAACGCCAACTCACTAAAAGAAAGTACTACACAGCTGGGACCGCCGTCACTCCAAACGGCTCCCACAACAACACCCCACTCATAGGCAAGAAGAACCGACTGACGCGACAAAGATCCGAAAATCCGGATAGACCGGTGCCTAGAACCCCAATCAAACAAGAACAGACTCTAGGCTCAGCCTATCGAAGTTCTCGATCCTTTACCGTTCAGGGATTCGGCCCCTCTCGGTTAAAGTGGGAAACTATCTCAACACACATACTCACGGCTGGAGATGCTCCACAGCCAGATCAGCGAAGGGTCCGAAAACCCCGGGGGACTAATACCTACGGCCCCAAGAAAGAAATCAGCCCTTAGAACCCAGATCACTCGAATCATCTCGAGGGATAAGTTTATAAGAAACAGCGATGTTTATTATAGAAAACCATTTGATCTGAGAGAAATCCATCTTTTTAATGATTTTTAGTCTTTTTGGAAAACAATTTGAAAGCAAGTTTTATGTCCAAACCTCGAAGAGCTAATGCCCTCGTCCTATCAAACAAGAACAGACTCAGGCGACCCTGCGAGGCTTGGAAGAAAACATTGGCTGACTAAAATCATGTGTTCGTCCAAAAAGGCTCTGGGTTCAAGGTCCTGCTAACACACGTGCACCACGATCACAACATGGTGGTGACGAGAAGAACAGCGAAAACTAAAAACCCGGGACCACCGTTTATCTGAAACGGTTCCCAAATCACCAACACTGGCCTAACCTAGCCACCAGACCCCACTCGGCTCCCAGGCCCGAGTGCAACATACGTCCCACAATGTCCTGACCACTCGGCCCACTACACGGGCGAGGAACTCTAAGTCCAGAAAGAAATGCACTATGTGGGATGTCTAAAGCATAAAAGAACCTAGCCCAGATTAAGGTTCTCTATTGGTCTGGTTACACATGCAACATATGACGGGGGTGTTAGTCAAAGTTCCAATGAAACACTTAAACTAGCATGCAAAATCCTATCATAATAGAATTAGAGAGAAGTCCGCAGACTTGGAGATAAAAACCAACCCACCTCGGTAAGCCACAAATTGCTCGTAGACACTTGCAATTGGCCTCCACGCGATGCGCACGCGAAACGATGCCCGCTGCCGGAGTCCGCACGCAAAACGGTGCACGTCGTCGGAGTCCGCACGCAAAACGGAGCACTGTGCCGAAACCCGCGCGCAAAACGAAGTCCGCACGCAAAACGGTGCACACCGCCGGAGTCCGCACGCAAAACGGAGCACGGTGCCGAAACCCGCGCGCAAAACGAAGTCCGCACGCAAAACGGTGCACGCCGCCGGAGTCCGCACGCAAAACGGAGCACGGTGCCGAAACTCGCGCGCAAAACGGAGTCCGCACGCAAAACGATGCACGCCGCCGGGGTCCGCACGCAAAACGGAGCACGGTGCCGAAACCCACACGCAAAACGGAGTCCGCACGCAAAACGGTGCACGCCGCCGGGGTCCGCACGCAAAACGGAGCACTGTGCCAAAACTCTCGCGCAAAACGGAGTGCGGACGCAAAACGGAGCAGTAAAAATACGGTCCCTAACACAGATAAGAACAAGGGGGTTAATTCACAGTCCAAAAGAACGCCCCAAAACTGTGCCAAAAACACCGTAAAATTAGCACACGGGACCTACCCGACTGCGCCGCCGCCGCCGAAACGCTCCGCCGGCGACCTCGCACGCTCCACTAGGCCCACGACGCCACGCCGCACATCCCACCATCTCCTCCCTCACTCTCCCTCTCGCTCGGTTGAAGAAGAAAGGAAAAGAAGGGAAGCAAACGGCGTGCGGGGGAGAAAGAAGAAGAAGAAGAGGAGGAGGGGAAAGGGGGATGGTCCACGGTGCACCGGTCCACGGTGCACCGGCCAATCCAGGCCCTCCAGCCGCCGGTCCACGGCACAAAAGCGGTGCACCAGGTGCAGGCGACCGCGCGCCGCGCCACGTGGCCGCGCCCCTGCGCGCCACGCGGGCGCGCAGCCCGCGCGCCACACGGGAGCGTGACACCGCGCCCGCGCAGGCGCGGGACACGGGAGCGCCACACGGGCGCGCGCCCCCTCACGCCCGCGCGGGTGCCACCGGGGGCCGCCACGTGGCGGCTCCTGCGCTGACCCGCGCAGGCGCGCGTTCCCAACGCGCGCCAGCTGCGCGCATCGCACTGCGCGCCGCGCGCCTCGAGCCGCCTCGGGATCCGTGCCGTCGCCTCGCCTTGGGATTCGTGCCGCGTCGCCTCGAAAAACGCGCAATTCATCCGGGCTCCAAAACAAATAAGTAAATAGTCCATTCTCAACGATTTCGCGCGCTGAATCCAAAAACGATGTCCGTTTCTCCAAATTCTCATCCAAAAATTTGCCGAATGCCCCCTGATAGCCCACTTGATCCGATTTCCGCGCCGGGTCCAAATTTGAAGTCCGATTTGCCAAATTCCAACTCTAAAAATTCCCGAAGGCAACCGGAGAGGTAAACTTTTATCCAGACTTCGCCCGGAGTCCAAATTTGACAACTACGTCGCGCGAAACCACCTCTAAACACTCGACGGGTCCTCCAATTCCCACGGGATCTCCTTTTTAAGCCCAAAGTCGAACACTTGTGTCCAAATTGCGCACAAACACCACCGTCGCACCACGCAGGCCACCAGTGATGCAAACTAAATCCCGAATTGCACCACAAATCCATTTCTCGGGCCCGACAAGCGTACAAACACTCCCAACGGCCACTAAAAGCTGCCCAACAACCAACAAACCCTACGCGGGGGATTTCGGGACCTCACATTATGCTCTCGTGCTGAGGGGCCGAGTAGAGTTTTAGAGCTCTGTGGGATGAGTTTCTAGTGTCAGGTGAGTTGTGATCCCTTGTGGGATTATTCTAGATCATGGGTATATATTTATATTTCTGATTTTGGTAGTGGAGATGGTTCTCCGTTTGGGTTTTGAGAGTTGGGCTCTGGCAGATTGAGTCGTGGAGGTTTCCCGACTAGCCATGGGATGTGCATTATCAGATTGAGTCGTAGAGGATTCTCCGACATAGCTGTGAGAGGTTTGGGCATTCCCTGATCTAGTCGTGGAGGGTTCCCGACTGTGATGTGTTATCTGGTATTGGGTATCGATCTGTTTGATCGAGGATCATAGCCTGCATGTGCCATTTATGATATAGTTGAGACTGACTAGATACTAGAGCTTGGTGGGGTCGCTCCCCTCGAGTACGCTCCGGATGCGTGATGATGATTAAGATGGACCGACTAGGACACCCCACGTGGAGTGGGCAAGTGCATTCGTAGTAGTCGGTAGTACGCCCCACGCAGAGTGGGTAGGAGCGTAGTACGCCCCACAGAGAGTGGGCAGGTGCGTAGTACGCCCCACAGAGAGTGGGCAGGTGCGTAGTACGCCCCACACGCAGTGGATAGGTGCGTAGGACGCCCCACGTGGAGTGGGCAGGTGCGTCCATAGTAGTCAGTTTTACGCCCCACACGCAGTGGATAGGTGCATAGGACGCCCCACGTGGAGTGGGCAGGTGCGTCCATAGTAGTCAGTTTTACGCCCCACGCGGAGTGGGTAGGTGCGTAGTACGCCCCACACACGGTGGATAGGTGCGTAGTACGCCCCACACACGGTGGATAGGTGCGTCCATAGTGGTCGGTAGGACGCCCCACGCGAAGTGGGCAGGTGCGTTCCTAGACGGCAGGCGCGGGCTTGACTGAGCCAGTTTTGTGCCAGTCATTGAGATTTGGGTTTTGAGAGCACCTCATGTGAGAGTAGTACATAGCTTGCTCTTAGATGAGTTTTCCTTTGAGCATGAAACTTGAGGCATCTAGTGGTGAGGGTGTATGCATAGCAGGATCATGGTAGAGTTTCCTTGAGCATATGGTTGTGGCTTATAGTAGTAGCTCACTTCCTGCTTTCGTTTATATATCTATCTATCTGCATATCTATCTTTCGTGCCTCCAGTAGACTTAGTGGGCATACCGTGGTTATGACGGTACCCACTGAGATCTACCTTCTGCAGTAGATCTCACACCCGCTGCGGTGGCAGGTTCCTGAGGTAGCTATTCCGGATGGCTTCGGGCGGAGACAGCTGATCGAGGTGAGGACGTGGCTGAGTAGTTCCTTACCAGTTTGATAGTCAGAGTGTAGAATACCGGGATTTCGTTTAGCGCGCCGACCTCGTGAGTTGGCATGGTGTGGATACATCGCCTAGAGCGTGTTCCATATTGGATTACAGATGAGTTCGGGTCGACTCGGATCAACGCGGTAGCCCCAGGTCGATTCGAGGTTTTTCGGGCTTTGTGCGCCGATTGAGTACTGGTTTCGGGGAAGCATTGACTCCACCGTGGTGTGCAGAAAATTGGGAAATACCTGGAACAGGTGTACTTTGGAATTACAGCGGATTTCGGGAGGTTCCGGGCTGACGCGGGGGACCCGAAGGTGAGAAGTGAGTTGGAACTGGCAATTTTGGAGCCGGTTTTTGGTTTGAGCACCCCGACTCAACGGTTGAGCTTTTTGAGGAGAAAAAGCTGTGGACACGTGTATTTTCATATTACAGCGGGGTTCGGGAGGTTTCGGGTCGGTGCGGAGATCCCGAAGGAAAAAAGTGACTTGGAGTGGCCTAATTTGAATTAATTAAATTATTTAATTGATTAATTAGGGGGGGGGTTTTGTTGCCTGTGAAGGATTGGATTTAAGTGTGAAAGGGGTTATGTTTTTTTTGGGTAGTGCATTAATTGCCCCAACCACCCTTATTAATTAGCCTGATGCTAATTAATTGCCCGCCACCTCACCTTCTTCTTCTTCATAAAGAAGCAGAGGAAATGATAAGAAACAGAGGAAAAGAAAAAGGAGAGAAAAGAAGGAAGATGAAAAGGAAGGAAAGAAGGAAAAGAGAAGGAATAGATGAAGTTTTGATGGTGGAACTTCCTGCTAAGAGCCGTGAGGCCGTGTGGAGCGAGCGAGGAGCGGCGCGCGCGCGACGGCTCTAAGCAAGGTATGGGCAGTTTTTTTTAGAAGAAGCTTGGCATTTCTTTTTTGGGTTTGGTTTGGTGGTTGGTGTGCTGGACTCGCAGTCCATGGTGGGTGTGGCTGCAGCAAGGGGAGCTGCGAGGAGGCGGTGGCCGTGCGGGTGCGCAAAGGTGCGCGCACGGCAGGCGCGGACTGCGGCGCGGGCGCACATGGGCGCCGCGCGCAGCAAGCGCTAGGCTACTGCGCGCGCGCAGCTTGGCGGCGCGCAGCAGGGCGGGCCGCTCGGGCGCCGTGCGGTTGGCCCAAGGGCACCGCGCGGCTAGCGCCAGGGCGCGCGTGCAGCGGCACCAGGGCGCTGCGCGGGCGCCAGGGGCGCCCCGCGCAGCAGCGCCTGGCGCTGCGCGGGCGCCAGGGGGCGCGCGCGCAGCGGGCCGCGTGCACTGCGCGGGCGCCATGGGCGCCGCGCGCAGTTGCTGCGGCCGCCGCACAGCAGGGCAGGCGCCGCGCGGCGGGCCCCGGGTGCCGCGCGGCAGGCGCGAGCGCGCGCTGGCGGCGGCAGCGCCGCGCGCATCGACGCGAGCGTGGGTTGTTTCCCGCGTGGGCTCGCGACATCTTCGTCGGCCGGAGCCGGTTTTAGGCCGTCAGTTTCGTGTTTTGTGCCGTGAACAGACTGATGAGTTTTCCTTTTTCCTCTTTTGTGTTTGGTTCAGCAGCTTGGTGCGCGCGGTAAGCTGGGCGCCGCGCGAGCAGTGGGAGCTGACAGGGAGCTCGCGCGCGGTTTTCTCCTGACTGTGTGGCGGGTTTTTGGAATTTCATCAGAGCAAAGTGATGAGAGTCTTTTTTTGCTGGACTTGGTGTGTGTTGAGTTGTGGCCTTATGTGAGCAGGGAAAGTTTTGTGTGTGTAAATATTTATTGGTTTAGTGTTAAGTGATGTTCGTGAGCTGGTGGATTTTTTTTGGGTGCTGTGAGAGGTGTATTGTTATGCTGTGAGCCTTGTGTGAGGGATTATGTGTATTTGGGCTTTTGAGTGTGCTGAAGGTTAATTATGTGTGCTAGGGAGCTTGTAAAGAAGTGGATTATGGATTTTTGGTAGATTATTTTTGTGTGCATATTCTTTTGAGTGTTCAGCTGCTGTTAGTGGAATGTGGAGTACTCAGATCCTTGTTTGCACTGTGTTTGACCGTGAAGTGAGCCAAAATACGCGCAGATCTTTGTAGTGGACTCGAGGAAGTTTTTTGGAGCTTCCGAGATTTTTCCGGGATTTGCGGCACGATTTTCGAGGTTTCGTCAGTCCGAGGTTCCGGCACTTCACCGACATCAGCTTTTGCCTGCGGAAAGCGTTCTAGGTGGGTTGGAATTTCTCCGAAATGTATAGAATGCCCTTTAAAGCTATTGAATGCAATTTGATTATAATAATCATGCTATATTCACAGTTTTAATCTGATAGTGGCCTGGAATTTTCTGTAAAATTCGTGGGAACCCCAGATTATTTTTAGTAGACTCCTGATACTATATGACACTAGACTGCATGTTCTTTTGGCATTTATTTTGCACCCTGATCGTTTCAAAAATCGAGGAAACCCGTTTTAAGGAAAAATCAGCTTTCTTTAAATGTGGTTTTAAATCAGGAATTCCCCAGGGTTATGGCTTTGGTTCAGGGTGTTTCTGACCTCGTGCCTGGGGGCCGAGGGGTCTCTTTTCGAGCCTTGGGATGAGTTATAGTGTCTTTTGCGTTTAGAGCTTCTGATGAGATTATTCTAGATCATGAGTCATGTACCTTTGATTTGATAGTGGAGGGGGTTTTTTCCCACTTAGTTATGAGAGTTTTGGGGTTCTGACAGATCGAGTCGTAGAGGGTTCTCCGACAGATTATGTGAGGACTTGGGCATTTCCTGTTGAGTCGTGGAGTCTTATTCAGACTGAGTTGTGCTTTGAGCACCGAGTTGCCGATCTATTTGATCGTGGACCATAGCCTGCATAGGCCGCTTTTTTTTTGAGACAGATGAGATGCTTGATACTCGTTGGGGTTGCTCCCCTCGGGTCACGCTCCGGATGCGTAGATTGTGTACTTGCCCCTGGCCGAGTTACCAGGTAGTTACTTGCCCCTGGCCGAGTTACCAGGTGGTTGCATGCCCTGGCCGAGTTACCAGGTGGTTGCATGCCCTGGCCGAGTTACCAGATGGTTGCATGCCCTGGCCGAGTTACCAAGTAGTTACTTGCCCCTGGCCGAGTTACCAGGTGGTTGCATGCCCTGGCCGAGTTACCAGATGGTTGCATGCCCTGGCCGAGTTACCAGGTAGTTACTTGCCCCTGGCCGAGTTACCAGGTGGTTGCATGTCCTGGCCGAGTTACCAGATGGTTGCATCCCCTGGCCGAGTTACCAGATGGTTGCATGCCCTGGCCGAGTTACCAGGTAGTTACTTGTCCCTGGCCGAGTTACCAGGTGGTTGCATGCCCTGGCCGAGTTACCAGATAGTTACTTGCCCCTGGCCGAGTACCAGGTGGTTACATGCCCCTGGCCGAGTTACCAGGTGGTTGCGTGTCCCTGGCCGAGATACCAGGTGGACTCTTGAGTAAGATTGAGATAGTCAGTTTAGAACACCCCACGTAATCCCGTCCTCTTTTGGATGCGTTGTAGTGGGCAGGTGCGTTCCTGGACGACAGGCGCAGCCTGGACTGCGCCAGTTTTGTCAGTCATCGAGATTGGGAGATATGAGCGGGTGGTCACATATCATGTTATTGATAGAGCTTTCTTGAGCCTTGATTGAGTTATTTAAGCTACTAGTTCTATTTACCTCTCTGATACATATGTAGCATTTGATCTTTTGCAGGGTAGACGCTTCGTCTGTACGGCAGTTTCCGTACAGATGGCGGATCTGTTGGCGAGCCCGGGTCGCAGTTTCGACCCCGGGGCGTGACAGATTTAGGTGGTATCAGAGCCTAGGAATATAGGTCATTGAGGACTTAGCGACCTTAGGCTGTTGGTTGGACAGTAGGATTACTGTCGTGAGAGTCGTGACTTTAGCGAGAGTTCTGAATGAGTTTGTACCTCCCCCAGGGGATTGGGGCGAGTGATCTTACATGTTTATTCTCTAAAGTGATTATGTTGGCTGCAGACAACATAATGCTTTAGAAAGGTTAACATGTATTAGACTTTCGCTTGATTGGGTCGAGAGTGTTTGAGGTTTGAATTGGTTGTGGCAGTCGTCCTTGTTGCCTCTGAGACGCCGTGCAGCGGCGAGGGCATGTTTGACCTTGGTTGAGGGGCCTGATCAGCGGGAGGCTGAATGGACAGAGCAGAGAGAGGTCTGAGAGTTACGGGCCCATGTAGCTCAGTTGTTGAGGCGACGCGGCACCATGTTGAGGTCATGGAGCGCGGGATGCGCAGGTTTGAGCAGAGAGCATCGACTGAGGTATCGCCAGTAGTACCTCCAGCCTCGGCATTGTCGACTTCGACCCAGTTCGCACTGTGAGTAGTGCTGGAGCAGCGAGAGTTGCTGACCGGTTGTTGTTCATCGCCAGTTCCGTCCCCTGTAGATTTCGGGGTAGAGTAGGAGCCTTGGAAGGCTGAGAACTGGATTGCTGTTTGGGGAAGGTTGTTTGACGTTTTGTTCATCCAGGAGAAGCATCAGGTGCGCATGGTTGCGCACCTTTGGATTGGGACGCCGAGTGTTGGTGGCGTCGAGTTGTCCCGTTGGACCACTAGGAGAGTGGCCGAGGATTTGTAGCGAGTTTCTATGATTGTTGAGCAGAGGGCCCCTTGTCGCCCAGGATGAGGCCCAGAAGATTGATCAGGTTTGATAGGGGACTGCTTCGAGATGTTATCATTTTGGGTATTCTCGGCAAGCGACTTTAGATGCACCGATTGTGCATGCCCGATGGATTGACCGAGGATCAGCGATCACATCCAAGAGGGACGAAGAGCGAGGGACCAGCTCTAGAGAAAGGTGTCCAGCATCGTCGGATTTGGGGTAGTCGAGTGGGTTGAGGTTGTCAGGATTCCAGTCCCAGGATTATGAGCCTCAGAGGAGACAGAGACTAGGAGGTTCTCGATAGTCGAGGCACCAGTGGCAGTCTCAGGATGGCTGTGTCTTTTGCGGTGGCCACATTCATCGCCCTAGAGTGATTTCAGGGAAAGGGCGATGCTTTTCATGTGGACAGTCAGGACAACTTCAGGCAGAGTGTCCCAGAGTGGTGCTCTTGGATTTGCCACTTGCGACGGCACCCCACTACTCCTACAGGATGTTGAGGTTCATCCAACTTACCGGCAGGCTGATAGAGCCGTGATGCCGAGGCAATTTGAGCGAAGGCCACCAGCATCAATTTGTTGAGTTTGTGCAGCTGGCTGGAGAGCGCCAGGATAGTGGATCACATTTTATCAGATGTGGTTTCCTTGGGTCGTCGAAGTTAGAGCTTGTTGATGCCACACCGTGATATACGGTGGTGATGCCACGCCGTTGGTACACGGCAGTGATGCCACGTTGTGAGTACACAACAGCGAGGGTACTATGATGGTTCGAGCACAAACAGAATTGGTCTGCGTTCTGGTGGATGTCTTTGGGAGTCTGAGAGCGTTATGGAACCTTATAGCCGAGGGCTGTGCCCTGATAATGTTCAGGAACCAGTTAGGGCATTATGAGCTTTAGCGAGGTCAAGTGGATTGACCAATGCCCTGCCGCCCTTATGTTTGCATAATTGGGTTACGCCAGCTATGTGTGGACGGGTTGGTGGTCGTACCCGTCGTGGATGTTTGGATTACTTTCCAAGGCGACATAGAGCCTGAGGAGCACTTGGAGAGAGTGCTGCCACTTCTGAGAGAGAAGAAGTTTAATGCCAAGTTTAGAGAGCATGCTTTTAACTTTGAAAGGCTCTGTGGATTAGGCCATATGATTTCAGCTGAAAAAGGGACAGAGAACCCAACGAAGAGTAATACCCTACGAGTTGAGCCTAAACCACATTTCTGGCAGAGGTCCGAAGTTTTTGGAGTAAGTAGTGCCAGTGTAGCTTTGAAGAGTTAAAGCTGAGGTTGACGCCAGCGTCAATGTAGATGTTTGCCAGTGATTGGAAGAGTTTGGTTTGAGGAAACGTCAGCGGATAGAGTTTTCAGGATGTATGATTGATATCACAGTGTTATCCCGGAGAGGACATTATGGTCATGGACGCCTTGTTTAGGCGAGCAGGGCAACTTTGGAAATGAGATGGTCGATCTGTGAGTGCCACTTTGGAAACTTGGAATTGAGAGTTGGAAATTTGGGGTATGTCCCTGATGTTGGATTTCTTTTCCTGTAAAGGGATGTAAGAGTGCATTGTGGAGCTTTGAGCTTTTGTTGCTAAGGAGCAACGGAGAGGTCGCCAATTTGGGGCTTAGAGTTCGGATTTGAAAATCTTGATTTGTGGAAGCCTCTATCCGCGGGGATTTGTAGATCTAAGTTTATGCGGGGAGTTTGGTCCGCGAGAATTTATACAGCTGAAAGAAATATATTTGATCCCTAGCGTGTTTTGGATTTCACTTCTTTGGAATTGGACGAGGAATTGAGCTATTTTGAGCGACCGATGCATTTTGGCTTGTGAGACAAAGGAATCTTGCAGTCGAGTTATACCATGGCGAAGGTTCAGAGGAGCCTTTTGATGAGTGAAAGGCCACTTGAGAGCCGGGGATGAGTTGAGGATCTCCTACTTCCCTTGGATTGAGACACCCTCCTGAGTAATGGATTTATTTTGGGTTTCGAGGACGAAACCTTTTTAAGGAGGGGAGAGTGTAGAATACCGGGATTTCGTTTAGCGCGCCGACCTCGTGAGTTGGCATGGTGTGGATACATCGCCTAGAGCGTGTTCCATATTGGATTACAAATGAGTTCGGGTCGACTCGGATCAACGCGGTAGCCCCAGGTCGATTCGGGGTTTTCCGGGCTTTGTGCGCTGATTGAGTACTGGTTTCGGGGAAGCATTGACTCCACCGTGGTGTGCAGAAAATTGGGAAATACCTGGAACAGGTGTACTTTGGAATTACAGCGGATTTCGGGAGGTTCCGGGCTGACGCGGGGGACCCGAAGGTGAGAAGTGAGTTGGAACTGGCAATTTTGGAGCCGGTTTTTGGTTTGAGCACCCCGACTCAACGGTTGAGCTTTTTGAGGAGAAAAAGTTGTGGACACGGGTATTTTCATATTACAGCGGGGTTCGGGAGGTTTCGGGTCGATGCGGAGATCCCGAAGGCAAAAAGTGACTTGGAGTGGCCTAATTTGAATTAATTAAATTATTTAATTGATTAATTAGGGGGGGGGGGGTTTTGTTGCCTGTGAAGGATTGGATTTAAGTGTGAAAGGGGTTATGTTTTTTTTGGGTAGTGCATTAATTGCCCCAACCACCGTTATTAATTAGCCTGATGCTAATTAATTGCCCGCCACCTCACCTTCTTCTTCTTCATAAAGAAGCAGAGCAAATGATAAGAAACAGAGGAAAAGAAAAGGAGAGAAAAGAAGGAAGAAGAAAAGGAAGGAAAGAAGGAAAAGAGAAGGAATAGATGAAGTTTTGATGGTGGAACTTCCTGCTAAGAGCCATGAGGCTGTGTGGAGCGAGCGAGGAGCGGCGCGCGCGCGACGGCTCTAAGGCAGTTTTTTTTTAGAAGAAGCTTGGCATTTCTTTTTTGGGTTTGGTTTGGTGGTTGGTGTGCTGGACTCGCTGTCCATGGTGGGTGTGGCTGCAGCAAGGGGAGCTGCGAGGAGGCGGTGGCCGTGCGGGTGCGCAAAGGTGCGCGCACGGCAGGCGCGGACTGCGGCGCGGGCGCACATGGGGGCCGCGCGCAGCAAGCGCTAGGCTACTGCTCGCGCGCAGCTTGGCGGCGCGCAGCAGGGCGGGCCGCTCGGGCGCCGTGCGGTTGGCCCAAGGGCACCGCGCGGCTAGCGCAAGGGCGCGCGCGCAGCGGCACCAGGGCGCTGCGCGGGCGCCAGGGGCGCCCCGCGCAGCAGCGCCTGGCGCTGCGCGGGCGCCAGGGGGCGCGCGCGCAGCGGGCCGCGTGCACTGCGCGGGCGCCATGGGCGCCGCGCGCAGTTGCTGCGGCCGCCGCACAGCAGGGCAGGCGCTGCGCGGCGGGCCCCGGGTGCCGCACGGCAGGCGCGAGCGCGCGCTGGCGGCGGCAGCGCCGCGCGCATCGACGCGAGCGTGGGTTGTTTCCCGCGTGGGCTCGCGACATCTTCGTCGGCCGGAGCCGGTTTTAGGCCGTCAGTTTCGTGTTTTGTGCCGTGAACAGACTGATGAGTTTTCCTTTTTCCTCTTTTGTGTTTGGTTCAGCGGCTTGGTGCGCGCGGTAAGCTGGGCGCCGCGCGAGCAGTGGGAGCTGACAGGGAGCTCGCGCGCGGTTTTCTCCTGACTGTGTGGCGGGTTTTTGGAATTTCATCAGAGCAAAGTGATGAGAGTCTTTTTTTGCTGGACTTGGTGTGTGTTGAGTTGTGGCCTTATGTGAGCAGGGAAAGTTTTGTGTGTGTAAATATTTATTGGTTTAGTGTTAAGTGATGTTCGTGAGCTGGTGGATTTTTTTTGGGTGCTGTGAGAGGTGTATTGTTATGCTGTGAGCCTTGTGTGAGGGATTATGTGTATTTGGGCTTTTGAGTGTGCTGAAGGTTAATTATGTGTGCTAGGGAGCTTGTAAAGAAGTGGATTATGGATTTTTGGTAGATTATTTTTGTGTGCATATTCTTTTGAGTGTTCAGCTGCTGTTAGTGGAATGTGGAGTACTCAGATCCTTGTTTGCACTGTGTTTGACCGTGAAGTGAGCCAAAATACGCGTAGATCTTTGTAGTGGACTCGAGGAAGTTTTTTGGAGCTTCCGAGATTTTTTCGGGATTTGCGGCACGATTTTCGAGGTTTCGTCAGTCCGAGGTTCCAGCACTTCACCGACTTCAGCTTTTGCCTGCGGAAAGCGTCCCAGGTGGGTTGGAATTTCTCCGAAATGTATAGAATGCCCTTTAAAGCTATTGAATGCAATTTGATTATAATAATCATGCTATTTTCACAGTTTTAATTTGATAGTGGCCTGGAATTTTCTGTAAAATTCGTGGGAACCCCAGATTATTTTTAGTAGACTCCTGATACTATATGACACTAGACTGCATGTTCTTTTGGCATTTATTTTGCACCCTGATCGTTTCAAAAATCGAGGAAACCCGTTTTAAGGAAAAATCAGCTTTCTTTAAATGTGGTTTTAAATCAGGAATTCCCCAGGGTTATGGCTTTGGTTCAGGGTGTTTCTGACCTCGTGCCTGGGGGCCGAGGGGTCTCTTTTCGAGCCTTGGGATGAGTTATAGTGTCTTTTGCGTTTAGAGCTTCTGATGAGATTATTCTAGATCATGAGTCATGTACCTTTGATTTGATAGTGGAGGGGTTTTTTTCCCACTTAGTTATGAGAGTTTTGGGGTTCTGACAGATCGAGTCGTAGAGGGTTCTCCGACAGATTATGTGAGGACTTACTTGGGCATTTCCTGTTGAGTCGTGGAGTCTTATTCAGACTGAGTTGTGCTTTGAGCACCGAGTTGCCGATCTATTTGATCGTGGACCATAGCCTGCATAGGCCGCTTTTTTTTTGAGACAGATGAGATGCTTGATACTCGTTGGGGTCGCTCCCCTCGGGTCACGCTCCGGATGCGTAGATTGTGTACTTGCCCCTGGCCGAGTTACCAGGTAGTTACTTGCCCCTGGCCGAGTTACCAGGTGGTTGCATGCCCTGGCCGAGTTACCAGGTGGTTGCATGCCCTGGTCGAGTTACCAGATGGTTGCATGCCCTGGCCGAGTTACCAAGTAGTTACTTGCCCCTGGCCGAGTTACCAGGTGGTTGCATGCCCTGGCCGAGTTACCAGATGGTTGCATGCCCTGGCCGAGTTACCAGGTAGTTACTTGCCCCTGGCCGAGTTACCAGGTGGTTGCATGTCCTGGCCGAGTTACCAGATGGTTGCATGCCCTGGCCGAGTTACCAGATGGTTGCATGCCCTGGCCGAGTTACCAGGTAGTTACTTGTCCCTGGCCGAGTTACCAGGTGGTTGCATGCCCTGGCCGAGTTACTAGGTAGTTACTTGCCCCTGGCCGAGTACCAGGTGGTTACATGCCCCTGGCCGAGTTACCAGGTGGTTGCGTGTCCCTGGCCGAGATACCAGGTGGACTCTTGAGTAAGATTGAGATAGTCAGTTTAGAACACCCCACGTAATCCCGTCCTCTTTTGGATGCGTGGTAGTGGGCAGGTGCGTTCCTGGACGACAGGCGCAGGCTGGACTGCGCCAGTTTTGGCAGTCATCGAGATTGGGAGATATGAGCGGGTGGTCACATATCATGTTATTGATAGAGCTTTCTTGAGCCTTGATTGAGTTATTTTAGCTGTAGTTTTCTTTCAGCTTATCTATCTACCTATCTATCTGCTTTCTATCTGTTTTGCCTCCAGTAGACTTAGTGGGCATACCGTGGATATTGGGACGGTACCCACTGAGATCTGCCTTCTGCAGTAGATCTCACACCCGCTGCGGTGACAGGTTGAGGCAGCTGTTCCGGCTTGGTTCGTGCGGAGACAGCAGATCTGGTGAGGACGCAGCCGATTAGTTCCTTACCAGCATTGAGAGTCAGAGGTAGATGTACCCTGTTAGTTTATGTTCCACTTTTGTACTGAGAGGGTGAGGCTGGTATTTCATATTTCTTTTGAGAGATTTGTATGGAGGATTATATTAGTGGAACTTTATTGTTTTCAGTTGTTCAGTATTTTTGTAAGCTACTAGTTCTATTTACCTCTCTGATACATATGTAGCATTAGATCTTTTGCAGGGTAGACGCTTCGTCTGTACGGCAGTTTCCGTACAGATGGCGGATCTGTTGGCGAGCCCGGGTCGCAGTTTCGACCCCGGGGCGTGACACAGAGGTAGATGTACCCTGTATTTTATGTTTCCTCTTTTGTACTGGACAGTCTGAGCGATTGGTGAGGCTTTGTATTTTATTTGACAGTTGAGAGATGTTGTATTGAGGATGATTTTATTATATCAGATGTTCAGTGGTTTATTCTATAGCATTTGGTTATTAGTTTCAGCTCTGATACATGTATAGCTATAAATTTGACTTGCAGGGTAGACGCTTCGTCTGTGCGGCAGTTTTCGTACAGATGGCGGATCTGTTGGCGAGCCCGGGTCGCAGTTTCGACCCTGGGGCGTGACATTGGAGGTGGTTCACCCACTTAGCTTTGTGAGTTTTGCGGGTTCTTGCAGATCGAGTCGTGGAGGTTTCCCGACTCAGCCATGGGTCGTGCATTATCAGATTGAGTCGTTAAGGGTTCTCTGACATAGCTGTGAGAGTGTTTGGACTTTCTTGATTGAGTCGTGGTTCTTTTCCGACTGAGTTGTGCTAGTTGAGCATTGAGTTTCCAATCTGTTTGATCGTGGATCATAGCCTGCATGTGCCGCTTATGAGACAGTTGAGACTGATGAGATACTTGAGTTCGGTGGGATCGCTCCCCTCGAGCTACGCCCCGGGTGCGTGTGGATGATGCGACTAGTTGATACACTAGAGTTTGCTTGAGATTGAGATAGTCCGTGTGGGACGCCCTACGTAAGTCCCGTCCCAGTGTGGATGAGGTGGCAGTAGGTTTGGCGCATGCTTGACTGGACCCTATGAGGCAGTCATTGAGATTGGGTGATATGAGCAGGTAGTTACATATTATCTTCCTATATGGGTTCTTCCCTTGAGCATTGATGCTGAGGCATTTTAGTAGTAGCGAGAGTATGCATAGCATGTGTATGATAGAGTTTCCTTTTGAGCATTATGATTGAGACATATTAGCTGTTGTTTTCTTTCAGCTTACCCTTTATCTATCCATCTGCATACCTATCTGTTTTGCCTCCAGTAGACTTAGTGGGCATACCGTGGATATTGGGACGGTACCCACTGAGATCTACCTTCTGCAGTAGATCTCACACCCGCTGCGGTGACAGGTTTTCTGAGGCTGCTGTTCCGGCTTAGCTCGCGCGGAGACAGCTGATCGAGGTGAGAACGTGGCCGAGTAGTTCCTTACCAGCATTTTGAGTTCGAGGTAGATGTACCCTGTTATTTTATGTTTCCACTTATGTACTGGACATTCTGAGAGATCTGTGAGGATTGTACTTGTATTTTCATAGTTGTGAGATGTTGTATTGAGGATGATTTTGTTTATATTAGATGTTCAGTGGATTTCTGTAGCTATTAGTCTTATTTTCGTCTCTGATACATGTTAGCTATAGATCTTTTGCAGGGTAGACGCATCGTCTGTGCGGCAATTTCTGTATAGACGGTGGATCTGTTGGCGGGCCTGGGTCGCAGTTCGACTCCGGGGCGTGACACGGCAACCCACAGCCCCAGGCCATCGAAAACGCCGAACGCTCGCAATAGCCGCACGCGCCGCTGCCGTTGCGCGCGCGGCGCCCGCGCGCCGCTGCCAACCGCCGCCCGCTCGGCGCTGCCGCGCGGCGCTGCTGCTGCAGCTGCGCGGTGCTGCCGCGGCAGCTGCGCGCAGACCTGGGCCAACTGCCCGGCGCATGGGCCCGCCGCGTGGCGGCCCAGCCCACTACACGCGCCCCCCTGCGAGGGCTGGCAGCGCGCCCCCGCAGCGCGCGCAGTGCGGCGCCCACTGCGCATGCCGGCAGCGTGCCCCCGCAGTGCGCGCAGCGCGGCGCCCACTGCACGCGCTCCCTGCGCGCCCATGCTGCGCGGCGCCGCCTCTGCGCGGCGCCGCCTCTGCGCGGCGCCCGCAGCGCGCGGCCCCTGCCGGGCGCGCCCGCGGCGCGCGCCACTGCAGCGCGGCTCCCGCCTCAGTGCGGCGCCCGCTGCGCGCCCCTCTTCTGCGCGCGCAGCGCTCCTGCTTGCTGCTCGCGACGCCCATGGGCGCCCGCGCAGCCTCAGCACCAGCCGTGCGCGGCGCACTTGCGCGGCCGCGCGGCTCCCGGCTGCGGCCTCCAACGCGCACTCCGCCAGATGGACAAGCAGTCCAAACCACACAAAACCATTAATCCAAGCTTTCTCTCTCTCTCTCTCTCAAAAAAACTGCACATACCTCGTTGAGCTTGACGCGCGCGCTCTCCGCTCTCTCCACTCGGCTTCACGCAGGGGACACCACCACCATCCTAAAAATCCAAATTTTCCCTCTCCTCCCTTCTTCTTCTTCTCTTTTTCCTTCCTCTGTTCCTTTCTTATTCTTCTGTTTTGCAAGAGGAAAGAGATGATGACGTGGCAGAGATAATTAAGGATGGCCTTAATTAAGGGGATGGTGGTAGGCAGCTGTAGAAACGGGATTAAATAATCCCTCAACTCCAAAAATGTCTAATCTCACTTCTTCATAATCCTTCTCTTTAATTTTCTCTTTCTCTTAATCCTTAACTTCATAGACTAAAGCCAATAATTAAATAAATGAATTAAATAATCCAAGAATAGCCACTCCAACTCACTTTTTGCCTTCGGGGCCTCCGCATCAGTCCGGAACCTCCCGAACTCCGCTGTAATCTGAAAATACACATGTCCAAAGCTTTCCTCACTCAAAAAGCTCAACTGTAGAGTCGATGTCCTCAATCCAAAAACCGGCTCCCATAACTGCCAACTCCAACTCACTTTTTGCCTTCGGGGCCTCCGCACCAGTCCGAAACCTCCCGAACTCCGTTGTAATCCAAAAATACACATGTTACAATCATATTCTAATATTTCAGTGCACAACTGTCGAGTCGAGGCTCTACAAACCGTCCTCAAGCAGCGCACAATGCCCGGAAAAATTTCGATTCAAGCTGGGGCTTCCGCGTCGATCCGACTCAACCCGAACTCATCTAAAAACATATATGGAACACGCCCGAGGCGATTTCTCCGCACCACGCCATCTTGCGAGGTCGATACACTCTACAAAGTCCCGGTACTCTACAAATGGTCTCTTATCCAATCTGTCAACTTCGTATGTAGGATAGTGAGGAGTGTTATCAGTGATATGACAACATACATAAGCGCTAAGAGCAATAAGGAATTATTCGATAATATTCTTTCTAATGCCATAGATTGATGCAATTGATTAGCCAACCTTTCTTTCTTTTTTTACTTTACTAAACTAAACTTTCGGCTCATTTGAGATGACTCCAACCATTGTTGAATACACTGTCTTGCTCAATGTGCCAAGGACCAGTCTAGACAAACCCTTTTGCATGAGCGGAGGGTTCCAGAGAAAACTCGCCAAAATGATGGCAATCATGAAAAACCAGAAAGAAGCGATACCGGCGATACCCATCGAGCTAAGAGCCAGCCCATTGGGAAATCCGCTCTCAGTTCCCATTCATTTGAGAGAAGTCCTTAAGTCAAGCCTCAACTCAATCTCAAGCAAATCGAGGCTTGTCGTAGATAAGTGATTGAGACCTTCCCAACTATTATTGATCGAGGGTTGGTCGTAGATGAACTCGCTGGTGGAGTCTACACAAGCACTTTCCACCCTGAATCTCAACAACTTAACCGGGGTCCTAGATCCACGAAAAGAGAGGGGCAAAAGCAACTGCCTCTTTCCCCTAGCTCTCCTACCTGAGATCTCCACTATCACTACTTGAAAGGACGGGCAATCGATCGTCCGCTCGTCCGCATCCGCTACTTACATGCATGTCGTCCTGATCGATCATACCAATTCTTATTGAGAATCGGGGATGGAATTCTAGTCCTTAGTTCGGTGTATGTACCGCATTCTTCTTTAGTCTTTATTCCAAACAAGGAATCTTCCTTATTTTATTAAACCCAAGCCAAGATTGAGGAACCATACACTCTCCCTTTGGGATTGCCCAACTAAATAAAGGTTCGATGGTAATTGAAGCAGGTTTCGTTTCTCTCATAGCCTCATGGCTCGTGTCAGATTAAGATCTAGAATAGGAATATAAGTAGATCTATGTGGGTGCCCAACAAGAGTTGCAGCAAAGGTAATGTCGCATTCTATTTTCACCTGTTGGAAATAAGTATTCATTCTCCAGGATCCGCTTTTGCTTTTGGATTTCTAGTTTCACTGTAGTAAAAAGCAGCAATAGTCTTGGTTTTCTGAGCGGAATCAGAAGAGAAGGTGGGATTTCAAGTGAAAGCTTCTGTTAAGTTTTGTGGCCTCTCTCTTGGCCTACGAGCCACTTTCCATTTTCTTAGTGCGTAGAGATGTTGTTAAGCTTGAGCTAACTAGCCAATGTTGGTATTGTTTGTTGTTTTTCTTTCATTGATGGATCGACCAATGCAATGGGAATTGGTTGGTTGGCTTTGCTCCTAGATCAGGACGAGAAGTGGGAGATATGAATACAAGAGCTGAAGGAGCTTGTGAGGTCCCGGAATCCCCGGCGTAGGAGTTACTGGTTGTTGGGCAGCTTTTTGTGGCCGTTGGGAGTGTTGGTGCGCGTGTCGGGCCCAAGAAATGAATTTGTGATGCAATTTTGGATTTGCTTGCATCACTGGAGGCCTGCGTGGGTTGCGCGCAATTTGGACACAAGTGGTGGACTTCGGGCTTAAATGGAGACCCCGTGGGATTTGGATGACCCGTCGGGTGTTTAGAAGTGATTTCGCGCGATTCTGATGTCAAAATTAGACTCCGGGTGAAGTCCGGATAAAAGTTACCTCTCCGGTCGCCTTCGGGAATTTTTAGAGTTGAAATTGGACAATTTGGACTTTAAAAATGGACCCGGCGCGAAAATCGGATTGAGTGGGCATTCGACAAATTTTCGGATGAGAAATTGGAGAAACGGACATCGTTTTTGGATTCAGAGCGCGAAATCGCTAAGAATGGACTATTTATTTGTTGGTTTTGGAGCCCGGATAAATTGCACGTTTTTCGAGGCATGCGGCGCGAATCTCGAGGCGGGCGCGTGGCACGGATCCCGAGGCGATCGCGGCGCGCGAGTCAAGGCTCGCGGATCGAGGCGGCGTGCGGACGGGACGGGGCGCAGGCGCCTGCAGCGCGGAATGCGCAGGGGCCGCCACGTGGCGGCCCCCCGTTGGCGCCCGCGCGGGCGGGGGACACGCGCGCCCGTGTAACGGGCGCGTGTCCCGCGCCTGTGCGTGGTGCGGTGCAACGCGCCCGTGTGGCGGGCGCGTTGCATCGCGCCACGTGGCGCGCTGGGCGCGTGCGTGGACCCGGCGCACGCGCCCAGCCCGTGGACCGGCCGGTTGGGGCTTCCCCATTGGTCCACGTGGTGGACCGGCTCCGTGGACCGGCCTGGTGGACCGCCCCTTCTCCTCTTCTTTTCTTCTTCTTCTTCTTCCTCCCCGCACCGCCATTCCCTTTCTTTCCTTCTTTCTTCTGCAACCGAGAGCGAGAGGGAGTGAGGAGGGAGGTGGCGTGAGGTGCGGCGGCGCGTCGTGGACTCCGTTTTGCGTGCGAGGACGCCCGGCGGAGTGGTTCGGCGACGGCGGCGCAAACGTGTAAGTCCCGTGTGTTGATTTTGCTGTATTTTTGTACAGTTTTTGGAGCGTCCTTTTAGACTGTAATTACCCCCACTGTGCACCGTTTTGCGTGCGGACCCCGTTTTGCGGGCGGATCCTGGCACCGTGCACCGTTTTGCGTGCGGACTCCGGCACTGTGCACCGTTTTGCGTGCGGACTCCGGCACTGTGCACCGTTTTGCGTGCGGACCCCGTTTTGCGTGTGGATCCGGCACCGTGCACCGTTTTGCGTGCGGACTCCGGCACCGTGCACCGTTTTGCGTGCGGACCCCGTTTTGCGGGCGGATCCTGGCACCGTGCACCGTTTTGCGTGCGGACTCCGGCACCGTGCACCGTTTTGCGTGCGGACCCCGTTTTGCGGGCGGATCCTGGCACCGTGCACCGTTTTGCGTGCGGACTCCGGCACCGTGCACCGTTTTGCGTGCGGACCCCGTTTTGCGGGCGGATCCTGGCACCGTGCACCGTTTTGCGTGCGGACTCCGGCACTGTGCACCGTTTTGCGTGCGGACTCCGGCACCGTGCACCGTTTTGCGTGCGGACTCCGTTTTGCGTGCGGATCCTGACACCGTGCACCGTGTTATGTGCAGACTCCGTTTCTGGTGCGGACTCCGGCGGCGTGCTCCGTTTTGCGTGCGGACTCCGGCGGCGTGCCCCGTTTGCGTGCGGATCGCGTGGAGGCCAATTGCAAGTGTCTACGAGCAATTGGTGGCAAATCGAGGTGGGTGGCCTTATCTCCAAGTTTTATGGACTGTACAGTATTTCTACTGTTGTAGGACTATGCATGATAGCTTATTTCATTGTGTAGCATGCTATATTGTAGGAATTGTTATTCCTTTTATTATCTGTTAATATAGTTATCTTGGAACTTGACCTAGCACCCCCGTCATATGCTGCATGTGTAACCAGACCAGTAGAAAACCCTCACTTGGGCTAGGGTTATTTATGCTTAGACATCCACACTGTTTTTACATCCCTGGACATAGTGTTTTCTCGCCCGGATAGTGGGCCGAGAGGTCGGGACTTGCTTTTAGTGTGGGATGCTTTTGCACTCTTGCTTGGGAGCAGAGTGGAGTCTGGTACTTGTAGCGGGTTGCTTATCTGTGCGGGGAGCCGTTTGGGTAAACGGTAGTCCCGAGAGGTCTTGTTTCCTTTTACGTTGTCGTGGGAGGGAGCCGTTGAGTAGACGGCAGTCCCGGGCCGTCGAGTGTCTTCCGGTCCGTCTTGTTGGGAACCGTTGGGGTTGACGGTGGTCCCAGGTCGTTGAGTGTTGTCCGACCTGTTTTGTTACCCTGAGTTGTGGGTCGTTCCTGGCTGTGGAGTATCTCCAGCCAGTAAGCTTTGTGCTGCGAGCTGTTGGAGAGGCTAGTGTCTCGTGTTTCGAGTTAGCCGATCAGCTGAGTCGTCGAGAGTGCTCCGACTGTTACGCGAGATTTTTGGGGATCTTGAGTCCTACCGTTCTGTGAGTGAGCGTGGATTTGGACTAGCCTGCATATGCCAATGCGTGATTACTCTATGCCGCGCCGTTTTCCTCAGTTGGGGCCGCGCCCCTTGAGATGCCGCTGTGGATGCGATGGTTGGCCTGTTGAGGCAGTTTTGCGCGAGGGATGAGTTAGTCGGACAGGACGCCCCACGTAAATCCCGTCCTCATGTGGATGTGTGGTAGTGGGCAGGAGCGTTCCTAGTCGACAGGCGCGGGCTTGGCTGGACCTTTGAGGTAGTCAGTTCGATTGGGACGATTGAGCACCTTGGGTGCGAGTGGTCTCATTTACTTTCTTCTGTTCCACTTTTGAGTGTCTAGATAGAGGCATGATAGCTGTAGAGTAGATCCAGCTTTTCTTATTCTGTTTTCCTTGCCTGTTATCTTTTACCTCTAGTAGACTTGGTGGGCAGACCGTTGGACTTGTTGACGGCACCCACTGAGAACTACTGTGGGAAGTAGTTCTCACACCCGTCGTGGTGTCTTTTCCCCAGGGGCTTCTTCTATCGTTCCTGTGCTCCTGTTGCTGATCCTTCTGGCCGAGGCGAGGGAGTCGCGAGCTAGTTCCCTACCCGTCGTTGGAGTGTAGCTGTACCCCTTCAGAGGAGAGCTCCAGTTGATTAGTTCACTTCTTTTACTCTGTTGAGAGACTATTGTAGTGAGGATATTCTTGTATCGAGAGTTTTGTACACTGATGTATTTATTGGAGATACCTCCCTTTTGAGTCTTGTATCAGAGGACTTTGTTTACGATCATATTTGGGAGATGGATATGGTTTTATTTTCAGTTGTACAGTGTTTGATCTTCAGTTTTTAGTAGTCTACTTTCAGCTCTCTGATACCTGTTTACTGTAGATGTTCTTTCTGCAGGTTAGACGCTTCGTCTGTACGGCAGTTTCCGTACAGATGGCGGATCTGTTGGCGAGCCCGGGTCGCAGTTTTCGACCCCGGGGCGTGACAGATTAGAGTGGTATCAGAGCCTAGGTTGTAGGTCGTGGTGGACTTAGAAACCCTAGGCTTGTGGTTGGATATTAGGACGACTACGTGAGAGTCGTGACTTTTAGCGAGAGTCCTGATTGAGTTTTTACCTCTCCCAAGAGACGGGATGAGAGATTGGCATGTTTATTTTCCTAAACGATTATGTTCGCTGCCGAACAACATGATGCTATGGAATGGATGACATGCCTTAGACTTTCGCTGGATTGGGTCGTATGGTTGTTGTGTCCTGACGTTTGCTATTGTGCAGCGGTTTGCGATACCCCTGTGACGTCATGTTGTGATAGGACACACCCCGCACCTGATGAGTACCCGCAGCGGGAGACGGAGCTATCAGAACAGTGCGAGACCCAGGAGGATATTTTTCCTGGCTGAGTTACCAGGAGGGCATTTTCCCTGGCTGAGTTACCAGGAGGATATTTTCCCTGGCTGAGTTACCAGATGGATAATTATCACTGGCCGAGTTACCAGATGGATAATTATCACTGGCCGAGTTACCAGATGGATAATTATCACTGGCCGAGTTACCAGATGGATAATTATCACTGGCCGAGTTACCAGATGGATAATTATCACTGGCCGAGTTACCAGATGGATAATTATCCCTGGCCGAGTTACCAGATGGATAATTATCACTGGCCGAGTTACCAGATGGATAATTATCACTGGCCGAGTTACCAGATGGATAATTATCACTGGCCGAGTTACCAGATGGATAATTATCACTGGCCGAGTTACCAGATGGATAATTATCACTGGCCGAGTTACCAGATGGATAATTATCACTGGCCGAGTTACCAGATGGATAATTATCACTGGCCGAGTTACCAGATGGATAATTATCACTGGCCGAGTTACCAGATGGATAATTATCACTGGCCGAGTTACCAGATGGATAATTATCGCTGGCCGAGTTACCAGATGGATAATTATCACTGGCCGAGTTACCAGATGGATAATTATCACTGGCCGAGTTACCAGATGGATAATTATCGCTGGCCGAGTTACCAGATGGATAATTATCGCTGGCCGAGTTACCAGATGGATAATTATCGCTGGCCGAGTTACCAGATGGATAATTATCACTGGCCGAGTTACCAGATGGATAATTATCGCTGGCCGAGTTACCAGATGGATAATTATCACTGGCCGAGTTACCAGATGGATAATTTTTCTGGCCGAATTACCAGGAGGATACTTTCCACTGGCCGAGCTACCAGAGACGATGCCGCCCAGTGAGAGGCGATGCCGCCTAGTGATTGGCGATGCCGCCCAGTGAGAGGCGATGCCGCCTAGTGATTGGCGATGCCGCCCAGTGAGGGGCGATGCCGCCCAGTGAGAGGCGATGCCGCCAGTGAGTGGCGATGCTACCCAGTGAGGGGCGATGCCGCCCAGTGAGTGGCGATGCTACCCAGTGAGGGGCGATGCCGCCCAGTGAGAGGCGATGCCGCCCAGTGAGGGGCGATGCCGCCCAATGAGTGGCGATGCCGCCTAGTGAGTGGCGAAGGTTTGGCCTGTTGAGGCGATTTTCACCTCAGGCCGAGTTACCAGGTGGTTATTTTAGTGAGATTGAGATGATCTGACTGGACGCCGAGATTTGATGGCGTCGAGTTCGTCCTGATGGACTACCGGGAGCGTCTCCAGCCGTGAGTGGCGTGTTGACATAGTTTCCCGCTTTAAACAAGAGGGACCGAATCCCTGAGCGGTAAAGGAGAGAAAACTTCGATAGACTGAGCCTAGAGTCTGTTCGTGTTTGATTGGGGTTATAGGCACCGGTCTTTCGGAATTTTTGGATCTTTGCCGCGTCAGTCGGTTCTTCTCGCCTATGAGTGGGGTGTTGCTGTGAGTTGAGTCGTTGAGGGTTCTCCGACATAGCTGTGAGAGTGCTAGGGCATTTGCATTGATGTATGGGCTAGAGATAGGACCTTTAGCTTGTGCTCGTGAGGTTCAGATACCTGATCACGTGTTGCACATAGATGGGAGTTATTGGTCCTGCCCAGTGCAGTTGGGGCCCTGGTTTTTGCCTGTTGATCTTTTGGCCCTTCCTCAGCTCCGGGTTTTCGAGGTAGTGTTGGGTATAGGACTGTGAAGATCTGAGACCTTGATGCTTGAGTATACCACACCGTTGATGCACGGTGATGATGCCACACCGTTGGTGCACGGTGGTGATGCCACGCCGTTGGTGCACGGCAGTGATGCCACACCGTTGATGCACGGTGATGATGCCACACCGTTGGTGCACGGTGGTGATGCCACGCCGTTGGTGCACGGCAGTGATGCCACGCCGTTGGTGCACGGCAGTGATGCCACACCGTTGATGCACGGTGATGATGCCACACCGTTGGTGCACGGTGGTGATGCCACGCCGTTGGTGCACGGCAGTGATGTCACACCGTTGATGCACGGTGATGATGCCACACCGTTGGTGCACGGTGGTGATGCCACGCCGTTGGTGCACGGTGGTGATGCCACGCCGTTGGTGCACGGCAGTGATGCCACGCCGTTGGTGCACGGCAGTGATGCCACGCCGTTGATGCACGGTGGTGATGTCACGCCGTTGATGCACGGTGGTGATGCCACGCCGTTGGTGCACGGCAGTGATGCCACGCCGTTGGTGCACGGTGATGATGCCACACCGTTGGTGCACGGTGATGATGCCACGCCGTTGGTGCACGGTGGTGATGCCACGCCGTTGGTGCACGGCAGTGATGCCACGCCGTTGGTGCACGGCAGTGATGTCACACCGTTGATGCACTGTGATGATGCCACACCGTTGGTGCACGGCAGTGATGCCACGCCGTTGGTGCACGGCAGTGATGCCACGCCGTGGGTGCACGGCTGTGACGCCACGTTGTAGATGCACAACGGTGAGAGTTTTGTGGATGTTTCGGACTGTGACCGCGAGTTGGGCATCAGCTTTATGATCGCCTTGTGAGCCAGTTTTCAGTCCCGTTCACCGACGGTTTGTTCCCGTCAGGGTGTTCTTTTTAGTTGAGGGATCGACTTCGACCCGAGGGTCCGTTGGGGTTTTGCTAGCATGTTGAGCTGAGCGACCAACGGCGGCACGAGATTGTGCCTTTTGAGGATCCCTTTTGATGGTAGCCTGCAATTGTGTAGTCCACTCGAGTGGGTTCGGATCGGGAAGTAACCAAGTGAAGACCCCAGCTTTTTGGATTCCCTTCCCTATTGGATGAATGTGCGGGTATGCTGCGGGTCGTCATGTTGAGATTGGCAGCATGTTGTGGTTTGGTGCGTGTTACACTTGTGGTTTTCCCGTTCCCCCCAGCCTTTGTGAGGAGCCCTGTGGTTTCCCACGTCTCAGCTCAGTAGGGATGTGTTTTCCTCGCCCGTGATTTACTTGGCCCTTTGAGATCCGTGATTAGTGGAGTACGATGGACGCCCGTTGCAAATTCTGGCTCGAGAGATGAGAGAATTGCACATCGGGTCATACCGTACTCGTTGTTGTTGCGGTGTAATCACGAGGAGCGAGTGGAGTTTGAGGAGCTGGAGACGTATTGTTAGATACCTAGCCATGGTATTCTTGACTCCTGATGGGCTTGATTTAGTTTCGAGGACGAAACTTTCTTTTAGTGGGGGAGGATGTGAGGTCCCGGAATCCCCGGCGTAGGAGTTACTGGTTGTTGGGCAGCTTTTTGTGGCCGTTGGGAGTGTTGGTGCGCGTGTCGGGCCCAAGAAATGAATTTGTGATGCAATTTTGGATTTGCTTGCATCACTGGAGGCCTGCGTGGGTTGCGCGCAATTTGGACACAAGTGGTGGACTTCGGGCTTAAATGGAGACCCCGTGGGATTTGGATGACCCGTCGGGTGTTTAGAAGTGATTTCGCGCGATTCTGATGTCAAAATTAGACTCCGGGTGAAGTCCGGATAAAAGTTACCTCTCCGGTCGCCTTCGGGAATTTTTAGAGTTGAAATTGGACAATTCGGACTTTAAAAATGGACCCGGCGCGAAAATCGGATCGAGTGGGCATTCGACAAATTTTCGGATGAGAATTTGGAGAAACGGACATCGTTTTTGGATTCAGCGCGCGAAATCGCTAAGAATGGACTATTTATTTGTTGGTTTTGGAGCCCGGATAAATTGCGCGTTTTTCGAGGCATGCGGCGCGAATCTCGAGGCGGGCGCGTGGCACGGATCCCGAGGCGATCGCGGCGCGCGAGTCAAGGCTCGCGGATCGAGGCGGCGTGCGGACGGGACGGGGCGCAGGCGCCTGCAGCGCGGAATGCGCAGGGGCCGCCACGTGGCGGCCCCCCGTTGGCGCCCGCGCGGGCGGGGGACACGCGCGCCCGTGTAACGGGCGCGTGTCCCGCGCCTGTGCGTGGTGCGGTGCAACGCGCCCGTGTGGCGGGCGCGTTGCATCGCGCCACGTGGCGCGCTGGGCGCGTGCGTGGACCCGGCGCACGCGCCCAGCCCGTGGACCGGCCGGTTGGGGCTTCCCCATTGGTCCACGTGGTGGACCGGCTCCGTGGACCGGCCTGGTGGACCGCCCCTTCTCCTCTTCTTTTCTTCTTCTTCTTCTTCCTCCCCGCACCGCCATTCCCTTTCTTTCCTTCTTTCTTCTGCAACCGAGAGCGAGAGGGAGTGAGGAGGGAGGTGGCGTGAGGTGCGGCGGCGCGTCGTGGACTCCGTTTTGCGTGCGAGGACGCCCGGCGGAGTGGTTCGGCGACGGCGGCGCAAACGTGTAAGTCCCGTGTGTTGATTTTGCTGTATTTTTGTACAGTTTTTGGAGCGTCCTTTTAGACTGTAATTACCCCCACTGTGCACCGTTTTGCGTGCGGACCCCGTTTTGCGGGCGGATCCTGGCACCGTGCACCGTTTTGCGTGCGGACTCCGGCACTGTGCACCGTTTTGCGTGCGGACTCCGGCACCGTGCACCGTTTTGCGTGCGGACCCCGTTTTGCGGGCGGATCCTGGCACCGTGCACCGTTTTGCGTGCGGACTCCGGCACCGTGCACCGTTTTGCGTGCGGACCCCGTTTTGCGGGCGGATCCTGGCACCGTGCACCGTTTTGCGTGCGGACTCCGGCACCGTGCACCGTTTTGCGTGCGGACCCCGTTTTGCGGGCGGATCCTGGCACCGTGCACCGTTTTGCGTGCGGACTCCGGCACTGTGCACCGTTTTGCGTGCGGACTCCGGCACCGTGCACCGTTTTGCGTGCGGACTCCGTTTTGCGTGCGGATCCTGACACCGTGCACCGTGTTATGTGCAGACTCCGTTTCTGGTGCGGACTCCGGCGGCGTGCTCCGTTTTGCGTGCGGACTCCGGCGGCGTGCCCCGTTTGCGCAGCGGATCGCGTGGAGGCCAATTGCAAGTGTCTACGAGCAATTGGTGGCAAATCGAGGTGGGTGGCCTTATCTCCAAGTTTTATGGACTGTACAGTATTTCTACTGTTGTAGGACTATGCATGATAGCTTATTTCATTGTGTAGCATGCTATATTGTAGGAATTGATATTCCTTTTATTATCTGTTAATAGAGTTATCTTGGAACTTGACCTAGCACCCCCGTCATATGCTGCATGTGTAACCAGACCAGTAGAAAACCCTCACTTGGGCTAGGGTTATTTATGCTTAGACATCCACACTGTTTTTACATCCCTGGACATAGTGTTTTCTCGCCCGGATAGTGGGCCGAGAGGTCGGGACTTGCTTTTAGTGTGGGATGCTTTTGCACTCTTGCTTGGGAGCAGAGTGGAGTCTGGTAGCTGTAGCGGGTTGCTTATCTGTGCGGGGAGCCGTTTGGGTAAACGGTAGTCCCGAGAGGTCTTGTTTCCTTTTACGTTGTCGTAGGAGGGAGCCGTTGAGTAGACGGCAGTCCCGGGCCGTCGAGTGTCTTCCGGTCCGTCCTGTTGGGAACCGTTGGGGTTGACGGTGGTCCCAGGTCGTTGAGTGTTGTCCGACCTGTTTTGTTACCCTGAGTTGTGGGTCGTTCCTGGCTGTGGAGTATCTCCAGCCAGTAAGCTTTGTGCTGTGAGCTGTAGGAGAGGCTAGTGTCTCGTGTTTCGAGTTAGCCGATCAGCTGAGTCGTCGAGAGTGCTCCGACTGTTACGCGAGATTTTTGGGGATCTTGAGTCCTACCGTTCTGTGAGTGAGCGTGGATTTGGACTAGCCTGCATATGCCACTGCGTGATTACTCTATGCCGCGCCGTTTTCCTCAGTTGGGGCCGCGCCCCTTGAGATGCCGCTGTGGATGCGATGGTTGGCCTGTTGAGGCAGTTTTGCGCGAGGGATGAGTTAGTCGGACAGGACGCCCCACGTAAATCCCGTCCTCATGTGGACGTGTGGTAGTGGGCAGGAGCGTTCCTAGTCGACAGGCGCGGGCTTGGCTGGACCTTTGAGGTAGTCAGTTCGATTGGGACGATTGAGCACCTTGGGTGCGAGTGGTCTCATTTACTTTCTTCTGTTCCACTTTTGAGTGTCTAGATAGAGGCATGATAGCTGTAGAGTAGATCCAGCTTTTCTTATTCTGTTTTCCTTGCCTGTTATCTTTTACCTCTAGTAGACTTGGTGGGCAGACCGTTGGACTTGTTGACGGCACCCACTGAGAACTACTGTGGGAAGTAGTTCTCACACCCGTCGTGGTGTCTTTTCCCCAGGGGCTTCTTCTATCGTTCCTGTGCTCCTGTTGCTGATCCTTCTGGCCGAGGCGAGGGAGTCGCGAGCTAGTTCCCTACCCGTCGTCGGAGTGTAGCTGTACCCCTTCAGAGGAGAGCTCCAGTTGATTAGTTCACTTCTTTTACTCTGTTGAGAGACTATTGTAGTGAGGATATTCTTGTATCGAGAGTTTTGTACACTGATGTATTTATTGGAGATACCTCCCTTTTGAGTCTTGTATCAGAGGACTTTGTTTACGATCATATTTGGGAGATGGATATGGTTTTATTTTCAGTTGTACAGTGTTTGATCTTCAGTTTTTAGTAGTCTACTTTCAGCTCTCTGATACCTGTTTACTGTAGATGTTCTTTCTGCAGGTTAGACGCTTCGTCTGTACGGCAGTTTCCGTACAGATGGCGGATCTGTTGGCGAGCCCGGGTCGCAGTTTTCGACCCCGGGGCGTGACAGAGCTGCTTTTTCTTTGGGACTCTTTCGCGGAATTTGGGTGGGTAGTTGAGAGATATGCCAGATCGCTGGTAGCGGTTCCAGATTTCTGTTTTACAGGTAGGTGGTAGAGAAAAGGGGTGGGAGTCTCCCAGGTCTGATCTCAGGTTTTTTGCGTGCATTCTTCTAACTTTGGAAAGTCGGAATGGCAGCAATAAATTCATTATGTGAATGAACTGCACTCTCGATTCCCTTCCAGAATCTGTCTTTCAGTGCGCCAGCTCATTAGCATCTTCATTACGTTCACGAAGGAGGCATGCTCTAGACATACTTTAATCTGGACGGCACCAACGAGACTCGTCGAAAGATTGAATGTCAAACTTTGCTGTGAGAGAGCATATCGAGAAAGACCCAACCCAGGGGTCATTCCTTCTTTGATCGATTGTTCCGGTCGCTTCCCCGGACCTACTTCTTTGTAATCCAGCCACTTTACAATCTTCATGATTCAACCTTTGCCCTCCTGTCTTTCCTCTCTCAAAGGGCGCACGGACCATTCTCCCTGAGCAACTACCCGAAACCCGCTTTCCTTCTCTTTTCTTCTCTACTTTAGTATACTATACTATACTATAATAGGGTTAAGAAAAAGGAATAGAAGGACAGTTTTCAAGGAGCTTTGTGCTAGACGGGAGTTTGGTCACATAGGCCCTTTGCAAGAGTAGGTGCTTATGTCATTCTCTTTTTCCTCTTCTGCCTTTTATTTAATAGGGTGTGCACGTGAAAAGGAATATTCAAGAAAAAGGCTTACTAAGAAGGACATCCCTTGTGTACGAACTAGGGCTATTCAAAGACTGTCCAAGAAGAGATGACTGATCAAGTCGGTCAAGTCTTTTCCTTTCTGTGTTCTGTGGGATTACCCTTTGTCATAGAAAGAGCTTTCACTCAACAGTCTGGCAACTGCCTTTACTGGTCGAAAGAAGACTAGTTGCCCTTCTTCTCTTTGTCCAATCATTCCCTTTGAGAAAGTCCCAGAGCCTATTCTTGCAAACGAAGACTTCCTTCTTATGTCCATTGGCTTTTATTTCAAAGGGAAAGAAAGGTCAACTAGGGTTATGACTATGATTCGCATCTACTAGACAGAATCCGAAGCATAACGAGCAGGACCTATTCTTTCAGGGGTACAACAAGAGGGGATTCAAGTTCGAGAGCAGTTCCCTCTATGCCTAGTGGCTTTGGAAAGGCATACCTTGACTATTCGAAGACAATAGATAGTTCAATTCCAAGTGAAAAAGAACGGTGGATAAGCAGCTAAGAAAAGAGCCCTTATCCCGCAAAAGAGCTCCATTTCTTATGGAGCATCAACAGGGGTAAGCCCGATAAGAGCAGATAAGGCTGCTCGAAAAGAGCTACTTCTCTTGCTGCGGATGAAGTAAGGCATTCTCGAAGAGTAACTTTCACATATTGTATAATTCTTCCCGACCAGAATTCAATCCCTTGCTCTTGGAAGGTTTTCTGCTCTTACTAGTCTGATTTATAACGGATCATAAAAAAAAATTCCTCCCTTACTTTATGTTCCTCTCCCGTCTCGCTTCTCTTATGAAGGATATTGTTACCTTGAAAACAACCTGTTCTCGCAAAGAGCGCTAGCCACCTACCTTTATTTTATCTTCTTTCGTCTCTGCTATGAAACTAGTACGGTAATCCGGTAATCTTTATTTGACATACCCTAGGTTGAGTTACCCTCTTGTTTGAGGAAGATGTGGCATTAGTTTGCAAATTCTCAGGCTGCCAGTTATTAATGGAGTGAAATGAATGTGCAGCTGATTCAATAACAGTAGCTGCGTTTATTCTGTTCACAGCGCTTACTGATGAAATTGCTAGTCCACCAACATCGGATGATTTCACAAAAGCCATTCTTTCTGTAACTTATACCAAAGCACCTTTTATTGCAAACATAGCAGCTTCTTCTATACCAGCTGATTCACTAGCGGGGCTTATTCCCACAGTTTCTTCTATAGCAGTTGATTCAAGGGAAGGGGATGCGAAAACAGCTCCTTCTAATGTACTCTAATGGCTGAAAAGATTCCTATTAGAGCACCAGCTGTTATGCCTCCCATCTAGTTACGTTAGGCCACGCTTTAACTTCACTCCTAGCGAGTAGAGTAGTCTTACTAGCAGCTTAGTAGTAGTAGGCTTACCGGATTCCCTTGCTTTCTTTCTTCCTTTTCCTAAGCACTCATTGTATTTGAACCAATATCGACGCCTTCAAACAGCAGGGAATTCTAACAAGGCAATCCATTCCATTTCTTCTGAAACTTATTTCTCTGGCAAACAGCTGGCTATTTCAATTTCTAAGTCTATTCCGACCCTTGGTAAAAGCTAACTAAACTCACTTTTCTTAATAATGAATAAGGCTTAAGACATTCAATTGAATAGAATCCGTACGAAGTGAGATACACTCTTTTCCTTCCCTTTTCTATTTAGATTGCCCCTAGTCATAAACTTGATAGAAAGAACTGCCTTACTCTGGCTTTCAACATTCGCTGTTCGTGCTTTCAAGCACTCTCCTATCTATTCTATTTAGATACCTCGTGTAAAAGAGTTTCCTCGCCAAAACTAAAGGAAAATAGACCCGTTCAACCGCAACTGTTGCGATTCCCTCTAACTGCGCCACGTTTCGTTTCCCCTCTTGCTTAAACACCGTTGATTTCAATCTATGTTGTGTTGTAAGGGAAGCTTCAATCTGTATGGTGAATTGAATCCATTCTCTTAGATCTGGGAAGAGTAGCCGACCTAATCAATCAGCTCTTACGAGACCCGGCCAACTCAGTCAATCTCCAGGTCCCTGGAGAAGGAGTCATTCACTTTTGTTTGATCAACCAATGGCTAGAATGACCTTCACGAATTGCTGACGTCAATCGAGATCGATCGGATTGAAGCTCTATCATCTGACTGGAATTTGGCCGTTGTACGGATCCGTATCAAGACAGCTGTCGGCCAAAGTGTACTTTTATCCCAGTATCTTCCTCATGTTGATTGGCAACTATTGTATTGCACAGGTTCACTTTTCATTTCTGTCATCCCTGGCACTTCAAATAAATGATCAGGAGCTTTACCTGCTGCATTGAACACTAAGATCACAGGTAAAGAACGAGCCGAGCAGTTTGCTTTTTCGTCAGAAGCCGGTGATGGAAGAAAGAGTAGCAACTCGAGAAGGAGGGATTAGCCTGCGTACCTTACCAGAGATTTTTTCCTCTTTTCTTTTCGCTTCAAAACCAATCACATATTTGTTTGGACTGATTCTATGAAAAGAAGGTACTTGCATGATACTACGTTCTCTCAGGCTTTTCTTCCGCTCAGCTCAATGGATAAATCTGTTCAAGCATCAAGCTTTCTTTCATGCTTCATGTAGATGGATAGTTGGCCGAGGTGATATCCTTTTTTGGCATGACAACTTGACTGGTTATGGAAGCCTATGTGACCTATTACAGGAGAACGAATGGAATCTAGTGGCCTAGAGATGATCTACTTTTGAATGAGGTGCTGAATTATGAAGGAAGGTGGGATTGGGCGGCTTTTGGCTTTGATTTGCCGAGTTCAGTGAAGGACATTCTTCAATCATTTCCAATGAAGTTGCAAAATAAGGTCGTTAAGCATCACGAAGAGACTCTCAAGCTCTCGCTCTCGTTCCAAGGGCTAATCGGGATAGGAAAAAGGGGTAGCTGTGTAGTTGTAGAAGTTGCTCAGCTTACAAAGACAGGTTTTCAGATACTCCATTTGAGCTTTGAGAGGCCTAAAGGAAGTTTCTCGAGGTTCAAAACACTCTTTTAGTAAGGAAGAGGAGAGAGAGAGGGGAAACTATCCAACTCAGGAGAAGACACTTTACCAAGGAGTAAGAGCTGGTACGGCAAGGCGGGTAGCTAGGGTAAAGTACTACTTTAAGGGGAGTTTGACACCAGGAGATGATCAAGGGGTACTTTTTACATTCTTTCCACGGTACTTACAAAAAACTTGACTTCAAGGAGAGCAGGTATCTTTGGAACTAGTGGCTCTTTAGCCATGGCCATGGAAGGAGTGTAGTTGTAGAAGCGCTAGCTTTCGAAGAGTTTTTACTCTTCCTTCAGTTATGGTAGGAAAATCTTCCATAGGCTATCCTAACTGCACAGGGTAGAAACTCTATCTCATGAAAGTCTAAGTGATTCACTAAAGATATAGTGAGAACGAAAAGAATAAGCCCCCGATAGGGTTAGAGGAGAGCGGGGAGATCCACTATCTAACCAGATGAACAGCAAAGCAACACTTCGTGACTTCAGATGTTCCTAAAGCAGCTTGAAAGGACTTAGACCCTCTTCAATCCCGGCTTCGCGGGCCCCTTTCGGACTCGGACCATTCCGGATAGGCAGATGAACTGCCCAACCCACAGGCTAGGCTCCTGGTGCGGTGCCTTCTCGTCTACTATGCAAACAGAACTGTGACTTTCAGAACAGAACGGCTTACGAGTTCCTTCGTCAATAGTCAGATGAGGACGCTTAACGCTTATACCCTAAGAAGTCCCAGAACTGGGGTGAGGATGAACCTATTTTCTTTTAGGGTCGTCGAATAAACTCTAATTCAAAGTGTAGTGTTCTGGTTTTTCCCATGCAACTTTCCGATGAATCCACTGTGTAGAACACCTAGTGTTGGTGTGTCTGGCCCATGGTGCATCAAAGGGGTGCCACAGATGGACCTTGTGAGACTTTGATAGCTGATTTGGCCTTCGGCTGCATTTGCCGAATTTTAGAAAAGGTTTTGGGCCAATCTGAGGTTGGATTTGGATTCAGCGCGGAAAAACGCTTGAAAACGGCTATTTGCTTGTTAAATTTGGAGTCCGGATGACCAAAAACGGGCTTCCGGAAGTTTTCAGGGATTTTCGGTGCATGGGGGGAGGCTCGTGGACCGGCCTGAGCCACGTGGCGGCCTATTATTGGCCGGCTCACGCAGCTCGGTCCACGGGGAGGCGCGGCGGTGCATGGACCGCGGGCGGGGGACGCGTGGCGTGCCCGGAATGGCCGGCGCACGCGACACGGCGCAGGGGCTTTGCGGGGTTGCGGTGGACCGGGCGCATGACACGTGGCGGCTTGGGATTTGCTGGCTCACGAGGGCGCGGTCCACGGTGTGCGCAGAGGGGCGCCTCGTGACGGCGCGCGCACAGTAGCGCCAGGCGGGCGGTCGGCCGCACTCGAGTGCGGACACGTGTCGGCACGCGATACGCGGGCCGTACCTACCCCCGCTGACCGCGGGGGGAGACGTGGCGCGCGGCCGGGACCCTTGCACCGCTGTCCCCTGTTGTGGGGTGACGTGGCCTCACCTGAGCGTTTCGGGCGCGTCGGACAGGAGGTATACGACCGGGTTTCCGGGCGCAGTGCGCCCGAAACTTGCGCCCGAAAACCCGGCCCGTTAGTGTAGTGGGCTGGGATTATAAATAGGGGACTTTGGGCCTGTTAGCTCTTTTTCTGAGCGGTTTTTCACAGGGATTTCTCTTGGGCGATTTTTCCCCTACTTGTTCCTCATCTCACTGAGCATCCCTGGGATTTTTAGGGGCACGCATCCCAAGGTTAACGATTTTTCGGCGCGGCGCGACGCTTGTTCTCCGGCGACCCGTTTCGCCCCTTCGCAGTGTTTGGGCTCCCCCGACTCACCCCGACTTCGGATTTCGCCGATTCTTGCGCCGTTGGACTCACGACAGGTAGGACTTCAACTCCTGTGTTTTGAGGTTCCTCGTTTTCCGTGCTTACCTTGGAGTTTTCCGAGCACCCATTTGATCCATTTATCTTCGCGGATTTTTGGACAGCACGGCGGTGTTCTAGCCGTATCTTTTCGCACAGGCGTCGGAACGGGGCGATTCAAAAGGCAATTTTCATCTACACTTCGCAAGGAGTCTCCTGGATTTTTCCCAGAATTTCTGGAATATTTTCCGAAGGTGAAAGTCTCCTTTTACTGTGGTTCTTTGTTACAGATTTTCTGGACAGTTTGCTTGGGGGTGTTTCCCTTGCCGGATTTTTATCTCAGCGTAGGAAACTCGGAATTGAACGTGCAGGTACTCGTTTCGACGGGTTCGTCGCGAGGATCGCGATAGTATTTTTCTGGGCATTTTTCGCAGGTAAAAATTGGAGAATTCTGGACTGTGGTATTAAGGGACAGATTTTGGAAATTGTGAATGAATAGCTTATGTACTTTCCTTTGGGGTATTTTGTACAGATTGGTGGTGAGTGTTTGGACTGAGCTTGGGTTTCGCTTGTGGGAACTTGGATTAGCGCTCGAGGTGGGTGATGTTGTAAACCTCCTATTTGTGATTTATCACTAGGCTAGAAGGCTCTTGATCATGTTGTTAGTAGAACTGTGAGATGGACCTTGCATGCTTGTATGAGATCCTGGTTTCTTCGTTAATAATTGCATTGTTAGAAAACTACAAGTTAGTCGATGGTGTTTCCATGCTTTAGATATGTAGTATAATTACTTGGAAATCATGCTAAATCCATATCTTGTTGAATGTTAAATGAAAGGTTGGGATTTGTGGTTAGGGTACTTAAAATGGTTCATTAAGAAAAGGACATTTGCATGCTTGAGTGGTCACATAGATAGGCCACCTTTTTCTGCTACACTATCATGCTGGAATTGACTTAGGAGAAACCATGTTTCATTCTTTCTTCAGTCACTTAGACATAGGGGATAGTATGCTCGGGTTAGAGCAGGGGCTGGGATAGTGTAGTCAGATACTTGGGATTCGGAACGGGTAGGCTGTGATGACAGGGTAATGCGGCAACCGCGGATTTTGGGCGGTTGACCGGACAGTTGTTATTGCATCAGATCGGGGAGAGGGTTTGGGCTTCCTTTGGCGGATGGTACTTTTCCTTATAGATCAGAGTGCGCGATTCGCAGACTTGAGACCCTGAGACTCCTGTCCCATATCGGTGTTATGCGTAGGCTGGCATACCCGATTTGGCAGGCATTGAGACTCCTATCCCAGATCGGTGTTATGCGTAGGCTGGCATACCCGATTTGGCAGACCTTGAGACTCCTGTCCCATATCGGTGTTATGCGTAGGCTGGCATACCCGACTTGGCAGACAATGAGACTCCTGTCCCATATCGGTGTTATGCGAAGGCTGGCATACCTGATTTGGCAGACATTGAGACTCCTATCCCATATCGGTGTTATGCGTAGGCTGGCATACCCGATGTGGCAGACTTCGATATTCTGATGCATACATTTAGCTATCTGTTAGCTGGGCAGGTAGAGGCATATTAGTGGTAGCTTTTATCAGTAGTCATACTTATAGTTTACCACATTTATTCTTTTAGCCTCTGGTAGTCCTAGTGGGCAGGTCGGAGTTGAGGTTTACCCACTAGGGGAGGCTACTGTCTTTATCGTAGTTCTGACCCCCACTGTTTTCCCTTTTCTTGTCCCCTTTGTTTTGCAGAGTTATCTGCTGGAGTTGCGGGACCCTCTTCCCAGGATCGAGGTAAGAGGATCGCTGACTAGATAGCTGCTACCCCGGGCTCGAGTTTAGTAGTTTTGTTGTATCCCCTGTACACTCAGACGGTTGTATTTTCTTTTATTTTTGGGTCTGGCTGCGGCCAGCTGGTTGTATTTATTTCGTGAGCTGGGAGAGACACATGTATATTCATGAGAGATTATTGTACTTTTATTTTCAGCATTTGTCTGAGATGTACTAGTTTCAGTTTAGCTCTGTTTTATGCTCTTGTATTATTTCTTTTATATCTGAGCAGGTTACCAGCGCTTCGTGTACACGGGAAATACCGTGTGCACGGCGGATCTGTGGACGAGCCCGGTTTCTGGTTTACACCCGGGGCGTGACAGATTTGGTGGTATCAGAGCTTAGGAATAGGTCAGTTGGGACTTAGGAAACCCTAGGCTTTTTGGCAGACCCTAGGAAGGCAGGGCGTGAGTGACGCGATATTTTGCGAAAGTCGGCAATTTGTTTTTTTTAAACTCTTCCTGTGAGTGGAGAGGGACTGGCATAGCCTATTTCTGGTGGACTGTTATGTTGGCTGCAGACAACATAAGGTTACAGGAATAGGGGGATGTCCATGACTTTCGCTGGATTGGGTCGTGTGTGGTTTTGTTTACTGACCCGTGGTTTCTTGTGTGGCAGGATGCCTCCTAGGCGGCAGATCCCTACTCGGGGTACTCCTACACCCCCGGAGGAGCCGGAGCAGCCCGGGCCTTCTGAGATCAGTGAGCTGAGGGCCATGGTGGCCCAGTTGGCGGAGAGTCACCGCCGACAGGAGCAGAGGTTTGAGCAGTTGCTGGCTCAGGTTGCGGCACCTCCCCCTACTACTGTAGAGGCCCCTGTACCACCGGTTGTACCGCCGGCTATTCCACTTGTCCCTACGGCACCGTCGTCTAGCAGTGGGGCTCAGGGAGTGATCAGGCCATTGACCCCAGCGGAGGAGCAGGAGTTTGCTGACAAACTCGCCCAGTTCTGTAAGCGAGGACCACCTAGGTTCTCGGGGCGGAGCACTCACCCTTGGGAGATTGGATCGTGGTTGGCATCAATGGAGAAGTTATTCAGAGACTTCTTCATTGACCCGAAATACAGAGTACATTTGGCTGTGCATTGTCTGGAGGGGGACGCAGATGTTTGGTGGCACCGGGTCGAGCCGTTGGAGTTCCAGATTACCCGGCAGCTACCGTGGTCGGAGTTCAGGCGGTTGATCCTCGACACTTATTTCTCCACGAGCGTGAAGAGGAAGATAGAAGATGACTTGAAGAATCTCCAGCAGGGGGATCGGCCAGTGTGGGACTATTACCAGGAGTTTACGCAGTTGCTCAACTGCGTGCCTTATGTCGCCAGGGATGGGCCGCACCAGGTGGAGCTTTTTGAGACAGGACTGCGCCCTGAGATCTATACCTTGGTGCACGCCCAGAGGCTCCAGACTTTATCAGAGGCAGTGGATCATGCCCAGTGGGTCGAGATGGGAGACCACGTTGTCTCTAGACGTGGAGGTCCGGTCGCTCAGAGTTCTGAGAGGAAGCGACCAGCGACGGATGATGGGGGACAGGCCAGTTCCTGGAGGCCGCCCCGACCGCCACCGCCTCAGTTTACGGGCCGTGGGCGTTCGGAGCGGCGAGGGCCTGGGGGATCCCAGAGGCCCCCACAGCAGCAGCAGCCCCAGCGACAGCAGCAGCACTCGCAGCAGCAGAGGTCGCAGTCGCGACAGCAGGGGTCACAGCGGCAGAGGCAGCAGCAGCAGCAGTCGAGGCAGCCCCAGTCTACGGTTAGGTGCATCTTTTGTAGGGGACAGCACTCGGCGGATACTTGTGACCAGAGGTATGGCCGCTGTTATCGGTGTGGACAGTCCGGCCACATTCGAGCCACTTGCCCTCTCTCGACACCGCAGGCTCCATCTTCAGCATCAGTTCCTTCGGTGCCCCAGCAGCGGCCTTATGCTCCAGCGAGCAGGGCTCCTTCCTCCCACCCTACAGACTATCGACCACCAGCTCAGAGCGGGCGGGTCTACGTCGCCCAGGTGGGGGACTCCGCGGCAGCCGACCACGTGGTGGCAGGTATCATTTTACTTTTCGGTATTAGAGCTCGCACTTTATTTGATACCGGTGCATCACATTCTTTTATCAGTAGAGCATTTGCATCATCTCATGGACTAGAGTTAGGTCGGTTGCCACATGCATTAGAGGTACGGATTCCCGAGCATACATTGCATGTAGAGGAGTGTTGTTGGTCTTGCCCGGTACAGATTGAGTCTTGGATTTTGCCAGCGGACCTGATGGTCCTTAGTGAGCTGCGAGATTTCGACGTTATACTGGGGATGGATTGGCTGGCTCGCTATTTCGCGACGATTGATTGTGCTGCGAGGACTGTTACTTTTAGCGAGCCAGGCCAGGAGGTGTTTGTTTACAGAGGGTGCCAGAGTGCTTTCTTCGCCTCGGTAGTTTCGACTTCCCGTGCGAGGCAGATGATGCGCAGTGGATGCGTGGCCTTTTTGGCATCTGTGGTTAAGGAGCCTACGGCGGCCCCGGGACTCGCGGATATCCCGATTGCCCACGAGTTCCCGGATGTGTTTCCTCCTGAGCTGATTAGTATGCCGCCGGATAGGGAGGTTGAGTTTTTGATTGACGTAGTCCCAGGAACTGCGCCAATCTCTAAGGCTCCTTACCGAATGGCACCGGCTGAGCTGCGAGAGTTAAAGGCGCAACTCCAGGATTTAATGGACAAAGGTTTTGTCAGACCAAGTGTATCGCCTTGGGGAGCGCCGGTGCTATTTGTGAAGAAGAAGGATGGATCACTTCGACTATGTGTTGATTATCGGGAGTTGAATAAAGTGACCATCAAGAACAAGTACCCTTTGCCGCGCATTGATGACTTATTTGATCAGCTGCAAGGGTCTTGTGTCTTCTCCAAGATTGACTTACAGTCTGGTTACCACCAATTGAAGGTGAAGGCCGAGGACATCCCTAAGACGGCATTCAGGTCGCGGTACGGGCATTATGAGTTCACCGTCATGCCTTTTGGATTGACAAATGCCCCTGCTGCTTTTATGGATTTAATGAACAGGATCTTTCGACCATACCTGGATCGGTTCGTCGTTGTATTTATTGATGACATCCTAGTTTATTCCCGAAGCGATGTGGAGCACGAGGAGCACTTGAGGATTGTGCTACAGCTTCTGAGAGAGAGGAAGTTGTATGCCAAGTTATCTAAGTGTGATTTCTGGCTTCGGGAGGTTGTCTTTTTGGGCCACGTGATTTCAGCCGCAGGAGTGGCAGTAGACCCGGCGAAGATTGAGGCAGTCCGGGATTGGCCCCGACCGACGTCGGTATCAGAGGTCCACAGTTTTATGGGCTTAGCTGGATATTACCGTCGGTTTGTGGAAGGTTTTGCGAAACTTTCCACACCCCTCACTCGTTTGACGCGAAAAGGGATTAAGTTTTTCTGGAGTGAGGATTGCCAGAGGAGCTTTGAAGAATTAAAGAACAGATTGATGACGGCTCCTATCCTTTCCCTCCCTGTTATGGGGAAAGGATATGTGATTTACAGCGATGCATCGCACAGTGGACTTGGTTGCGTGTTGATGCAGGAGGGAAGGGTAATCGCTTATGCCTCTCGGCAACTGAAGGATTATGAAAAGAATTACCCTACCCATTACTTGGAGCTAGCTGCGGTGATTTTCGCATTGAAGTTATGGCGCCACTACCTGTATGGGGAGCACTGCGAGATTTACACCGACCACAAGAGCTTGAAATACCTGTTCACACAGAAGGAGCTCAACTTGAGGCAGCGCAGATGGTTGGAATTGTTGAAAGACTATGATGTAGACATATTATACCATCCTGGCAAGGCCAACGTGGTTGCTGATGCCCTGAGCAGGAGAGCAGTACAGAGTCTATCTTTGATGATCACCGATCAGGCGCCATTACTTGAGCAGATGAGGCGGTTAGAGCTCGAGGTTGTGTCCCCTGGGGTCTCTGCTAGACTTATGTCTCTAGTCGTGCAGCCCACTCTGTTGGACAGGATTCGGGAGAGGCAGAGTGAGGACCCCCACTTGACGAGGATTCGAGAGCAGATGCAGACTGGTTTGATAGGGGACTTTTCAGTTGATGCTGCGGGAGTACTGCGGTACAGGGACCGAGCTTGTGTGCCTATGGATGCAGAGATCCGAGAGCAGATCTTGAGGGAGGCCCACTATACACCTTATACCATCCATCCTGGTGGGACTAAGATGTATAGGGACCTTAAGGCACAGTTTTGGTGGAATGGGATGAAAAGAGACATTGGGAGATTTGTAGCACACTGTCTAACTTGTCAGCAAGTAAAGGCTGAGCATCGTGTACCTGCTGGCAAGTTGCAGAGTCTCCCAATCCCTGAATGGAAATGGGAACATGTTACGATGGATTTTGTCACTAGTTTGCCGAGAGCACAGACGGGAGCGGATGCTATCTGGGTAGTCGTGGACAGGCTTACCAAGTCCGCTCACTTTTTATCGGTTCAGATGACTTGGCCGATGGAGCGACTGGCGCAGGTGTACTTGGCTGAGGTGGTTAGATTGCACGGGGTACCCGTTTCCATCGTATGAGATAGAGACCCGAGGTTTGTCTCGCATTTCTGGAGGAGTTTACAGACAGCCTTGGGGACGCAGCTCCGATTTAGTACGGCATTCCACCCACAGACCGATGGGCAGTCAGAGCGCACTATTCAGACCCTCGAGGATATGTTGAGAGCATGCGTTCTGGACTTTGGAGGAGGATGGTACCGACACTTGGGATTTGTTGAGTTTGCGTACAACAACAGCTACCAGGCGAGCATTCAGATGGCTCCATTTGAAGCGTTGTATGGACGCAAGTGTCGGTCACCCCTATATTGGAGTGACGTGGGTGAGAAGAAGACTTTGGGCCCTGATCTATTATTAGAGGCAGAGGAAAAGGTCAGATTGGTACGACGACATCTTGAGACCGCCCAGAGTCGACAGAGGAGTTATGCTGATACTCGACGGCGAGACTTAGAGTTTCAGGTGGGCGACCATGTTTTTCTGAAAGTCTCGCCTTCGAAGGGGATTCGGAGATTTGGTATTCGTGGGAAGCTGAGCCATCATTATATTGGACCTTTCGAGGTGTTGGAGCGCTTAGGGCCAGTTGCCTACAGGCTTGCACTTCCTCCCAGGCTTTCAGGTGTTCACGATGTTTTTCATGTATCGACTCTGAGGAGGTATGTTCATGACCCGTCCCACATCATCGATTTCACCCCTTTGGAGGTTGCTGAGAACCAGAGCTATGTCGAGCGGCCGTTGAGGATCTTGGACCGTGAGGTTAGGGAGTTGCGCAGTCGGGCCATCCCTTATGTGAAGATCCTCTGGAGCAGTCACGATGAGCGCGAGGCTACCTGGGAGCTGGAGTCTGCGATGATGGATGCTTACCCCCACTTGTTCGAGGCCCCTGCTTGAGGTATGACTTTTGTTTCGAGGACGAAACTTTTTCTTGTAGGGGAGGATGTAGTGTTCTGGTTTTTCCCATGCAACTTTCCGATGAATCCACTGTGTAGAACACCTAGTGTTGGTGTGTCTGGCCCATGGTGCATCAAAGGGGTGCCACAGATGGACCTTGTGAGACTTTGATAGCTGATTTGGCCTTCGGCTGCATTTGCTGAATTTTAGAAAAGGTTTTGGGCCAATCTGAGGTTGGATTTGGATTCAGCGCGGAAAAACGCTTGAAAACGGCTATTTGCTTGTTAAATTTGGAGTCCGGATGACCAAAAACGGGCTTCCGGAAGTTTTCAGGGATTTTCGGTGCATGGGGGAGGCTCGTGGACCGGCCTGAGCCACGTGGCGGCCTATTATTGGCCGGCTCACGCAGCTCGGTCCACGGGGAGGCGCGGCGGTGCATGGACCGCGGGCGGGGGACGCGTGGCGTGCCCGGAATGGCCGGCGCACGCGACACGGCGCAGGGGCTTTGCGGGGTTGCGGTGGACCGGGCGCATGACACGTGGCGGCTTGGGATTTGCTGGCTCACGAGGGCGCGGTCCACGGTGTGCGCAGAGGGGCGCCTCGGGACGGCGCGCGCACAGTAGCGCCAGGCGGGCGGTCGGCCGCACTCGAGTGCGGACACGTGTTGGCACGCGATACGCGGGCCGTACCTACCCCCGCTGACCGCGGGGGGAGACGTGGCGCGCGGCCGGGACCCTTGCACCGCTGTCCCCTGTTGTGGGGTGACGTGGCCTCACCTGAGCGTTTCGGGCGCGTCGGACAGGAGGTATACGACCGGGTTTCCGGGCGCAATGCGCCCGAAACTTGCGCCCGAAAACCCGACCCGTTAGTGTAGTGGGCTGGGATTATAAATAGGGGACTTTGGGCCTGTTAGCTCTTTTTCTGAGCGGTTTTTCACAGGGATTTCTCTTGGGCGATTTTTCCCCTACTTGTTCCTCATCTCACTGAGCATCCCTGGGATTTTTAGGGGCACGCATCCCAAGGTTAGCGATTTTTCGGCGCGGCGCGACGCTTGTTCTCCGGCGACCCGTTTCGCCCCTTCGCAGTGTTTGGGCTCCCCCGACTCACCCCGACTTCGGATTTCGCCGATTCTTGCGCCGTTGGACTCACGACAGGTAGGACTTCAACTCCTATGTTTTGAGGTTCCTCGTTTTCCGTGCTGACCTTGGAGTTTTCCGAGCACCCATTTGACCCATTTATCTTCGCGGATTTTTGGACAGCACGGCGGTGTTCTAGCCGTATCTTTTCGCACAGGCGTCGGAACGGAGCGATTCAAAGACAATTTTCATCTACACTTCGCAAGGAGTCTCCTGGATTTTTCCCAGAATTTCTGGAATATTTTCCGAAGGTGAAACTCTCCTTTTACTGTGGTTCTTTGTTACAGATTTTCTGGACAGTTTGCTTGGGGGTGTTTCCCTTGCCGGATTTTTATCTCAGCGTAGGAAACTCGGAATTGAACGTGCAGGTACTCGTTTCGACGGGTTCGTCGCGAGGATCGCGATAGTATTTTTCTGGAATTTTTCTGGGCATTTTTCGCAGGTAAAAATTGGAGAATTCTGGACTGTGGTATTAAGGGACAGATTTTGGAAATTGTGAATGAATAGCTTATGTACTTTCCTTTGGGGTATTTTGTACAGATTGGTGGTGAGTGTTTGGACTGAGCTTGGGTTTCGCTTGTGGGAACTTGGATTAGCGCTCGAGGTGGGTGATGTTGTAAACCTCCTATTTGTGATTTATCACTAGGCTTATTAGAAGGCTCTTGATCATGTTGTTAGTAGAACTGTGAGATGGACCTTGCATGCTTGTATGAGATCCTGGTTTCTTCGTTAATAATTGCATTGTTAGAAAACTACAAGTTAGTCGATGGTGTTTCCATGCTTTAGATATGTAGTATAATTACTTGGAAATCATGCTAAATCCATATCTTGTTGAATGTTAAATGAAAGGTTGGGATTTGTGGTTAGGGTACTTAAAATGGTTCATTAAGAAAAGGACATTTGCATGCTTGAGTGGTCACATAGATAGGCCACCTTTTTCTGCTACACTATCATGCTGGAATTGACTTAGGAGAAACCATGTTTCATTCTTTCTTCAGTCACTTAGACATAGGGGATAGTATGCTCGGGTTAGAGCAGGGGCTGGGATAGTGTAGTCAGATACTTGGGATTCGGAACGGGTAGGCTGTGATGACAGGGTAATGCGGCAACCGCGGATTTTGGGCGGTTGACCGGACAGTTGTTATTGCATCAGATCGGGGAGAGGGTTTGGGCTTCCTTTGGCGGATGGTACTTTTCCTTATAGATCAGAGTGCGCGATTCGCAGACTTGAGACCCTGAGACTCCTGTCCCATATCGGTGTTATGCGTAGGCTGGCATACCCGATTTGGCAGGCATTGAGACTCCTATCCCAGATCGGTGTTATGCGTAGGCTGGCATACCCGATTTGGCAGACCTTGAGACTCCTGTCCCATATCGGTGTTATGCGTAGGCTGGCATACCCGACTTGGCAGACAATGAGACTCCTGTCCCATATCGGTGTTATGCGAAGGCTGGCATACCTGATTTGGCAGACATTGAGACTCCTATCCCATATCGGTGTTATGCGTAGGCTAGCATACCCGATGTGGCAGACTTCGATATTCTGATGCATACATTTAGCTATCTGTTAGCTGGACAGGTAGAGGCATATTAGTGGTAGCTTTTATCAGTAGTCATACTTATAGTTTACCACATTTATTCTTTTAGCCTCTGGTAGTCCTAGTGGGCAGGTCGGAGTTGAGGTTTACCCACTAGGGGAGGCTACTGTCTTTATCGTAGTTCTGACCCCCACTGTTTTCCCTTTTCTTGTCCCCTTTGTTTTGCAGAGTTATCTGCTGGAGTTGCGAGACCCTCTTCCCAGGATCGAGGTAAGAGGATCGCTGACTAGATAGCTGCTACCCCGGGCTCGAGTTTAGTAGTTTTGTTGTATCCCCTGTACACTCAGACGGTTGTATTTTCTTTTATTTTTGGGTCTGGCTGCGGCCAGCTGGTTGTATTTATTTCGTGAGCTGGGAGAGACACATGTATATTCATGAGAGATTATTGTACTTTTATATCCAGCATTTGTCTGAGATGTACTAGTTTCAGTTTAGCTCTGTTTTATGCTCTTGTATTATTTCTTTTATATCTGAGCAGGTTACCAGCGCTTCGTGTACACGGGAAATACCGTGTGCACTGCGGATCTGTGGACGAGCCCGGGTTCTGGTTTACACCCGGGGCGTGACACAAAGTAGAAGAAAGTTCTTACTAAGTGATTGCTGGATTTCATTCCCAGTCAAAGCTCAATTAGAAAGACCCAGAACAACTCAATAGAGCTACCACCTACACAAGCTTAGACTGACATGTGTTAAGCAAACGGATCCTTCATGCATTTCTTGAAGTGCGGTACTCTTCCTTTCCCTCTGATCAAGAGGTACTAGACTCCTAATAGAATAGCATAGTGTCACGCCCCGGGGTCGAACTGCGACCCCGGGCTCGCCAACAGATCCGCCGTCTGTGCGGAAACTGCCGCACAGACGAAGCGTCTAACCTGCAAAAAGATCTATAGCTATACAAGTATTAGAGCTGAAAAGAAACTAAACAACTGAAAGAAGATTGAACAACTGTAATCAATATAAAAAAGTCCAAATACACAAGTCCACTATCTCTCAAAACATAAGTACAATATCACTGTCTGATACAAAAGTGGAAACCAAAAAAAAGTGGGTAACTCTACCTCTGACTCAACAGAAACGGGTAGGAACTAGTCGGCCACGCCCTTACCTCGGTCTGAAGACTCTGCACGAGCTGAACCTGGAACGGCCGCCTCAGGAACACCTGTCACCACAGCGAGTGTGAGATCTACTGCAAAAGGCAGATCTCAGTGGGTACTGTTGCCAAAAATCCACGGTATGCCCACTAAGTCCATTGGAGGCAAAAACAGATAGATAGATAGATAGATAGATAGATAGATAGATAGATAAATGCAAGCTGAAAATAAATCTACAGCTAAATGCCTCAAGTACCATGCTCAAAGGAAGGAAACAGTCTATGAACATATAATGCAACCACCCGCTCATGTAACTCAATCTCAATGACTGCCACATCGGGTCCAATCAAGCCCGCACCTGTCGTCTAGGAACGCACCTGCCCACTACCACGCATCCACAAGAGGACGCGATTTACGTGGGGCGTCCTAAACTGACTATCACAATCTCACTCAAGTGACCCCATGGTAACTCGGCCAGGGGCATCATCATCACATCGACGCATCGGGAGCGTAACCCGAGGGGAGCGACCCCACCGGGTATCAAGCGTGTCTCATCTGTCTCAGCAAGCGGAACATGCAGGCTATGATCCACGATCAAACAGATCGGAAACTCAAATGCTCAAATAACACCACACACACTCATGTCTAAGTCGGAAAACATCCCTCGACTCAATCTGATAAGTCCTGCTAAATCCCAAAACACTAGGACACATCCAGTAATCTAAAATCATCCTCTCGGCCCCCGGGCACGAGATCAATGCATCCCGAACTCAAAACATACCCCTGATGTACTCGCTATTTTAGAAATACCTTTAAAAGGCCAATTTTTGCATAAAAAAGGGTTTTCCGTGATTTTTGAAATGATCTAGAGCAACAGTGTAGAGTACCACTTTGTAAAGTGCACCGACCTCGCGAGATGGCGTGGTGCGGAGAGATCGCCCTGGGCGAGTTCCAGATGTGGTTGCATCTGGGTTCGGAGTGATTCGGATCGACGCAGAATTCATTGGAATGAAAGTGAGTTAGCTGCGTCGAATTTGGAAACTCTGTTTGAATCAGTGGTGTCGGGGCATTGTGTACTTGTAGAGTATTGGTTTGGATAGAGAACCGACTCCGCGGTTGTATATAGAATATGGAAAGTGTTGGGACACGTACATCTTCAGGTTACAGCGGAGTTCGGGTTGACTCGGACTGATGCGGAGGCCCCGAAGACAAAATTGAGTTGGACTCGGCAAGTGAGGTTTCTCTTGCGAGAGCACCGGATTGTTGGTTTGAGAGCACCGACCCCACAGTTGAGCTTCCTGAGTCGGAAAAGCTTTGGACATGTGTACTTTTTGTTTACAGTGGGGTTCGGGAGATTTCAGAGTGATGCGGAAGCTTCCGGGATAGAAAGCGAGTTGACGGCGAGGAAATTGGAAGCTTCAGTCTTTGGTTCAGCCTGAGAAGCTTGGTGCTCCGGAACAGGGTGTTGAGTTCCGGAACTGAGGGCTGGGTTCCGAAACTGGGAGTTTTGTACCAGAACCCAAAGAGGATTTTAGCTTGAGTACCGGAACGCGAGTGTGGGTACCGGTACTCAATGGCAGATTATCAGTTTTTGCTCTCGGTTTGGGATTTTCGAGCCTGGGTACCGGTACGGGAACCCGAGTACCGGTACTCAGCCTCCAGATATTTTGAAAGCAAGGGTAAAATGGTATTTTCACCGTCCCTTATGGTCTTTATATAGGAGCCTCTCCCCTGCTTCTTCTCTTCGACAGAGCAAAGGAAAAAGAGAAAGAAGGGAAAAGAAAAGAGAAGAGAGATTGAGAGAGTGAGAGTGACTGAGGGGGAGTTGATGTAGCTTGGATTCTCCTGCAGCATGGATCGGAGTGGAGCCGCGCACGCGTCGGCCTCACCTACGAGGTGAGTTGGCAGATTTTGTATTTTTGGATTTGGTTTTTCTTGATGGATTTTTGGATGAGATTTGAGCTCTTTGGATTATTCTCTCCATCTTTGCATTGAGCTGTGAGCCTTCGGATTTTCTCGGCGCGGAGTCGAGGCGGGCGTACGTGCGTGCGTGGGTGTGTGTGTGCGTGCTGTGGGTAGGCCGCGGAGAGGATCGGAGCGCGCGGAGGTTGCGTTGTGATGCTTGTGGGGCTGCTGTGAGCTTCGGCCGAGTCTTCGGGACGCTCGACAGTGTGCGCGCGCGCGAGGGCATTTTCGTCATTTTGTGAGTTCGGCGCTACACCGACTTCGGCTTGGCCTACGGAAAGCATTCTAGGTGGGTTGGAATTTCCTCGAGATTTATGGAATGCCCTCTAATGCTTTTGTAAGCATATTGATCATGCTAGCTTAATTATTGTATATTGATAAATCTGATAGTTGCCTAGAAAATTGTAGAATGACATTCCTGAGTCCCAGACATTTTTAGTATGATCTAGGGATTATTTGACACTAGACTGCATATTCTTTTGAGATTCAGGTTGCATCTGGACCTTCATAATATTTTAGTACCCCATTTTAAGTAAAACTCCGTTTTAAAAGGGTTTTTCATTATTGAGAACATTATGAATGGTCCAGATGGTTCGAGTTGCATGAGTACTCGTGCCAGAGGGCCGAGGGTATTTTTAGAGTTTCTAGTGTCATGAGAGTTTTTCTTCCTCGTTGGGACGATTCTAGATCTTGGGTTATGGCTTCTTGATTTAGATGTGGAGATGGTTCTCCGTCCTAGCTTTGAGACTTTTGGGGTTCTAGCAGATCGAGTCGTGGAGGTTTCCCGACTTAGCCATGGGTTATGCATTATCAGATTGAGTCGTCGAGGTTTCTCCGACATAGTTTTGAGATTGTTGGGCATTTTCTGATCTAGTCGTGGAGTTTTCTCCGACTGAGTTATGCTAGTTGAGCATTGAGTTCCGATCTGTTTGATCGTGGATCATAGCCTGCATGTGCCGCTTATGAGACAGTGATACAGATGTGATACTTGAGTTCGGAGGGGTCGCTCCCCTCGAGCTACCACCCGGGTGCGTGTGATGATACCGAGCCTGACGAGGCTGCGATGTATGCGACTAGTTGATACACTAGAGTTCGCTTGAGATAGTCCGTGTGGGACGCCCTACGTAAGTCCCGTCCCAGTGTGGATGAGGTGGCAGTAGGTTTGGCGCAGGCTTGACTGGACCCTATGAGGCAGTCATTGAGATTGGGTGACATTGAGAGAGTGATGGCATAGCATGTTCATTGATGAGTTTCCCTTTGAGCATGGTACTTGAGGCATATTATTAGCAGTGAGAGTGTATGCATAGCAGGGTCAGAGTAGAGTTTTCTTGAGCATGTTGTTGATACATGTTAGTTGTAGTTCCTTTCCTGCTTTCCTTTTATCTATTTGCATACCTATCTGTTGTGCCTCCAGTAGACTTAGTGGGCATACCGTGGATATTGATGACGGTATCCACTGAGATCTACCTTTTGCAGTAGATCTCACACCCGTTGCGGTGACAGGTTTTCTGAGGCTGCTGTTCCGGCTTAGCTCGCGCGGAGACAGCTGATCGAGGTGAGGACGTGCCTGAGTAGTTCCTTACCAGCATTTTGAGTTAGAGGTAGACGTACCCTGTTAGTTTTATGTTTCCACTTTTGTACTGAGAGATTTGGATTTTTGTACTGAGAGGGTGAGGCTTGTATTTTATTATTCATTTGAGAGATCTGTATTGAGGATTATGTATTAGTGGAGCTTTATTTATTTCAGATGTTCAGTGTTGTTTTCTTTAGCTTTTGATTTATAGTCTCAGCTCTGATACATGTTTTTAGTTCTAGATCTGACTTGCAGGGTAGATGCTTCGTCTGTGCGGCAGTTTCCGTACAGATGGCGGATCTGTTGGCGAGCCCGGGTCGCAGTTTCGACCACGGGGCGTGACAAGCAGAGATGCCAACTAAACTCAAAACAAGTGTCATACAGTCTAAGGAGTGCACTAAAAATAATTCGGGGTTCCAACGAATTTTCCAAAAATTTCCAGGCAACTATCAGATTAAAGAGAGCACAAAAAAGCACAATAGACACGATTATTTTGCATTCAGAAGCATTAAAGGGCATTCCGCAATTTTTTGGAAGAAAAACCAACCCACCTGAGGTCAACAGCAAGAATCCGCGCGCACACGGGCTCACCCGAAGCTAAACCACAACACTAACAGCGCACTCTGAGCAACCAAGCTCCCCCGGCTCCGCGCGGCGAAAATACCCAAATCTGGCCAAGTAGACCCAGAATTGCACTACCAACTGCAAGAAAAGAGGGATAAAATTCAGAATTAGTAAGCACGGCCAAACCCACGAAATCGCCGAAGAAAAACCACCCTCAGGTCAACGAAAACGCCGCGCGTCGCGCGAAAAAAAACTGCTTGCGCACGCGCCGCCAAGCCGCTGCCAACACGGGTCCTGCGCACCCGCAGCCAGCCGCGCGGCGCCACGCGCTGCCGCTCGCTGCCAAGGCGCACGCCGCGCGGCGCAAGACTCGGCCGCACGGCGCCAGCATGCCCGCCGCGCGGCGCTGGGCCTGCCGCTCGGCGCTAGTGCCCATACCGCGCGGCGCAGGGCCTGCCGCGCGACGCTAGGGCCAGCCACGCGGCGCCCCGCAGTGCTGCACGCGCCCTGCCCGAGGCCCGCAGCGCTGCGCGCGTCCACCACAGAGCGTGGCCCCCTGGCGCGCCCGCATTGCTGCGCGGCGCCCTGGCGCGCCCGCCGCAAGCTGCGCAGCGCTCTGCTGCACGCCAGCGGCAGCATGGCGCCTGCTGCGCGCGGCGCTTATGCGCGCCCGCGCAGCAGTTCGCGCCAGCAGAGCGCACGTCTTTGCGCGCGCGCACGGCTCTCCTAGCTGCCACGCTCGCACCTCGAACACGCAGTCTGCAGCCCAACCACACTCCAATTTTTAAATAAAATAAAATAAATCAAAAACCCAAATCAAGCTCAAAATCACCCAAATCAAATCCGAACTAAGTTTAAAAAAACTACTACCTACCTCGAAGCAACCCTCCGTGCGTGCTCCGCTCGGCTTCAAGTAGTAGGTCCCTCAAGCCCACCTTCCTCCTCTTCTCCTTCTTCCTTCTCTTTTCTCCTTCACTCACACCCTCTGTTCCTTCTTACTTAGCTAGCAGATAGAAGCACGGGAGGTAGTCTAATTAAGGTGGCTTAATTAGCCCCAAGGTGCGGGGAAGCTGGCACAAGTAATTAAAATAAAACATAATAAAAAGAAAAACTTAATTAGAGAAAAACATAATTACCTCTTCTAATTAAGCCAAGCATCCCCCACCAACCATCTGTTCACTCTACAACACAACAAAAGCACCAAGCTTAATTAAGAAGTAGAATATTAAATTAATTAATTAAATATGCCAATAAAGCCAACTCCAACTCACTTTTCGCCCTCGGGGCCTCCGCCGCAGCCCGGAACCTCGCGAACTCCGCTGTAATCTGAAAATACACATGCCCACAGCTTTTCTCACCCAAAAGCTCATCCGTGGAGTCGGTGTGCTCAATCCAAAAATCCGGTATTCTACACATAGGATTCTTCTTCTCTTTTTTATTGAGTATTCTGTATTCTTTCTTGCTTGTTCAATCTTATTCATTATTGAATTGAATCTTCCTGTAGGAGGGTCCAGGTCCATAGCCCTTTATCGAAGATCCATATTCAGTTGATGTCAGGCACAGCTTATTGAAGAGCCACTTTGCCGAGTTTTTGATCCAGTAGTGGAACCATCGACCGGAAGGTCGATCCAGCAATGGAATAAGTCACGTAGGTGGTTCCCCCTCCGATTCTATAGCCAGTCTCCTTACCAGGTTGGTATGGGCGCACGCGCGTATCCACATCCATTTTCAATAGAAGATTATCCGGAGGCAGAAGTACTATAGGTATGGACGTTTATAGGGGTAGGAGCATTCCTCGCATCGGAATCAGTCCCAGTACTAGTATCCATCCCCCGACCCCGCACCATCACTATCACCAACAGAAGCAAAGTAAGAGCTCATTAAGTTGTTTGGCCCGCCCATTCCTATTCTAGTTGCTAAACCTGGTTTTTGGTATGTCAAACCCTCCATGTGGTGGGTGGATCAAGCCTTCTCTCTCCGGTGTAAGGATAAGTTCCGATTGAAGAAGTGTTGAGTTGTCACAAGCTAGAGGGCTGGGACATGGAGCCACTCCAATTCGGTAAGTGAAGCCAAGCCCGGTCCCGACGCCTCCTTCATCATTCACATCTCTCTTTCTCATTCCCCGCTTGACATCTTTTTCTCTCAATGGTGCTTCATTCAGGAGAATTGGAAACACTTAGATCCCGATCGGCTTTTGCTACGGGTTGTTCAGGGCAAAGAATTTGCCCATAGAGGAGAGTAGTTGACCTATATTCGAATACCGCGAAATGTCGAGTTCGTCGGGCGAGTCTCCCGGGGGAGAGAAAGAGTTGTGCCAAAATAGGTTATCTAATCATGCAACTGAGACTAATAGCCCGCTTTAGGAAGGAATAACCAACGCCTAGTCCGTTTCCGGTCGATCGAAGATTACCGCTTCCATTGAATGTGGAAATCCATAAACCACTGGATGTAATAACTTACCTTACGTTGCCTTTGCCTGTTCCCGAGCGAGAGTACGCCTTTGATGATGAGCCCCTTGGAAAGTGAAAGTGCCTTTTGCGATAGTCCCGTAAGCTTTGCCTCTACTCACATCTCCGAACCTGTCTTCTGGATATGCCCGAAAGTCAAGCCTTTACACTGGTTAGGATTAGGATGCACGTCCGCTTTCCAGTTGACAGCCTATCCCATATTGCTTATCTTTAACTTAAATATAGGTCGGGACATGAAAGCAGCTACATCAATGGGCACTATCTTCGCGACTAGCCTTTCGAAAGTAAGGGGAAGTAGAAGTGTCACTGTCACACACGCCAGGACCCTATAGTACACCCAATTACTTATTGGGTTTGTTACGCATTGAAAGCTCTCTTTTCTTAAGCCAGTAGGGAATGCCCGATTCTAGTTCGAATACCAGTGCCTAGGTCTCTCGGTTAGTTTATGGGAAAGGTCTCGCATATCTTATTACGGGAAAAGCGACTTTCGTTCCAAAGCCCGTTCAAGTTACAGTATCCTGCTTGATGGCTGGCTTTTTATAGTATACGTACTTTAGTGGAGTTGTCTTTTTTTCTTGGAAAGTAACAGTAGCGCAACAGTACAGTTAAGTACAGTACTTGGAAGGTATGAGCTCCTATAAGTGGGGCTTTTTGGTATAATTCTTTCATTGAAATAGGTCTCCGGCAACCCAACGACTTTCCTATGTGATTTACACGGGGCACGGAACGGAGTTTCATTCATCGCGGCAGGAGTTCACCATAAGAAGGGGCCGGTCATCCAACAAGAAGGGGACTTCACCTTCTCACTCTGAATCCGTTGATCAGGCGGAAGCTGTTGCGCTTAGATGCGCTTTATGAAGAAGCAAAAAAGAAAGATTTAAACAACTTGATTATAGAGTGCGATTCAGCTGCACATCATAAGAAGAAAGGAGGATCCCCCTTGGAGATTACGGCATTTATTTATGGACATCTATGCTTTTTTGGAAAACTTCTGTGCCTCTTTTTGTCATTGTTACTACCAACCAGCAGCCCATTAAACGCTAACAAAGCCCGGATGGACCGGATTCTTTTTGTTGGGGATGGTTCAGGGTTGCCTAAACTCAGCCCTATTTGGTACTTAGATTTCACTGCCGTTTTTCACAAACGTGCTGTAACGGCATTCTCGCCTATTTAAAACTAATGCATTGTTTTTATTAAAAAAAACTCAAAAATTGCTTTCAACAATTCTTTGGTTTGCCATGCATTCTCACTAAAGCAATAGGTCGCCAGGTAGGTCACGATTTGACTTTGAATTTCTTTGTATAAAGCAAAGTTCTTCCTCAGTCTTACTTCGGGTTTGTAAGTCTTTCGTCATTCCCTCTGTTGTTGTTACAGCAGAGCTATGGGAGTCGAACCCAATCAACTTCTGGAAGATCGTAAAAAAAGAAAATGTACAAAAGGAGTATTTACTGGGGTCGTCTTGATCATCGCTTCTTGACTTGAACTTCTTCCTTCTGTAGACTGAACGAAGACAGCGGTATGGGAAAGTGAAGTCTAGTATGTGGAAAAAATCCTACTTACTAGGCTGAAAAAACATACGAAGAGTTTGCGTTGCTTGGAGACTCGGCCTTTCCTACCTCTTTGACTTTCAGGTACTTTTTCTTATTATATTAGAAGTACTGCCTTTCGGAATGTTTGAAGGGTATTGTAGAGATCGGGTTTTGCATTGGGCACCGACTCCGGAATTGATCACAGAAAAATCTGGAAATTCTTGGAACATGTGTATTTCATATTTACAGCGGGGTTCGGTAGGTTTCAGAGTGTTGCGGAAGCTTCCGGGGCGAAAAGTGAGTCGGCGGCGTGATGTTGGATGCTTGCTGGAGGATTACTGAAGCTACAGCATGGATTTCAGGATTCTGGGCTACTGAGTTCTGGAACAGGGAGCTGAGTTCCGAAACCAGCACATGAGTTCCGGAACTAGCCCCTGTGTTCCGGAACTCCATGTGGTGTACCGGTACCCAACTTGGGGTACTGGTACCAAGCTCACAGGAGGCTCAATTTTAGTGTGCTGACTGGATTTTTGCTGGGGGCATTAAGGTAATTTTACTCCTTTAGTGTTTGCCCTATTCCTTGGTCTATTTATACAAGCTCACCATCTGCTATTTTCTCCACAACAACCTAAGGCAGAAGAAGGGAGAAAGGAAGAGAAAGAGAAGAAGTGAGTTGGAGCTTGGAGTTGGCAGATCCTGCAGCTTGGAGTTGACCCGAGCCGCGCGTGCGACGAGCTTCATACAAAGTGGGTTAGCAGATAAAATTTTTAGTAGGGCTTTTGGATTATTGTGTGGATTGGAGTAATTTTTGAGTCGAATTGGATTCTTCTTCTTCTCTCTTTCCCTGCATTTGGTTGAGAGCAGCTCCTGTTGCTTGGGTTGTTACTGTTCGTGGCCGAGCACGCATGCATGCATGCACGTGTGGTGCTGGGTAGGCTGAGAAGGAGCCGAGGTGCGCAGTGAGTTGGTAGAGGACTCGAGGCTGTAGCGTGAGCTTCCGGGGATTTTTCGGGGTGCGCGACAGTGCGCGCGCGCACTGCGATTTTCAGTTTTTCGTCAGATTGTGGATTCGACGCGACCCCGACTTCGGCTTTGCCTACGAAAAGCTTTCTAGGTGGGTTAAAATTCTTCCAAATTATATGGAATGCACTCTAATGCTTCTGTATGCATTTTGATCATGTTTAGTGTAGTATTTTTACTGTTGATAAATCTGATAGTTGCCTAGAAAATTTCAGAAATTTCAGTAAAACCCCAGATTATTTTTAGTATACTCCTGGTATAGTAGGACACTAGCATGCATGGTTAGAGAGTGTTACAAATGCACCGGGATCGTTTTAAAAATCATAAATCTGTTTTAAGGTAAAATAGGTATTCTTTTAAAATATGGATTTAAACTGTGAGTTGCTTGTGAGATGATAGAGTCCCACGGTGCTATGACCTCGTGCCTGGGGGCCGAGGGGATATTATTTGATTTGTGCATGGTTCTTACTAGTGTCTTGGGGGTGTGGTGAGGGCTTATCAGATTGAGTTGTGGAGGTTCTCCGACCTAGACATGAGATGAGTCTTTGTTATTCGAGTTTTTCCGATCTGTTTGATCGTGGACTGTAGCCTGCATGTGCCGCTTGTGAGACAGTTTAGATATACTTTAGCTCGGTGGGGTCGCTCCCCTCGAGTTACGCTCCGTATGCGTGTTGATGATGCGACTATTTGATACACTAGAGTTCGCTTGTGAGAGATTGAGATAGTCCGTGTGGGACGCCTGTAGAGTACGGGGACTTTGTAGAGTGTACCGACCTCGCAAGATGGCCTGGTGCAGAGAAATCGCCTCGGGCGTGTTCCATACATGTTTACAGATGAGTTCGGGTTGAGTCGGATCGGCGTGGAAGCCCCAGATGGAATCGGAGTTTTCCGGGCATTGTGCGCCGTTAGAGGACTGGTTTGTTTGAGCCGCAACTCCACTGTTGTCTGCAGAAAAAATTTGGGAAAGGTTTGGACCATGGGTATTTTCAGTTTACAGTGAAGTTCGGGAGGTTTCGGACTGGGGCGGAGACCCCGAAGGCGAAAAGTGAGTTGGAGTCGGCAGTTATGGGAGCCGGTTTTTCGATTGAGCACATCGACCCTACGGTTGAGCTTTTTGAGTCGGGAAAACTTTGGACATGTGTATTTTCGTATTACAGCGGAGTTCGGGAAGTTCCGGACTGATGCGGAGGCCCCGGGGGCAAAAAGTGAGTTGGAGTTGGCTTAATTTGGATTATTTAATTTAATTAATTAATTAAATTAGTGTTGCCTGTGAAGGAATTAGTGAAAGACAGAAAGAAAGAAAAAGGAATTAAAAGAGGTTGGGTTGTTAGTGTTGGTGTTGGTGTTTGGAGAGAGAGTTGGATTTCTTTGTTACTATGCACCATGCACCAACCACTAATTAATTAAAAGTGCCATGTCATCGTCTCCTCCAAACTCAAACAGAGGATTTTTCCTCAAACAGAGGAATGAGAGGAAAGGGAAGGAGGTGAAAAAGAAGAAGAATTGAAGGAAAGTAAAAGAGGGTTTTGATCGTCTTGACGGCGCGAATCTATTGTTAGTAGCCGCGCAGAGCGCGCGCGAAGAACTTGAGTGAGGAGTAACGGTTCTTTTTTTGAAGCTTGAGTTTTTAGGATTTTTTGTTGATTTTGTTGGAGTTGAATGGGGTTTTGGATGAGGTTGGTGTTGATGATTGGTGGAGTGGACTTGGTTTTTGCTATCCTTGGGTGGAGGAGCCGCGCAGTTTGTGCGCGGGCGCGCGCAGCGGGCGCGCACGCGCGCCGCGGGCATGGGCGCCGCGCGTGCAGGACCTGAGCGGGGATCTTGGCGGTTGGCTTGGAGTTCCGAAACCGAGAGGGAGGTTCCGGAACAAGCAATTGGGTACCCGTACTACTTGAAGAGTACCGGTACCCCATTGCCAAGATGCCATTTTAGTGATTTTTTTAGTGGGCAGTTTGTTCTTTTTACCTCCCCCAACCCTCCAGGTTGACTGGTTGACCCTCTTTCCTCTATATATGTGCACTCCCCCACCTCCTCTCTTCTCAGCAAAAAATTAGGGAAAGAAAAGAAATGAAAGAGAGCAAGGAAAAAAAAAAGAAAGAGAAGAAGTGAAAAAGAAAGAAAAACAAAGTGATGGAGCAAGATGGTGATCCTGCTGCTTGGAGTTGAGCTGAGCCGCGCGCGCATCGAGCTAAGTACGTGGTGAGTTGGCAGATCCTTTTATTTTTGGATTTGGTTGTGATTTTTGTAGGAGATTTTTAATGGATTAGTTGTTCTTTCCATGTTTTCGTGTGCACATTGAGGAGCGGCTTGTGTGCTGTTGGTTGCGAGCTTGCGGATTTTCACTGCGCAGAGCCAAGGGCGTGTGCGCGTGCTATGTGGTGACTGTGGAGTGAGCCGAAGCGCGCATGCTATGTGGTGACTGTGGAGTGAGCCGAAGAGCGCCAAATATTTGTAGAGGACCCGAGGGATATGTTCGAGCTTCCGGGGAATTTTCCGGGATTCGCGACAGTGTTCGCGCGCGCGCGGCGCGGTTTTCATTTTTTTTCGGCAGATTTGAGGCAGCGAGCGGTTCGGCGCTTCACCGACTTCAGCGATTGCCTGCGGAATGCTTTTGAGGTGGGTTGGAATTTCTTCAAGATTTATGGAATGCCCTCTAAAGCTTCTGTATGCATGTTGAGCATGTATAGGTTACTGTTTTTATACTTGTTAAATCTGATAGTTGCCTAGAAAATTGTGGGAAGACATTTATGAGCCCTTGATATTTTTAGCATGATACTTGAGGTATTTAGTAGTGAGGGCGTATGCATAGCAGGTTCATAGTAGAGGTTTTCTTGAGCATGTGGTTATGATATTAGTTGTAGCTCATTTTCTACTTTCATTATATATCTATCTGCATACCTATCTTTTGTGCCTCCAGTAGACTAACGCGGATATTGGTGACGGTACCCACTGAGATCTACCTTCTGCAGTAGATCTCACACCCGCTGCGGTGACAGGTTCCTGAGGTAGCTGTTCCGGCTTGGTTCGCGCGGAGACAGCTGATCGAGGTGAGGACGTGGTTGTTTAGTTTCCTTACCAGCTTTGAGAGTCTGAGGTAGATGTACCCTGTATTTTGTGTTTCCACATTTGTACTGGATAGTCTGAGTGTTTGGTGAGGTTTTGTATTTTATTTGACAGCTGTGAGAGGTTGTTCTGAGGATTATTTATTTATTTATATCAGATGTTCAGTGGTTTTCTATAGCTTTTGGTTTTAGTTCTTTTTCAGCTCTAATTCATGCTTAGCTATAGATCTGACTTGCAGGGTAGACGCTTCGTCTGTGCGGCAGTTTTCGTATAGATGGCGGATCTGTTGGCGAGCCCGGGTCGCAGTTTCGACTCCGGGGCGTGACAGATTAGGGTGGTATCAGAGCCTAGGAATATAGGTCGTTGAGGACTTAGTGATCCTAGGCTTTTGGTTGGACAATAGGATGACTGTCGTGAGAGACGGGATTTTAGCGAGAGTCCTGATTGAGTTTGTACCTCCCCCGAGGGATTAGGGCGACTGATTTTACATGTTTATTCTCTAAAGTGATTATGTTGGCTGCAGACAACATAATGCTTTAGAATTGTTAACATGTATTAGACTTTCGCTTGATTGGGTCGAGAGTGTTTGTGGTCTTGTTGTTGGGTGGTGACAGTTGTCCTTGTTGCCTCCGAGATGCCGTGCAGCGGCGAGGGTGTGTTTGGCCTTGGATGAGGAGCCCGATCAGCGGAAGGCTGAATGGACAGAGCAGAGAGAGGTCTGAGGGTTACAGGCCCATGTAGCTCAGTTGTTGAGGCGACGCGGCTCCAGGATGAGGTCATGGAGCGCGTGATGCGCATGTTTGAGCAGAGAGCATCGACTGAGGTATCGCCAGTAGTACCTCCAGCCGCGGCATTGTCGACTTCGACCCAGTTCCCATGGTGAGTAGTGCAGAAGCAGCGAGAGTTGCCGATTGGTTGTTTTTCATCCGCCAGTTCCATCCCCTATAGATTTTGGGGCAGAGTTGAGAGCCTTGGGAGGCTGGGAACTGGAGTGCGGCTATGGAAAGGCTGTTTGAGGATTTGTTCGTCCGGGAGAAGCATTAGGTGCGCTTGGTTGCGCACTTTTGGATAGGGACGGCGAGTGTTGGGGGCGTCAAGTTCGTCCCGTTGGACCACCGAGAGAGTAGTTGAGGACTTGGAGCGAGTTTCTTCGACGGTTGAGCAGTGTGCCCCATGTTCGCCCAGGATGAGACCCAAAAGGTGGATCATGTTTGAGAGTGGACTGCTTCGAGATGTTTATCATTTTGGGTATTCTCGGCGAGCGACTTTAGATGCACCGATTGTGCATGCTCGATGGATTGACCGAGGATCTGTGATCACGTCCAAGAGGGACGGAGAGCGATGGACTAGCTCCAGGGAGAGGCGACCAGCATCGTCGGATATGGGATAGTCGAGTGGATCGAGATTGTCATGATTCCAGTCCCAGCATTATGAGCCTCAGAGGAGACAGAGACTAGGAGGTTCTCGATAGTCGAGGCACCAGTGGCAGTCTCAGGATGACTGTGTCTTTTGCGATGGGCCGCATTCATCGCCATACAGTGACTTCAGGGAAAGGGCGATGCTTTTCATGTGGATAGTCAGGACATCTTCAGGCAGAGTGTCCCAGAGTGGTGCTCTTGGATTTGCCGCATGCGACAGCACCCCATTACCCCTTTTTTTGGATGTAGAGGTTCATCCGACCTACCGGCAGGCTGATAGACCCGTGACGCCGAGATAGATAGAGCGATGGCCACCAGCCTCTAGTGATTGAGTTTGTGCAGCCGATTGAGGACGCCGGGATAGTGGATCACGCCTTACCAGGTGTGGTTGCTTATGGTCATTAGAGTTGGAGCATGTTGATGCCGATGCCGTTTGGGTGTGTTTTAGTAGAGCATGGATAGCGTCGTGCGGGCCGGAGATGGGATTGTTGGCTTGTGCATGTGAGGATCAGGTTCCAGATCACATATAGCACATGGATGAGTGTTGCCAGTCCTGCCCAGTTCAGTAGGGCCTTGGATTTGATCCTAGAGTTGTTAGTCCTACATCAGCTCCGAGATGTTGATATGAGGTTGGATAGGGATTGGATATCCCAATGTCATGCTATCATGGATTGTCGAGAGAGGACAATGACCCTTCGTGGACCTGGCCAGGAGGAGTGTGTTTATAGAGGATGCTAGAGCACGACAGAGGTTGAGTCGTGGTCGTATCGCTTCGTTAGCGACTGTTGAGGAGGTGCCTACGGCGGCACCGGGACTAAGGAATATTTTTATAGCCGTGTGATCTCGAGTGAGAGTCTACCAGATCTGTTTCGAAGCCGCCGTTTGGTGAGATTGAGGTCGAGGCAGTGATTGACGTGGTTTTGGAAACTGCGCCGACTTCGGCAGCACCCCTTGGAGTATTACCCGTGAGACATAGAGAAAGAGTGCCGATAGCGCAGTTGCGAGATTTGATGGATCGGGAGGTGTGACCAGTACCACGTCGTGGGATACGACAGTTAGGATCTGAGAGATTGATATGTTGGATGTGATGCCATGCCGTTGGTACACGGCAGTGTTGCCACGTTGTGAGTGCACAACGGTGAGATTCTCTAGCGGTTTGAGCACAGTCAGGGTTGGATCGAATTTCGGTGGATGCCCTTTTTCTGGGATGGGTAGCACTACGGAACCTTACAGCCGAGGGCTGTGCCCTGATAGAGTTCATGGACCTGGTAGGGGCATTTTGAGCTTAGGTCAAGTGGATTGATTAAGGCCCTGCGGCCTTTTGGATTTGAGGAATTGGGTGTTCCAGCGGTACTTGGATCGGGTTGTTGTACCGGCGTGAGTTTGAGCTCTACACCGAGTTGTGGTACCAGTTGCTGCTTTGGATTTTTACAGGGCCGGTTAATTTGATTATTTGGATTTATTCCGAGGTGACATAGAGCATAGGGAGCACTTGAGGATAGTGCGGCAACTTCTAAGAGGAAAGAAGTTATTTGCCAAGTTGGGAGAGTTGCACTCTGCGAGGCCTAGGCCAGCCAGTTAGCTTGTTTGAAAGCGGCTCTTTCTAAGTGAAAAGTCAAAGTGAAAGGGCTGACTATAGTCTATAGATAAGATTTTTTGCTATATAAATAGCCCCTCACATCTTTATAAGATTTTCCTACTAATCAAACGGCTAGTTTCTGGCTAAGAAAAAGCGCTTTCATGTCGATCCAGATGAACGTAAGGGTATAACTTGCAGTTGTACTCATTGTTACCTAGTTCCGAGGTTACTTAGCGAGGTACCTCCCTTCTCTCAGCGAGCGAGTTTAGGTTGAAGTAGCTTTCGATGGAGGTTTTGTCACGCCCCCGGTGTAAACCAAAACCCGGGCTCGTCCACAGATCCGCCGTGCACACGGTATTTCCCATGTACTCGAAGCGCTGGTAACCTGCTCAAATATAAATGATGTAATAAAGGAGCATAGCAACAGGGCTAAACTAAAACTAATACATCTCAGACAAATGCTGGAAATAAAAGTACAATAAAACTCTCATATATACATGTGTCTCTCCCATCTCACGAAATAAATACAACCAGCTGGCCGAAGCCAGACCCAAAAATAAAGGAAAATACAACCGTCTGAGTGTACAGGGGATACATCAAACTACTAAACTCGTCGATACCGGGGAAGCAGCTATCTAATCAGCGATCCTATTACCTCGATCCTGGGAAGAGGGTCCCGCAACTCCAGCAGAGGACTGCAAAACAAAGGGGAAAAGAAAAGGAAAAAAAGTGGGGGGTAAGAACTACTATAAAAACAGTAGCCTCCCCTAGTGGGTAGACCTCAAACTCAGACATGCCCACTAGGACTCCTAGAGGCGGAAAAATAAAACAAGGATGGTAAGCTATAAATATGACAACTGATAAAAGCTACCACTAAGATGCCTCTAAAGTAATAAGCTAAAAGAATAGCTAAATGCATGCATCAGAGTATATATGCCTGCCTGGGTAACACAATCTAGACCCCGGTGAACACCGGAACTGCCTGCTATGCCTACTAACTCACAACTCAGCTGCGGGATGCAGCTCCTGACCGGCACGGTCCCATCCCAAGGGCAACAGACCGGCTCCTGACCGGCACGGTCACACATACACACACTCCGGAGTGGCACTCGAGGGGAGCGACCCTCACGAGTGAAATAAGTCGCCATAACCTGATATAGTAGGACTGAATCAAGACTCTAATTAAGTGCGAAAAACCCATCCACTAAGAAAGTCCCGATTTCCTATCCCCAAATCTGATGCATTAATAACAGTCCGGTCAACCGCCCGAAATTCGCGGTTGCCGCAAATACCCTGTCCTCAAACCTGCCTGTCCCAAATCCCCCAATAACTGACTACACTATCCCAGTCCCTGCTCTAACCTGAGCATACTATTCCCTATGTCTAGGTAACTGGAAAAAGAATAAGAAAACATGGTTTCTCCTAAGTCAGTTCCAGCATGATAGTGTAGCAGAAAAAGATGGCCTAACTAGGTGACCATACAAGCATGCAAAGTCCATTACTTAACAAAACAACTCCAAGTATTTCAATTCTCACAAGAATTAACGTATGCCTTTGTTTGAATATCTGAAGTATTAACATGCCACAAGCTAATCTATACACATGGATAAACTTTCCAATACACCTAAAGCAGGATATAGTTTAAGCATAATATTACCAAAAGGTGTAAGCAACTTATCCTTTCTCAAGAAGCAATACTTTACTGATATCTAGTTCTCTAAAATGCAAGTGCTACAACCAACCCATACTTTCATACAAGCATGCAAAGTTCATCCCACTGATACAACTGTTAACGCGATATAGGAATGGCTCCAATATGCCTAGTGGGTTATCACGATTAAGAGGTTTACAACGGTACCCACCTCGAGCGCTAAAACCTGGTCCCGAAAGCGAAGTCCTCGCTCGGCCCAAACAATCTCCACGACACTGCACAACATTCCCCAAAGGAAAAAAAATACATAAATTAATCATACAATGCTCCAAATTCTGTCCACAACATAACAGCCCAGAGTTTCCCAGTTTTCACCTGCGAAAAATGCCCGGAAAAATCCAAGATAAATACTGTCACGATCCTCGCGACGAACCCGTCGAAACGAGTACCTGCACGCTCAAAACCGAGTTTCCTACGCTGAGATACAAATTCGGCAAGGGAAACACCCAAACAAAAACTGTACAGAAATTCTGTACCAAAGAACTACAGAAAAAGGGGATTTTCACCTTCGGGAAATATCCAAGAAAAATCTGAGAAAAATCCAGGAGATTCCTTGCGAAATGTAGATGAAAAACGCCGCCTGAAACACCTTGATCCGACGCCTGTACGCAAAGATATGGCCAAAACACCCGAGTGCTGTCCTAAACTCCGCGAAGAAAAATGGGTCACAAAGAAGCTCGGGAAACTCCAAGATCCGAATGAAAATAGAGGAAACTCCAAACATAGAAGTTGGAGCCCTACCTGTCGAGAGTCCGATGGCGCAAAAATCATTTGAATCGGAGATCGGAGTGAGCCGGGGGAGTCCGCGCACCAAAATGCGATGAAACGGGTCGCCGGTGTAGAAGCATCACTGTGCGCCGCGACGCAGAAAAGGCCGAAGTGATGATCTCCAAAAATCCTCAAAGTCCTCCAATGGATAGTGCACTGTGTGAGGGAGATTTCTTCTGAAGAAGCCACAGTGAAAAAAAAGCCCAAAAGAGCCAGAAAAACGCATTGGGAACCTATTTATAGCCCAGCCCAATACACCTAATGGGCCGGATTCGGGCGCACATTTCGGGCGCCCGAATCCGCCCACACGGTCGCACCATATGCCATCCGACGCGCCCGAATCCCTGCGGTGATGCCACGTGTCCCTGCAACACGGAACAGCGGTGCAAGGGCCTTCGCCGTGCGCCACGCGTCCTCCCACGGTCAAACGTGGTAGGTACGGCCCGCCAATGGCGGGCCAACACGTGGCCCGCACTCGAGCGCTGCCACGTGCGGCCGACCGCGCCGCATGGCGCCTCTGCGCGCACGCGCCCCGAGGCGCCGCCTGCGCACTCCGTGGACCGCGCCTCCGTGAGCTAGCCTCTACCATGCCGCCACGTATCATACACCCGGTCCACCGAAGCAGCTCTTTTTCCCTGAACCACGCCGCGCGCACCCGCCATTCCGGACGCGCCACGTGGCCCGCGCAGCGGTCCATGCACCAGCCGCGCTTCCCCCGTGGACCGAGCTGCGTGAGCCGGCCAATGACAGGCCGCGACGTTGCTCAGGCCGGTCCACAGTCACCTCCCATGCACCGAAAATCCCCGAAAACTTCCGGAAGCCCCTTTTTTGGTCATCCGGACTCCAAATTTAACATGCAAATAGCCGTTTTCAAGCGTTTTTCCGCGCCGAATCCAAATCCAACCTCTGTTTGGCCCAAAACCTTTTCTAAAATTCGGCAAATACAGCCGAAGGCCAAATCAGCTAAAAGTGTCTCACAGGGTCCATCTGTGGCACCCCTTTGATGCACCATGGGCCAGACACACCAACACTAAGTGTTCAACACAGTGGATTCATCGGAAAGGTTGCATGGGAATCAGGACCACTACAGGTTTTCCCTTTTTTATCCTTCCAACCATTTAGAAAAAAGTGCTTCCATGTCATCCGTTGGATCGGAATAAGAGTACGAGGACGTTGGATAATCGAGAATAGGGCAAGCTAGAATCTTTCTCATACATTTCCAGACCTGCTCCCTTTCTTGGGGATTTGTTTGGAGTGGATGTCGATCCAACCCATCCAACTTTCTTTTTCTACGGTTTGAGTTTGAGTGGAAATTGCAGTTTTACCTTCACTAGAAAAAAAAAGATCTTTCCTTGGGAGTTGCTTGCCAACCAATTATAGTTCCACTCAAAATGGAAGTTTCGAGTCATGCATTTCTAGGGAAAAGTGAGATAGAGAAGTCCTTACTCTTTGTCTCGTAAGAGCCAGTCAAAAAAGCAAATTGTCAAGCCAGTCCAGCAGTCTCTGGCTCTGCAGTCTTCTAGTCGTCCTTGTCCCTGATGGGCCTTCTTCATAACTGATCTCTGGTGAGCCAGTCAAAAAGCAAAGTACCTTTCTTTACATTGAGGGGAAGCCTGGCAGGGCCTATCGATCTTTCCCGGAGAGGGCAGCGGGATAGACAGAAAGCGCTAGTTCTATAAGCTGTAAGCCAGCCAGCTCCTGGCGCAAGCTTTTAATGTTTTCCCGGCCTTCAGCCAGTTCTAAATGAATTGAATACTTGTTTGAAGACGTCTGGCCATTCAGACAAGATGAATCTTCATTTCGTCTATTGTAGAGTTTTTTTTTTTTTAATAAATAAGTTTCGTTAAATGTCTTTCTTTCCCTGAAAGGCTTGATGAAAGGCTTTACACGTTGTTCTATATCTATCAGAGAACGACGGCACTGATCTTTCTCTGAGGGCTTGGGCAAAAGCTTTCAATAAGTAGGTTCCCATTAAGCCTCTATCGGAGCGGGGATAACTGATTGAAAATGAAATTCTGCTATCGTCGAAGTAATCTGGCAATTTGGATGCCGCGGAAGAGAACAATAGATAGATAGGCCTGTCTCTTCATCGGATAAGCTGAGTTAGACCGATTGGTATCACACCAAATCAGACCTAATAGAGTATGATTAGGCAAATCATCACCACTACCCTCCCTGAAGAAGTACCCAATCCTGATTCCATGAATGGATGCTACTTTCTAATCTTCCCCCTTGCTCTGTGTTGAGCTGGGAAATCCATATATGACATTTCAATTCTTTCACTGCCAAAAGTCTAAGCTTCAAGGCTTCCAGACCTGACACTGACTCAATCTTTCTTTACCCCCAGGGGTTGAAGGCTTTGCTACCTATAAGAAAAAGAGGCTCCTGCTATCGATGATCAAACGGATGTTGCTCAACCGGATGCTCTTCCCCTACCAAAAATCATCTTGTGTCGAATAGTGGAGTTTGCCATCGAATAGCCTGCTACCGCTTACTCGGGGGGTTAAACTGGTATACTAAAAAGGATACCTTCAATAGGATACCGCAGTTTGTTATAAATATAAATATATTAATATATTATTATATTTCTATTTAGATATATATTTCTATATGACCTAAAAAGGGTCATTTGAGTTCCCGGCCAGGAAATGGACGTATTGAATGACACGATAGTATGTCGTTTTCGCTTCCTTTGATTGAAGTTTGCCAATCTCGACTGTCACCAGAAAGAAGTAAAGTAAAAAAAAACTTGATCCAGACAAAATCGACGTGAAATGAGAAAGTGGACCCAGACTGGATGAGTGAAAGATGATTCAAGTACCGAGTCCCTATGTTGCAGATCGTCTTCGATATGCTAAACCGAAAAATTAGAAAAGCTTGACCAGTTTTAGAGTAGGGATAGGGATCCAATCTCTGTAGAGTACTGGGACTTTGTGGAGTGCACCGACCTCGCAAGATGGCACGGTGTGGAGAAATCACCTCGAGCGTGTTCCTTATATGTTTACAGATGGGTTCGGGTTGATTCGGATCAACGCGGAAGCCCCAGCTTGAATTGGAGTTTTCCGGCCTTGGTGCGCTGTTAGAGGACTGGTTTGTTAGAGCACCGGCTCCACAGTGGGGCACAGAAAAATTGGAAAATACTTGGAACAGGTGTATTTTATGTTTACAGCGGAGTTCGGGAGGTTCCGGATTGGTGCGGAGGCCCCGAAGGCAAAAAGTGTGTTGGAGTTGGCAATTATGGGAGCCGATTTTTGGATTGAGCACATTGACTCTACGGTTGAGCTTTTTGAGTGGGGAAAGCTTTGGACATGTGTATTTTCAGATTACAGCGGAGTTCGGGAGGTTCCGGATTGGTGCGGAGGCCCCGAAGGCAAAAAGTGAGTTGGAGTTGGCAATTATGGGAGCCGGTTTTTGGATTGAGCACATCGACTCTACGGTTGAGCTTTTTGAGTGGGGAAAGCTTTGGACATGTGTATTTTCAGATTACAGCGGAGTTCGGGAGGTTCCGGATTGATGCGGAGGCCCCGAGAGCAAAAAGTGAGTTAGAGTTGGCTATTCTTGAATTATTTAATTAATTTAATTAATTGTGGCTATTGGTCTGTGAAGGATTATGAGAGAAAGAAGTTTAACAAAAGGAAGTGGATTCGTGCTGGAGGAGATATTTTTGTACTGGAGGATTAAATGGATTTTTTTTTTAATTAAATTGTGCTTAATGGCTGTCAAGCACCCCCCATTAATTAGCCTCACTTAATTAGCAGTGCCACCTCATCGCCTCTTCCATCTCTTGCAAACAGAGGATTGAGGGGTGAAACAGAGGAAAGAAAGAAAGGAAGAAGAAGAGGGAAAAGAGAAGAGAAGATGGAAGATGGAGATGAAGAAGTTGAAAGAGGGAATGTAGATGAAGATTTGGAGGGGGGGCATTTGTTTGGACCTGTTGCTTTGAGCCGTGTGGAGAGAGCAGAGAGAATGCGCGTCGAGCAACATTTGAGGTTAGTGCAGTTTTTTTAGAGAGAGAGAGAAGCTTGGATTGAGGTCTCTTGCTTGGTTTTGGGGTTTAGTTGGTTTTTGGTTGTTGGTGGTGCGTGGAGAGGCCGCAGCCGGAGCCACGCGGGCGCGAAAGGGCGTCGCGCGCGGCAGGCGCTGATGCTGCGCTGGCGCCGATGGGCGCCGCGCGCAGAAAGCAACAGGCGCTGCGGGTGCCACGCTGAGGCGGGCGCCGCGCAGTAAGCAGCAGGCGTGTAAAGTACCGGATTTTCGGCACATAAATAAATGTAAATGAAAATGGTATGAAATACTATTGTTATGAAAGTTAGGGAAGTAAAGAATATTTGGACGCGAGTTGGGCCCAAATCGGGTTAAAATGGAGAGATCTAAAATTTTATTTGAGAAAGGGGGCCCAGATTTTTAGCAAAAAAATTCACAGTGTCGGAAAATTCCGAGAAAATTACGGGAGCCCCGTAAATATGTTTTAAGGCCACAGTAAAAGTTTCGCGTTGATCGAATGCCGGATAGTGAGAACGGGCTCTGCCAACAGTGTCGAAAAATTCTGAGAAAATTCGGGGAGCTCCGTAATATTGTTTTAAGGCCACAGTAAAAATTTCGTGTTGATCGGATACCCGGATTGCGACAACGGGGTCCGCCAATGATTTTAGATACAGCAAGGCTTTTGGTGACACAGAATAGCCCAAATTAAAAATTTAAAATTTTCTGTAGTAAATTAAGCTGAAACAAAGCCGCCTGTTAAATTTGGACAGAAACGGACGGAAAAATGGATAAAAACGGAACAAAAACGAATTTCCGAAGCGGCGATGGCACGCGGATCGAGGGGTGGCTTCCTGCGCAAGGCACGCAGCTGGCGCTAGGGAAGTGCGCCTTCCTGCGCGGGAACGCGCGCCCGCTTGGCGCAGTGGGCGCGCGCACCTGGTGCGCGCCCACCTGTGGGGTGGACCGCCACATGGCGGTTCCCTCTTGGTGGGTGCCACGGACCGGGTCCAATGAACCCTCCTTCATCCTTTTCTTCTTCTTCCTCTTTTCTTCCTCCTCCGAACCGAGTACCATTTTCTCCTTCTCCCTTTTCTTCTCCAACCGAGCAAGTAGAGAGAGAGAGAGAGAGAGAGAGAGAGAGAGAGAGAGATATGGAGGGGATTTCGTGGGTTGGAGCGGCGCGGCGGCGACCTCGTGTAGCGCACAAAGTGTTCCAAAAATCAGATGGACGATGCGGCGTTGTCGAGGTAGGTCCCACATGTTGATTTTTACGTTATTTTTGGCACAATTTTGGAGTCTCTTTTTGGACATTGGATTTGACCCCATGCCATTATGCGTGTTAGGGACCGAATTTTTCTGTGCCGTTTTGCTGCCCGGACTGTTGCAGGCATTTTGGGCGCGCCTCGTTTTGCGTGCCGCTCGTAGATGATATGCACCGTTTTACGTACGAATTCGACATATGTGCGCAGTTTTGGGCGCAAACTCGAAAAACGTGCACCGTTTTCCGTGCAACGTTGAAAAAGAAACATGCACCGTTTTGCGTGCCAACCTGAGGTACCTGCTCCGTTTGACGCGCAGATTGAGTTGTTGTGCACCGTTTTACGTGCAAAGTCTAATATTTTGCATTGTTTTGCGTGCAGGACTAAAAAAATGTGCACCGTTTTGCGTGCAACCCTACAGTTAAGTATGCACCGTTTTGCGTGCAGATTTGAGATACGTGCCCCGTTTTGCGTGCAGGTTGTGTTATCGCGCACCGTTTTGCGTGCAGTCTTTAATAATATATATCGTTTTTCGTGCAGGGCTAGAAAAATGTGCATCGTCTTGCATGCAACCCTACAATTGGGCGTGCACCGTTTTGCGTGCAGATTTGAGGTGCGTGCACCGTTTCGCGTGCAGGTTGTGTTATCGCACATCGTTTTGCGTGCAGTGTCTAATAATATACATTATTTTTCGTACAGGGCTAGAAAAAATGTGCACCATTTTGCGTGCAACCCTACAGTAAAGGATGCACCGTTTTGTGTGCAGATTTGAGATAAGTGCACCGTTTTGCGTGCAGATTGAGTTCATGCGCACCGTTTTGCGTGCAGGATGAAATGACGCACACCGTTTTGCGCGCAGATTTTAATAACGTGCACCGTTTTGCTTGCAGGGTTGGAGGACGTGCACCGTTTTGCGTGCGGACTCGAGGGATGCGCACCGTTTTGCGTGCAAGCTCGAGGAAACAAGAGAAATCGCGCGGAGACCAATTGCAAGTGTCTACAAGCAATTGGGGACACCACAAGGTTGGGGATTCTGCCGAAATTGGGTGACCTCTCCCCTTGCTCCTTTGCTTTTTGACCTAGAAGCATAATAGTAGCCTGTTAGAGGCGTTAGGTAATTACGATTAAGATCGCATGTTTAGAGGAACACAGATGAAAAGTGCAACTGTTGGTTGCCAATAATAGATGATATATGTTAATGTGTAGAGAAATTTAGGAAAAAATTTATGATTTATCCACAATTTATCCACAATAGATAACAGATGAAAAATGCAGATGGTTGCCAAAGAGGAGATAATTCATTCGGTTGCCAAAGAGGGATAATTCATTTTCATGGCAAAAATACTTAGAGAATGGAATATTGTGATGACTGTGATGGATAAGAAATAATTGCATGCGTTGAAATGGATAGTTATGTGATGACTGTGATCAAACTTAGGGTACCTACCTTAGGAATCATGTGAGATAAGGACACAGTACCATTGGTAGTAAGACTAGGAGAAAACCTAGTTTAGGGGTTTGACGATGACATGGAACTTAGGAGTTACCTAAGATTGAACGAGTGATAGTCTTTCTCACAACCTAAGGTTATTGGATCTAATGTCCATTGTCTCAGGTGATAACCTAAGACACTGGATGAGTGATAAGGGAGTCAAGGAACTCTAGGATGAGTATAATCTGGAACTTGGAAAGGGAACCTAAGTGAACTAGTAGAGTTTAAACTCACAGACAGGAAAATAGAGTCTAAGTTAACTCAGGAATTCAGTAAGGAATCACGAAAGGGGAAAAATGGATCAAGTGTGGAGATATGAAAGGGAAAACAGGAGATTAGAGTCAGTGTAACTCTAAGATAATAGTGTAACAAGAAATTAGAGTTAGTGTAACTCTAAGTTAAAACTGAAACAGGAAAGTAGAGTTAAGTTAACTCTAGGATTCAGCAAGGAATCTCGAAAGTGGGATAAGATCCCAAGGTTAAAGAATTAAACAAATATAACCTAGAGAGCATAGGGTGCTCTGGGCAAATGGACAATAACTTTAACTTCAATTTGAGTTAAATAAATGAAGGTGAAATGTTTAAGAGTCCAAGTGACTCTCTAGTTATCCTTATGGCGAGACCTAGAATAAGAGGTAAATTGTTGTAAAAAGGCAAAGTTTAAATGCAAGCTAAAAGTTGCTAAAAAGCATAAAGAGAATGTAAATGGCGCCTTCGAATTTGAGACTCGTCAAGTGGAGCAGGACTCCCTGGGCAGTGACCCGTCGGACGAGGTACTTTCGAAAGGCTTAAAGTGAAAGCAATGAGCTAAATGCTCAAAGGAAAGAAAAAGAGATTTGCTAGTGGCAAAAAGGGAGCTATAAGCTCGAATAAGAAAGGAAAGCAAGTGTTCAAAGGCAAAAAGGCTAAGAACTAAAGTAAAAAGAGAAAGATAAAGAAAATATAAAGATAAAACGGGCGGACCTACGGTGAGAAACGCGGCCCATGTTGGAGTTGCAGGCAGTGCCCCTCTCCCGGGTAGAGACCCGTTCGGGACGTTTCTTCCGTAGGACGGGGTAACACTTGCGGGTGTTATCGGCAACCTTAGAAATCTTATCTTATGGTAGCAGGACAACCGGGCTGGGGCCTGTTGGATAAGAATTTCTGAGGGTTAACTTGAACTAAAGCACAAGAATTTAAAGAATAAAGAAAAATAGAGTGGCCAAGGTGGCCGGGTTAGTTTAACCCTGTGTATAGCGGCATAGTGGCCGAGTTGGTGCTTAGCAGCCTGATATGGCTAGACAGAGTAGTGATGGATTGGTGAGTATACACAGATAGTGTAGTGGCCAGTATATGCATAGTAGCATTATGATATTGAGGATTTTAGTTTCCTAGCATTCTATTATTATTGCTTCCATTGGACCAAGTGGTGTAGGACACTTTTTTTCGGTGGTTGAACCCACTGGGAACTCAGTTGTAGTTCTCACACCCCTTGGGTGACCTCCCCACAGGTTCGGGTATGGATGCAGCGGACGAGACGGTTCAGATACAGACGGCGAGGCATACGACAGGGGCAAGGGCCCAGCAGCATAGAGACCTAGAGGGTCTAGCAGAGGTATCCCTTTTATATATTTTTTGAGTGAACCTTGTATGGTGAGAAATTTATGTAAAAGATTTGTAACAATTCTATTTGCCAGTTTAGAGATGTAAAGTGTAATAATTTAATTCATGGTTCACTCTTGTATTGCTTTCATTACCGCTTAAACTGTTGTTTATTAAATGAAAGTTTAAATTTGTAGTGATTTTTAGTACTCTGATACTGAGCTTCCGCATATACTTGTTGTATGATTATGGATGTTACCGTTCCTTTCGGGTAGTGAAAGGTCTTACCCGATTGGCGGGTCTGTTGGCGTGCCCGAACCGTACTAATTGGCGGACTCGGGGCGTGACAAGGCGCTGCGGGCGCCGCGCAGAGAGGCGGGCGCCGCACAGAGCGTGGTGGCGCTGCGGGCGCAGCGCAGTGGCGGGCGCGGCGCTGCTCAGGCGCCACGCGGGCGCTGCGCAGGCGCCGTGCGGGCGCGCCAATGCGCCGCGCGGGCGCGCAGCGAGCGCGCTGGGCGCGCTGCTAACGCGCAGGGTTGCCGCGCGAGGGCTTGGCAAGTGCGCGGGAGCGCCGCACAGGCTTTGTGCTGGGCCGCAAGGCCGCGCGCTGTGCGCGGCTGACGCAGGCAGCGCGCGCGCGGCCGGCTGGGGCGGCACGCGCGACTGCTGCACGCAGTTGGAGCGCGAGCCCGGGCAGTGTGTCAGCGTGCTGTGAGTGCGCTTGGCCAGGGCTGGTGGTTACCCGGGTATCGCGAAGGCTTTTGTGGACCGTTTTGACGTGGTTTTTTTTCCCTTTCTCTCTGCCAGGACGTCGTCAAATTGTGCGGATTTCGGCGGGGTGCCGTGCTGTCACGCCCCAGGCCCCAGCGGAAGCCTCACGGCACGTGCACAGACCCGCCGTGTGCACAAGGTACCCCCCTGTGAGGTCCCGGAATCCCCGGCGTAGGAGTTGCTGGTTGTTGGGCAGCTTTTAGTGGCCGTTGGGAGTGTTTGTGCGCGTGTCGGACCCAGGTTTGGATTGGTGATGCAATTGGGATTTAGTTGCATCGCTGGAGGCCTGCGGGATGTGTCGTTGGTGTTTGCGCGCAGTTTGGATACACGTGGTGGACTTCGGGCTTAAGTGGAGACCCCGTGGGGTTTGGATGACCCGTCGGGTGTTTAGAAGTGATTTCGCGCAATTCTGATGTCAAATTTAGACTCCGGGTTAAGTCCGGATAAAAGTTTTCGGGAATTTTTAGAGTTGAATTTTGGCAAATCGGACTTTAAAAATAGACCCGGCGCGGAAATCGGATCGAGTGGACATTCGGCAAATTTTCGGGTGAGAATTTGGAAAAACGGACATCGTTTTTGGATTCAGCGCGCGAAATCGCTAAGAATGGACTATTTATTTGTTGGTTTTGGAGTCCGGTAGGCGTGCGCGTTTTTCGAGACGACGCGGCACGCAAACCGAGACTGCGCGCGGCACGGATCCCGAGGGCCGTACGGACGCGCGTGGCGCGTCAGGCGCGACAGGCGCGCTTGGGAAGCGCGCCTGCGGATCGCGGGCGCACGCGGGGGCCGCCACGTGGCGGGCCCCCACTGGCGCCCGCTCGGGCGCGCGTGGGCGCGCGCCCGTGTGGCGGCCCCGTGTCCCGCGCCAGCACGGGCGCGGTGTCACGCGCCCGTGTGGCGCGCGGACTGCGCGCCCGCGTGGCGCGCATGGTTGCGCGCCACGTGGCGCCCGGGCGCGTGCGTGAGCCCGGCGCACGCGCCCGGCTGTGGACCGGCCGGTTGGGCCTTTCCCATTGGTCCGAGCCGTGCACCGTTTCCGTGGACCGGCCTGGTGGACCGCCCCTTTTCCTCTCCTTTTCTTCTTCTTCTTCTTCCTCCCCGCACCGCCATTCCCTTTCCTTCTTTCTTTCTTCTGCAACCGAGAGCGAGAGGGAGTGAGGAGGGAGATGGCGTGAGGTGCGGCGGCGCGTCGTGGACTCCGTTTTGCGTGCGAGGACGCCCGGCGGAGCGGTTCGGCGACGGCGGCGCAACCGTGTAGGTCCCGTTTGTTGATTTTACTGTATTTTTGTGCTGTTTTTGGGGCGTTCTATTAGACAGTAAATTAACCCCTGTTTTTATCTGTGTTTGGGACTGTGTCTTTGTGCACCGTTTTGCGTGCGGACTCCGGCACTGTGCACCGTTTTGCGTGCGGACCCCGTTTTGCGGGCGGATCCTGGCACCGTGCACCGTTTTGCGTGCGGACCCCGTTTTGCCGGCACCGTGCACCGTTTTGCGTGCGGACTCCGGCACTGTGCACCGTTTTGCGTGCGGACCCCGTTTTGCGGGCGGATCCTGGCACCGTGCACCGTTTTGCGTGCGGACTCCGGCACTGTGCACCGTTTTGCGTGCGGACCCCGTTTTGCGGGCGGATCCTGGCACCGTGCACCGTTTTGCGTGCGGACTCCGGCACTGTGCACCGTTTTGCGTGCGGACCCCGTTTTGCGGGCGGATCCTGTGCACCGTTTTGCGTGCGGACTCCGGCACTGTGCACCGTTTTGCGTGCGGACCCCGTTTTGCGGGCGGATCCTGACACCGTGCACCGTTTTATGTGCAGACTCCGTTTCTGGTGCGGACTCCGGCGGCGTGCTCCGTTTTGCGTGCGGACTCCGGCGCCGTGCTCCGTTTTGCGTGCGGACTCCGGCGGCGCGCCCCGTTTGCGCAGCGGATCGCGTGGAGGCCAATTGCAAGTGTCTACAAGCAATTGGTGGCAAATCAAGGTGGGTGGCCTTATCTCCGAGTTTTATGGAATGTACAGTATTTCTACTGTTGTAAGACTATGCATGATAGCTTATTTCATTCTGTCGCATGCTAAATTGTAGGAATTGTTATTCCTGTTATCATCTGTTAAAATAGTAATCTTGGAACTTGACCTAGCACCCCCGTCATATGTTGCATGTGTAACCAGACCAGTAGAAAACCCTCATTTGGGCTAGGGTTATTTATGCTTAGACATCCACACTGTTCTTTCGTTCCTGGACATAGTGTTATTTCTCGCCCGGGTAGTGGGCCGAGAGGTCGGGACTTACTTTTAGTGTGGGATGCTTTTGCACTCTTGCTGGGGAGCAGAGTGGAGTCTGGTAGTTGTAGCGGGTTGCTTATCTGTGCGGGGAGCCGTATGGGTAAACGGTAGTCCCGAGAGGTCTTGTTTCCTTTTACGTTGTCGTAGGAGGGAGCCGTTGAGTAGACGGTAGTTCCGGGCCGTCGAGTATCTTCCGGTCCGTCTTGTTGGGAACCGTTAGGGTTGACGGTGGCCCCAGGTCGTTGAGTGTTGTCCGACCTGTTTTGTTACCCTGAGTTGTGGGTCGTTCCTGGCTGTGGAGTATCTCCAGCCAGTGTGCTTTGTGCTGCGAGCTGTTGGAGAGGCTAGTGTCTCGTGTTTGAGTTAGCCGATCAGCTGAGTCGTCGAGAGTGCTCCGACTGTGGTGCGAGATATTTGGGGATCTTGAGTCCTTCCGTTCTGAGAGTGAGCGTGGATTTAGACTATAGCCTGCATATGCCAATGTTGATTACTCTATGCCGCGCCGTTTTCCTCAGTTGGGGCCGCGCCCCCTGAGATGCCGCAGTGGATGCGATGATTGGCCTGTTGAGGCAGTTTTGCGCGAGGGATGAGTTAGTCGGACAGGACGCCCCACGTAAATCCCGTCCTCATGTGGATGTGTGGTAGTGAGCAGGAGCGTTCCTAGTCGACAGGCGCGGGCTTGACTGGACCTTGGAGGTAGTCAGTTAGATTGGGACGATTGAGCACCTTGGGTGCGAGTGGTCTCTTTTACTTTGATCTGTTTCACTTTTGAGTATCTAAATAGAGGCATGGTAGCTGTAGAGTAGTTCCAGCCTTCCTTGCTTAGTTTTCTTTACCTGTTAACTTTTACCTCTGGTAGACTTGGTGGGCAGACCGTTGGGCTTGTTGACGGCACCCACTGAGAACTACTGTGGGAAGTAGTTCTCACACCCGTCGTGGTGTCTTTTCCCCAGGGACTTCTTCTTCTGTTCCTGTGCTCCTGTTGCTGATCTTTCGGACCGAGGCGAGGGAGTCGCGAGCTTGTTCCCTACCCGTCGTTGGAGCGTAGCGGTACCCCTTCTGAGGAGAGCTTCGGTGGATAGTTTACTTCTTCTTCCTCTGTTGAGAGACCTTTGTAGAGAGGTATAGAGTTGTACCTTACATTTACAGTTTGAGAGACTGATGTAGTGAGGACATTCTTGTATCGAGAGTTCGTACACTGATGTATTTATTGGAGATATCTCCCTTTTGAGTTTTTGTATCAGAGGATTTTGTATACGATGATATGTGGGAGATGATTATTGTATTGTTTCAGTTGAACTGTTTGGATTACAGTCTTTAGTAGTTTACTTTCAGCTCTCTGATATCTGTTTACTGTAGATGTTTCTTTCTGCAGGTTAGACGCTTCGTCTGTACGGCAGTTTTCGTACAGATGGCGGATCTGTTGGCGAGCCCGGGTCGCAGTTTCGACCCCGGGGCGTGACAGATTAGAGTGGTATCAGAGCCTAGGTTGTAGGTCGTGGTGGACTTAGAAACCCTAGGCTTGTGGTTCGATATTAGGATGACTACGTGAGAGTCGTGACTTTAGCGAGAGTCCTGATTGAGTTTTTACCTCTCCCATGAGACGGGATGAGAGTTTGGCATGTTTAATTCCCTAAGCGATTATGTTCGCTGCCGAACAAAATGATGCTATGGAATGGATAACATGTCTTAGACTTTCGCTGGATTGGGTCGTATGGTTGTTGTGTCCTGACGTTTGTTATTGTGCAGCGGTTTGCGATACCCCTGAGACGTCAGGTTGGGATTGGACACACCCCGCACCTGATGAGTACCCGAGCAGCGGGAGACGGAGCTATCAGAGCAGTGCGGGACCCTGGAGTTGTGTGTCGTGTTAGTTTTCCACTTTAACCGAGAAGGGCCGAATCCCTAAACGGTAAAGGATCGAGAACTTCGATACGCCGAGCCTAAAGTCTGTTCTTGTTTGATTGGGGTTCTAGGCACCAGTCTATCGGGATGTTCGGATCTTTGCCGTGTCAGTCGGTTCTTCTCGCCTAAGAGTGGGGCGTTGTTGTGGGAGCCGTTTGAAGTGACGGCGATCCCAGCTGTGTGGACATTTTCCCTGGCTGAGTTACCAGGAGGATATCATTTTCCCTGGCTGAGTTACCAGGAGGACATTTTCCCTGGCTGAGTTACCAGGAGGACATTTTTCCTGGCTGAGTTGCCAGGAGGATATTTTCCCTGGCTGAGTTACCAGGAGGACATTTTCCCTGGCTGTGTTACCAGGAGGGCATGGCCCCTGGCTGAGTACCAGGTGGGCGCATGCCCTGGCCGAGTTACCAGGAGGACACCTTCCACTGGCCGAGCTACCAGATGGATACATTGCCCTGGCTGAGTTACCAGGTGGGCGTATGCCCTGGCCGAGTTACCAGGAGGACACCATCCACTGGCCGAGCTACCAGATGGGTGCATACCCCTGGCCGAGTTACCAGGTAGGTATATGCCCTGGTCGAGTTACCAGGTGATTGCTTCAGTGAGATTGAGATGGTCTGACAGGACGCCGAGATTTGGTGGCGTCGAGTTCATCCGTTGGACTACCTGGAGCGCAGTTGTTGACTTAGAACCAGTTCGTGCCTTGCGGTTTAGGGCCTTCTCTTCCGACAGTGTAAGCAGAAACTGGAAAGGGGATCTTAGACTCTTGCAGCAGGGAAGTCGACCTCTTCTGGATTTTGTTCGCGAGTTTTGCGATTGTCGAGTGGTGTACCTCATGTCGCCTGGATGAGGCCCAGGAGGTTGAGCTAGTTGAGAAAGGACTGCATCGGAATATCTATCACTTGGTTTATTCTCGGCGGGTGCCGACGTTTGTTACAGAGATTGTGCATGCTCGGTGGGTTGACCGAGGAGCTGTGATCATGACTTAGATTGATGGAGCGCCAGGGACCAGCTCCGGCGAGAGGCATCCAGTGCCGCCTGTGTGTGGACAGTAGAATAGATCGAGACCCCCGGGGCTGCCACGATCCTAGTCTGGGGGTCGTGAGTCTCAGAGGAGACCGAGACCAGGAGGTTCTCCACAGCCGGTGTATCAGCAGCAGCGGGATGACTTTGTCTCTTGTGGGGGTCTACGTTCTGCGCCGTAATGTGACCACAGGCAGGGCACCGATCATGGTCTGGACCTAAAGCGGGGTCATCAGTCGCTTTGGCAGCTTCGGCTCCTCCTCCTCCGCTCTTCCAGACAGGCGGAGCTTTGGCAGGTTTTGGCCAGATAGCTAGGGCCACTTCTTAGCGGCAGTCCGACGGACGACCACCCCGAGTGAGAGCGTCTTTGTCGCACAGGATGAGGATTCGGGGGCAGTTATCAACATAGTGGCAGGCATTAGTCTTATCTCCCCTTCACGCACATGAGCGTTAATTGTTACCGGAGCATCGCATTCAGTTCTTCTGTAGGGCATCTGCATTGTTGTAGGGGCTAGAGATAGGACCCTTAGCTTGTGCTCGTGAGGTTCAGATACCTGATCACGTGTTGCACATAGACGAGTGTTGTTGGTCCTGCCCTGTGCAGTTGGGGCCCTGGTTTTTGTCTTGCGATCTTTTGGCCCTTCCTCAGCTCCGGAATTTTTGAGGGTATAGGACTGTGAGGATTAGATGCCACGCCGTTGGTACACGGCAGTGATGCCACGCCGTGGGTGCACGGCAGTGATGCCACACCGTTGATACACGGTGGTGATGCCACACCGTTGATACACGGTGGTGATGCCACACCGTTGATACACGGTGGTGATGCCACGCCGTGGGTGCACGGCGGTGATGCCACGCCGTTGGTGAACGGCAGTGAGGCCACGCCGTTGGTAAACGGCAGTGATGCCACGCCGTGGGTGCACGGCAGTGATGCCACACCGTTGATACACGGTGGTGATGCCACACCGTTGATACACGGTGGTGATGCCACGCCGTGGGTGCACGGCGGTGATGCCACGCCGTTGGTGAACGGCAGTGAGGCCACGCCGTTGGTAAACGGCAGTGATGCCACGCCGTGGGTGCACGGCAGTGATGCCACACCGTTGATACACGGTGGTGATGCCACACCGTTGATACACGGTGGTGATGCCACGCCGTTGGTGAACGGCAGTGAGGCCACGCCGTTGGTAAACGGCAGTGATGCCACGCCGTGGGTGCACGGCAGTGATGCCACACCGTTGATACACGGTGGTGATGCCACACCGTTGATACACGGTGGTGATGCCACGCCGTGGGTGCACGGCGGTGATGCCACGCCGTTGGTGAACGGCAGTGAGGCCACGCCGTTGGTACACGGCAGTGATGCCACGCCGTGGGTGAACGGCAGTGAGGCCACGCCGTTGGTAAACGGCAGTGATGCCACGCCGTGGGTGCACGGCAGTGATGCCACACCGTTGATACACGGTGGTGATGCCACACCGTTGATACACGGTGGTGATGCCACACCGTTGATACACGGTGGTGATGCCACACCGTTGATATACGGTGGTGATGCCACGCCGTGGGTGCACGGCGGTGATGCCACGCCGTTGGTGAACGGCAGTGAGGCCACGCCGTTGGTACACGGCAGTGATGCCACGCCGTGGGTGCACGGCAGTGATGCCACACTGTTGGTACACGGTGGTGATGCCACACTGTTGGTACACGGTGGTGATGCCACGCCGTGGGTGCACGGCAGTGATGCCACGTTGTAGGTACACAACGGTGAGAGTCTTTTGGATGCTTCGGACTTTTGACCGCGAGTTTGGGCCTCGGCTTTATGTTCGCCTTGCGAGTCAGTTTTAGTCCTGTTCACCGACGGTTTGGTTTCCGTCAGGGTGTTCTCTTTTAGTTGAGGGATCGACTTCGACCCGCGGGTCTGTTGGGGTTATGATAGCTTGTTGAGTGACCAACTGTGGCATGGGATTGTGTCTTTTGAGGATCCCTTTGAGGTTAGCCTGCAGTTGAGTAGTCCACTCGGGTGGTTATGGATCGGAAGTAACCGAGTGAAGACCCCAACTTATTGGTTTCCCTTCCTTATTGGATGGATGTGCGGGTATGCTTCGGGTCGCCTGGTTGAGGTTGGCACCATGTTGTAGTTTGGTGCGTGTTGAATTAGTGGGTTTTTCCCGTTTTCCCCCTGCCTTTTTGAGGAGCCCTTTGGTTTTTCACGTCTCAGCTCAGTAGTGATATGTTTTTCCTCGCCCGTGTTTTACTCGCCCTTTTTGATCCGTGATTAGTGGAGTACGAGGGACGCCCGTTGCAAATTCTGGCTCGGGAGATGAGAGAATTGCACAACGGGTCATACCGTACTTGTTGTTGTTGCGGAGTAATCACGTGGAGCGAGTGGGGTAAATGGAGCTGGAGACGTATTGTTAGATACCTAGCCGTGGTATTCTTGATTCCTGATGGGCTTGATCTAGTTTCGAGGACGAAACTTTCTTTTAGTGGGGGAGGATGTGAGGTCCCGGAATCCCCGGCGTAGGAGTTGCTGGTTGTTGGGCAGCTTTTAGTGGCCGTTGGGAGTGTTTGTGCGCGTGTCGGACCCAGGTTTGGATTGGTGATGCAATTGGGATTTAGTTGCATCGCTGGAGGCCTGCGGGATGTGTCGTTGGTGTTTGCGCGCAGTTTGGATACACGTGGTGGACTTCGGGCTTAAGTGGAGACCCCGTGGGGTTTGGATGACCCGTCGGGTGTTTAGAAGTGATTTCGCGCAATTCTGATGTCAAATTTAGACTCCGGGTTAAGTCCGGATAAAAGTTTACCTCTCCGGTCGCCTTCGGGAATTTTTAGAGTTGAATTTTGGCAAATCGGACTTTAAAAATAGACCCGGCGCGGAAATCGGATCGAGTGGACATTCGGCAAATTTTCGGGTGAGAATTTGGAAAAACGGACATCGTTTTTGGATTCAGCGCGCGAAATCGCTAAGAATGGACTATTTATTTGTTGGTTTTGGAGTCCGGTAGGCGTGCGCGTTTTTCGAGACGACGCGGCACGCAAACCGAGACTGCGCGCGGCACGGATCCCGAGGGCCGTACGGACGCGCGTGGCGCGTCAGGCGCGACAGGCGCGCTTGGGAAGCGCGCCTGCGGATCGCGGGCGCACGCGGGGGCCGCCACGTGGCGGGCCCCCACTGGCGCCCGCTCGGGCGCGCGTGGGCGCGCGCCCGTGTGGCGGCCCCGTGTCCCGCGCCAGCACGGGCGCGGTGTCACGCGCCCGTGTGGCGCGCGGACTGCGCGCCCGCGTGGCGCGCATGGTTGCGCGCCACGTGGCGCCCGGGCGCGTGCGTGAGCCCGGCGCACGCGCCCGGCTGTGGACCGGCCGGTTGGGCCTTTCCCATTGGTCCGAGCCGTGCACCGTTTCCGTGGACCGGCCTGGTGGACCGCCCCTTTTCCTCTCCTTTTCTTCTTCTTCTTCTTCCTCCCCGCACCGCCATTCCCTTTCCTTCTTTCTTTCTTCTGCAACCGAGAGCGAGAGGGAGTGAGGAGGGAGATGGCGTGAGGTGCGGCGGCGCGTCGTGGACTCCGTTTTGCGTGCGAGGACGCCCGGCGGAGCGGTTCGGCGACGGCGGCGCAACCGTGTAGGTCCCGTTTGTTGATTTTACTGTATTTTTGTGCTGTTTTGGGGGCGTTCTATTAGACAGTAAATTAACCCCTGTTTTTATCTGTGTTTGGGACTGTGTCTTTGTTTTGCGGGCGGATCCTGACACCGTGCACCGTTTTATGTGCAGACTCCGTTTCTGGTGCGGACTCCGGCGGCGTGCTCCGTTTTGCGTGCGGACTCCGGCGCCGTGCTCCGTTTTGCGTGCGGACTCCGGCGGCGCGCCCCGTTTGCGCAGCGGATCGCGTGGAGGCCAATTGCAAGTGTCTACAAGCAATTGGTGGCAAATCAAGGTGGGTGGCCTTATCTCCGAGTTTTATGGAATGTACAGTATTTCCACTGTTGTAAGACTATGCATGATAGCTTATTTCATTCTGTCGCATGCTAAATTGTAGGAATTGTTATTCCTGTTATCATCTGTTAAAATAGTAATCTTGGAACTTGACCTAGCACCCCCGTCATATGTTGCATGTGTAACCAGACCAGTAGAAAACCCTCATTTGGGCTAGGGTTATTTATGCTTAGACATCCACACTGTTCTTTCGTTCCTGGACATAGTGTTATTTCTCGCCCGGGTAGTGGGCCGAGAGGTCGGGACTTACTTTTAGTGTGGGATGCTTTTGCACTCTTGCTGGGGAGCAGAGTGGAGTCTGGTAGTTGTAGCGGGTTGCTTATCTGTGCGGGGAGCCGTATGGGTAAACGGTAGTCCCGAGAGGTCTTGTTTCCTTTTACGTTGTCGTAGGAGGGAGCCGTTGAGTAGACGGTAGTTCCGGGCCGTCGAGTATCTTCCGGTCCGTCTTGTTGGGAACCGTTAGGGTTGACGGTGGCCCCAGGTCGTTGAGTGTTGTCCGACCTGTTTTGTTACCCTGAGTTGTGGGTCGTTCCTGGCTGTGGAGTATCTCCAGCCAGTGTGCTTTGTGCTGCGAGCTGTTGGAGAGGCTAGTGTCTCGTGTTTGAGTTAGCCGATCAGCTGAGTCGTCGAGAGTGCTCCGACTGTGGTGCGAGATATTTGGGGATCTTGAGTCCTTCCGTTCTGAGAGTGAGCGTGGATTTAGACTATAGCCTGCATATGCCAATGTTGATTACTCTATGCCGCGCCGTTTTCCTCAGTTGGGGCCGCGCCCCCTGAGATGCCGCAGTGGATGCGATGATTGGCCTGTTGAGGCAGTTTTGCGCGAGGGATGAGTTAGTCGGACAGGACGCCCCACGTAAATCCCGTCCTCATGTGGATGTGTGGTAGTGAGCAGGAGCGTTCCTAGTCGACAGGCGCGGGCTTGACTGGACCTTGGAGGTAGTCAGTTAGATTGGGACGATTGAGCACCTTGGGTGCGAGTGGTCTCTTTTACTTTGATCTGTTTCACTTTTGAGTATCTAAATAGAGGCATGGTAGCTGTAGAGTAGTTCCAGCCTTCCTTGCTTAGTTTTCTTTACCTGTTAACTTTTACCTCTGGTAGACTTGGTGGGCAGACCGTTGGGCTTGTTGACGGCACCCACTGAGAACTACTGTGGGAAGTAGTTCTCACACCCGTCGTGGTGTCTTTTCCCCAGGGACTTCTTCTTCTGTTCCTGTGCTCCTGTTGCTGATCTTTCGGACCGAGGCGAGGGAGTCGCGAGCTTGTTCCCTACCCGTCGTTGGAGCGTAGCGGTACCCCTTCTGAGGAGAGCTTCGGTGGATAGTTTACTTCTTCTTCCTCTGTTGAGAGACCTTTGTAGAGAGGTTTAGAGTTGTACCTTACATTTACAGTTTGAGAGACTGATGTAGTGAGGACATTCTTGTATCGAGAGTTCGTACACTGATGTATTTATTGGAGATATCTCCCTTTTGAGTTTTTGTATCAGAGGATTTTGTATACGATGATATGTGGGAGATGATTATTGTATTGTTTCAGTTGAACTGTTTGGATTACAGTCTTTAGTAGTTTACTTTCAGCTCTCTGATATCTGTTTACTGTAGATGTTTCTTTCTGCAGGTTAGACGCTTCGTCTGTACGGCAGTTTTCGTACAGATGGCGGATCTGTTGGCGAGCCCGGGTCGCAGTTTCGACCCCGGGGCGTGACACCCCCGGTACACACAAGGCGTCTACAACAACATAGCGGAAAGGAAGCAATATACACATCCTACTAGTAATCAGAGCACAACACAACTAAACTATACATAAAAGAGGAAAGTAGATAACAACTATCATACAAGAAGTTAAAATCCAATATACAAATGTGGTTGTCACGCCCCGGGTGTAAACCAGAACCCGGGGCTCGTCCACAGATCCGCCGTGCACACGGTATTTTCCGTATACACGACGCGCTGGTAACCTACTCAAATATAAATGATGTAATAAAGGAGCATAACAACAGAGCTAAACTAAAACTAATACATCTCAGACAAATGCTGGAAATAAAAGTATAATAAAACTCTCATATATACATGTGTCTCTCCCAGCTCAAGAAAACAACCAGCTGGCCGAAGCCAGACCCGAAAATAAAGGAAAATACAACCGTCTGAGTGTACAGGGGATACATCAAACTACTAAACTCGATACCGGGGAAGCAGCTATCTAATCAGCGATCCTCTTACCTCGGTCCTGGGAAGAGGGTCCCGCAACTCCAGCAGAGGACTCTGCAAAACAAAGGGGGGGAAAAGAAAAAGAAAACAGTGGGGGGTGAGAACTACTATAAAAATAGTAGCCTCCCCTAGTGGGTAGACCTCAAACTCAGACATGCCCACTAGGACTACTAGAGGCGAAAATAAAACAAGGGTGGTAAGCTATAAATATGACAACTGATAAAAGCTACCACTAATATGCCACTAAAACAATAAGCTAAAAGAATAGCTAAATGTATGAATCAAAGTATATATGCCTGCCTGGGTAACCCAATCTAGACCCCGGTGAACACCGGTACTGCCTGCTATGCCTACTAACTCACAACTCAGCTGCGGGATGCAGACCGGCTCCTGACCGGCACGGTCCCATCCCAAGGGCAACAGACCGGCTCCTGACCGGCACGGTCACACATACACACACTCCGGAGTGGCACTCGAGGGGAGCGACCCTCACGAGTGAAATAAGTCGCCATAAGTAACCTGATGTAGTAGGACTGAATCAAGACTCTAATTAAGTCGGAAAAACCCATCCACTAAAGAAGTCCCGATCCCCTATCCCCAAATCTGATGCATTAATAACAGTCCGGTCAACCGCCCGAAATTTACGGTTGCCGCAAATACCCTGTCCTCAAACCTGCCTGTCCCAAATCCCCAATAACTGACTACACTATCCCAGTCCCTGCTCTAACCTGAGCATACTATCCCCTATGTCTAGGTAACTGGAAAAAGAATAAGAAAACATGGTTTCTCCTAAGTCAGTTCCAACATGATAGTGTAGCAGAAAAAGGTGGCCTAACTAGGTGACCATACAAGCATGCAAAGTCCATTACTTAACAAAATAATTCCAAGTATTCCAATTCTTACAAGTATTCCAATTCTTACAAGAATTAACGTATGCCTTTGTTTGAATATCTGAAGTATTAACATGCCACAAGCTAATCTATACACATGCATAAACTTTCCAATATACCTAAAGCAGGATATGGTTTAAGCATAATATTACCAAAAGGTGTAAGGAACTTATCCTTTCTCAAGAAGCAATACTTTATTGATATCTAGTTCTCTAAAATGCGAGTGCTACAACCAACCCATACTTTCATACAAGCATGCAAAGTTCATCCCACTGATACAACTATCAACACGATATAGGAATGGCTCCAATATGCCTAGTGGGTTATCACGAGTAAGAGGTTTACAACGGTACCCACCTCGAGCGCTAAATCCTGGTCCCAAAAGCGAAGTCCTCGCTCGGCCCAAACAATCTCCACGACACTGCACAACATTCCCCAAAGGAAAAAAATACATAAATTAATCATACAATGCTCCAAATTCTGTCCACAACATAACAGCCCAGGGTTTCCCTATTTTCACCTGCGAAAAATGCCCGGAAAAATCCAAGATAAATACTGTCACGATCCTCGCGACGAACCCGTCGAAACGAGTACCTGCACGCTCAAAACCGAGTTTCCTACGCTGAGATATAAATTCAGCAAGGGGACCACCCCAACAAAAATTGTACAGAAATTCTGTATCAAAGAACTACAGTAAAAGGGGATTTTCACCTTCGGAAAATATTAAAAAAAAATCTAGGAAAATTCCAGGAGATTCCTTGCGAAGTGTAGATGAAAAATGCCTCCTGAAACGCCTCGATCCGACGCCTGTGCGCAAAGATATAGCCAAAACACCATAGTGCTGTCCAAAATCTGCGAAGAAAAATGGGTCAAATGGAAGCTCGGGAAACTCCAAGGTCAGCACGGAAAACGAGGAAACTCAAACCACAGAAGTTGGAGTCCTACCTGTCGAGAGTCCAACGGCGCAAGAATCGCCTGAATCGGAGGTCGGAGTAGGCCGGGGTAGTCCGCGCACTTAAAAGGGACGAAGCGGGTCGCCGGTGAACAAGCGTCGCGCCGCGTCGTAAAATCGCGAACCTCAGGATGCGTGCCCCCAAAAAATCCTAGGGATCCACCAAAGTGAAGAGCACTGAGAGAGGAAAAATTCTCCTGAAGAGCCCACAGTGAAAAGGAGTCCAAAAGCCCGAAAAAAAAAACCAAGGAAGCCTATTTATAGGCTCAGCCCAACAATGCATTGAGCCGGATTTGGGCGCGCAATTCGAGCGCCCGAATCCGCAAGGCCTGTGATGATCCGGACTTCCGCAGAGACTGTTGCAGTGATTATAGTGACTACAGGAAGCTCACACCGTGTATCGGAGCTAGTAGTGTCGAAAACGGATCTCAGAAATAGATCCGGCGCGAAAATCGAATCAAGTGGGCTTTCCCGGGACTTTTGGCAAAATTTCGGATGAGAATTTGGCAAAACGGACAGCGGATTTGGACTCAGCACGCGAAAACGATCAAAATTGTGTATTTACTTATTTTTTTCGGCACAAAAGTACTGTTCACGCCGGAACAGTAACTCCGGCCGCCAGAATTACTGTTCCGGCGACCGGCGGCGACCGACGGCAGGGCGGCGAGCGGCGACCGATGGCAGGGCGGCGAGCGGCGGAGCAGCGGCGGAGCGCGGAAGAGCGCGGCGCGGGCAGCGCGGGCAGGCGCGGGCAGGCGCACAGGCGCCGGGGTCCATGGGCATGGCGTGCACCGGGTGCACGGAAAATGGGTGTTGCCACGTGGCGTTCCCTCATTGGATGGTCGGCTTGGCAGGGTAGTGACACGTGGCACGCTCCGATTGGCCGACATTTTCCGGAAAACCCGGTGCGGGGACCGGGCACATGCTTCCCCGGGCGACACGTGGCGACTTCTGAGCGGCCTTGCATGGATGTTTCCTGTTTTGTGGACACATGGCGCGTCCTGGTTTGTCAGTTTTGGTGTTTCCTGTTTTGGGCCGGATCCCGTGTGGAGCCCGAAGATTCCCTGGCCCATTATATAAGGAATCTCCCTCTTTCTCCCTTTCTCACTACGAATTCCCAATTGTAGAGAGAGAATCCGAGCTTGCGGCCCTACGAAAATTGTTCCTCTCCCTGTCCTCTCTCTCTCCTAGAAATTTCAGAATTTTTGGAGTTACCGATAGCGAGTTATCTGCGACGCGACGCACTTCAACGTTTCCCCTTTTTCGGCCCATTTCCGTCGCAGTTCCGTCGGAAAATTCCTGTGCTCTAACCGGGTGGAATTTTCGAGCGATTTTTGTGGCAACGCGTTCCTAAGAGGTAAGGCTTCGATTTTCGTGTTGATCACTTCACTCCATTCCGTACATTTGGCATGATTCCCGAGGCTTCTTTGACCCCCTTTTTGTTGTGGTGTGTTTTGGACGGCATCGACTTCTCCGATTTTTATCTTGGCGTAGGAGCATCGGATCAAGGCGTATAAATAGTCGTTTTGAGCCTACTCTTCGCAAGGAACGCAACCGTGAATTTTCTGAGATTTTTGGAGCTCGGCACAGAGGTGAAATGCCTCGTTTTCCGTGTTGTTTGGAAAAATAGCAAAAGCTGTGTTTTTATGAATAGTATAGTTACACCCTGTGCAATGTGTGTTGCTGTAGGGCACTATTTTCGGTAGACAGCAGTTTTAGAGGACAATGGGCAGCAGGGAGATTCTTCGGGTTTAGCGCACGCTTTTCGAGGTGGGTGGTTGTCACGCTCAGGGTGTAAACCAGAACCCAGGGGCCGTCCACAGATCCGCCGTGCACACGGTATTTCCCATGTACACGAAGCGCTGGTAACCTGCTCAGATATAAGAGATAATATAAAGGAGCATAAAACAGAGCTGAGCTAAAACTAAATACATCTCAGACAAAAGCTGGAAATAAAAGTACAACATAACTCCCATAATAATACAAGTGTCTCTCCCAGCTCACCAAATAAGTACACCCAAAATAAAAGAAAAAGTACAACTGTCTGAGAGTACAAGGGATACACCAAAACTACTAGGTACGTGATCGGGGTAGACGACTATCTAGTCCGCTATCCTCTTACCTCGATCCGCTGAAGAAGGTCCAGCAACAGCGGCAGAAGACTCTGCAAAACAAAGGGGAAAAGAAAATAGAAACAGTGGGAGGGGTGAGAACTACTATCAAACAGTAGCCTCCCCTAGTGGGTAAACCTCAAACTCAGACATGCCCACTAGGACTACCAGAGGCGAAGAATAAAACAAGGTGGTAAACTATAGATATAACTACTGATGAAAAACCTACCACTAAATGCCTCTAAAATGCCGAGCTAAAAGAATAGCTAAGTAAATGCACCAGAATCTAAAAGCCTGCCCGACTCAACCCAATCTGAACACCAGTCGACACTGGTACTGCCTGCTATGCCTGCCAAATCGGGTATGCCAGCCTACGCATAACACCGATAGGGGGTGGGAGTCTCGAGGACTCAAAGCCTGTACATCGCACACTTCGGAGTGGCACTCGAGGGGAGCGACCCTCACGAGTAAAATGCCTGAATAATAGGAGTCATAACTGTATAAGTCGCAGGACTGGATCATGACCCTGATCTAAGAGGAAAACCCATCCACTACAAGAAGCCCAAATCCTCTCCCCTGATCTGATGCAATAACCACTGTCCGGTCAACCGCCCAAAATCCGCGGTTGCCGCAATACCCTGTCCTCACTGCCTGCCTGTCCCAGATCCCCAAATGTCCAACTACACTATCCCCTAAGTCTAGATAACCGGAGAAAGGAATAAAAGCATGGTTTCTCCTAAGTCAGTTCCAGCATAATAGTGTAGCAGAAAAAGATGGCCTAATAAGCATGCAAAAGTCCTCATGATAGTAAATTTAATACGGGTTCAACTGTTCAAGTTATTTCCAGAGCACACTGTTCCAGGATACTAGTGTTCACATAAGACAATAACTTCTATCATAGATGATGCCTGCCTATGCCACATGCAAAGTAATCATAATACACGATTAAATATCCCTTTTTGTATAATTATAATTTTCGGCTGATAAGTTTCATTCTAAGACGGGAACTAAGTGATAATTATAACCCGTATGAATATGTCATCCACATGTGCATTTAATCCCACAAGCATGCTAGTTTGGTCATATATGCCTTTTTGCCTTTTTAAACATACATCTCTCTAATAAAACTAGTGGGTAGTCCAAATTAAGAGGTTTGCAACGAACACCCACCTTGAGCGCTAAATCCTGGTCCCAACAGTGAAGTCCACGCCCAGTCCAAAATAATCCCCACAACGCTGCACAACAATCCCCAGAAGAGCAACCACAATTAATATATCAAGTTCCTATAAAAATCTGTCCCAAAATACAATAGTCCAATGTTCTGCCTTTTTCACCTGTAAAATCTGCCCAAAAATTCCGAGAAAAATACTGTCACGATCCTCGCGACGAACCGGTCGAAACGAGTACCTGCACGTTCAAACCCGAGTTTCCTACGCTGAGAAATAAATCCGACAAGGGAACCACCCCGAAATAAATCAACCTCAAAATCTGTAGCATTTATTTCTGTGAACAGGGATTTCTCACCTTCGAAAAATATTCAGGAAATTTCCAGAAAATTTGAGGGTGTTCCTTGCGCTGTGTAGAAGCAAATCGCCTATTGAATCACCCCAAACCGATGCCTGTGCGCGAAGTTATCGTCAAAATACTCCAGTGCTGTCCCAAAATCCACACAGAAAAAGAGGTCACAAAGGCACCTCGGGAACCATGCTAATAACTCGAAACGAGGGTGTGCGAGTAACACGAAAGATGAAGCCCTACCTCTCAGGAGCATTCCTGCGCAAGAATCGTCGAAAAAGGATGTCGGGGGGGGCCAGGGGAGTCTTCACACTGCGCTCCGACGAAAAAGATCACCACAGATGGAACGTCGCGCCGCGCCGTAAAATCCGAAACCTCAGGATGCGTGCCCCCAAAAATCCTGGAACTTCCCCAGTAGAAGCAGCACTCGGAGTGGAGAAAAATTGCTGAGGAGGGCTCGGGGTGAAAGAGCCTGGAAGTGGGAGAAAAATCCATAAAAAGAGGGCTCGGACCCTTATTTATAGGCTGAGGGGACAAATCTAGAAATTCTGGATTTGTCCCCGGTTTCGGGCGCCCGGCCCATTCGGGCTCACACAGTGCGGCCCGGCCCGCTGGGTTTCGGGCGCGCACAGTGCGGCCCGGCCCAGCCCGCGCCCACACCGGATCGTCCGACCCTTCCCTCCATCCGTCCGACCGGCCTCGGGGCCTGCCACGTGCCCGCCGAACAGGCGGCAGCCGTGCAGGCCCCGTGGGGGAACGCCACGTGCCCCCCTGCACGGTCTGCACAGCGGGCGGCGCTAGCCTCTGGCGCTGCGCCACGTGGCACAGCGCCGCCCCGCCCGACACGGCTGCCGACCCCGACAGCGCGCCGCCCGCGCGTCAGCGCCCGCGTGCCTGTACGGCCGCAGCCGTGCGCGCGTGGGTGCTCCGCGCGCACCTGCACCCACCAATCCGGGGCCGCCACGTGGCGCGCCCCGGTCCACCGTGCACCGCCCCTTCGCCCCTGCCTGCCCGGCCTGCCCGAGCTGCCCGCGCGCACGCCCGTGCGCCGCGCGCACTGCACCGAGCCAACCGACGCATGCCACGTAGCCCGCCGGTCTACCGTGCACCGGCGCCTCCTTCCCGTGGACCAGGCGTCCTGCGCCGGCCCAATAACGGCCTGCCACGTGTCCAGGGCCGGTCCACGGCTCCCCCCATGCACCAATTCGCACCGAAAACTTCCGGGTGTCCGTTTTTGGGCGTCCGGACTCCGAATTTAACAAGCAATAGTCGTTTTCAAGCGTTTTTCCGCGTTGAATCCAAATCCGAACTCTGTTTGGCCTAATTCCTTTTTTAAAATTCGGCAAACATAGCCGAAAGCGAAATCGGCTGAAACTGTCACACTGGGTCCACCTGTGGCACCCCTTCGATGCACCATGGGCCAGATACACCAACACTAGGTGTTCTACACAGTGGATTCAACGGAAAAGCTGCATGGGGAAATCCAGAACACTACAGTGGTTGTTGCTTACCTCATTTTTGACTAACTCACTAGGAGTATTAGAAATCCCCTATTTCAAAACTGATAATCGGTATTCCAATTGTGAATTGCATGAGTAGACTCCACAAATTATATGACAGCTCATTTATGTTAAATTGGGACACTGTTGTTGAGACAAATGCTATATCCTATTCTCGCATGCAAATGACTTATCATGATGGTATATTAGAATCAACCTTTTTAAAATAAACATTAGACACTCTTCTATAGTTTTAAAAGAGGACAATTGCATGCTCGTTTGGACATCTAGTTAGGCCACTATTTATTGCTACACTATCATATTGGGACTTGACCTAGGAGAAACCATGTTTCGTTGTTCTCCTTGTTATTCAGATGCATGTGGCTCGGTTTGAGCAGGATTTTGGGATAGTGTAGTCAAGGTCATCGAGTCGGGGACGGGTTAGACTCGATTATAGATTGTGGGGCATTGTGGTAACCGCGGACATTAGACGGTTAGCCAGATGTTGATTACTTTATCAGGCTTTGGACTTATAGGGGTATTGCGATGACCGCGGACATCAGGCGGTTGATCGGATGTTTACTTATGCATCAGATTGGGGATCGGGCTTCTCTCTAGTGAATGGTGTTTCCCACTTATTGAGTACTGTGGCATCAGATCGGGGTTTTCTTTAGTGGATGAGTTTTTCCACTTTGATCAGAGTCGTGATCCAGTCCTGCTGTTTTATGGCACTTATGATACTTATCACTAAGATACTTTACTCGTGTGGGTCGCTCCCCTCGAGTGCCACTCCGGAGTGTGCGGCAGGCAGGCTTCGAGTCCTTGAGACTCCTTCTATTCATCGGTGTTATGCGTCGGCCAGCATACCCGATATGGCAAGGCACACCAGGCAGTACCAGTTCTTACTGGTTCATTGATTGGGTTATTTCAGGCAGGCATGTTAGGTATTGATGCATACATTCAGTCCCTTTGTGCTACATGGCATTTAGAGGCATAGTAGTGGTAGTTTCCTTTCACCAGCAGCCGTTATAGCTTACCACTGATCTTCCTTTTTGCCTCTAGTAGTCCTAGTGGGTGCGTCAGAGTTGAGGTTTTACCCACTAGGGGAGGCTACTGGTTTATCTCGTAGTTCTCACCCCCATTGTTATTTTCTGTCTCTTTCCCTTTATTTTTGCAAAGTCGTCTGCGGGAGCTGCTAGGCCATCGACAGCTGATCGAGGTAAGGGGATCGCTGAGTAGATAGATCTCCTGTGAGACTGAGAGTTGTTAGACAGATGCTGTACCCTTCACTCAGACTATGGTATTTTTCTTTTATTCTGGGTCTGGCTTTCGCCAGCTGATTGTACTATTTTGGTGAGCTGGGAGATTACTGTATTTATTACAGCTTTATTTTTAGTTCCAGTCTGAGATACTATGTGGTTCTTCTATTTCAGCTCTGTATTATGCTCTTTTATTGTTTATATTATATCTGAGCAGGTTACCAGCGCTTCGTGCACGCGGGAAATTCCGTGTGCATGGCGGATCTGTTGGCGAGCCCGGGTTCCGGTTTACACCCGGGGAGTGGCAAGGCCTGTCACAGCTTTCCCCGTCCGACGCGCCCGGATTCCTGAGGTGCTGCCACGTGTACCTGTAACACGGGACAGCAATGCAAAGGTCCCCGCCGCGCGCCACACGTCCCCCCGCGGTCAGCGTGGGTAGGTACGGCCCGCCACTCGCGGGTTGACGCGTGGCCGCACTCGAGCGCGGCCGACAGCCCGCCTGGCGCCTCTGCGAGCACGCGCCCCGAGGCGCCGCCTGCACACTCCGTGGACCACGCCTCCATGAGCCAGCATGTAACATGCTGCCACGTATCATACACCCGGTTCACCGAAGCCGCGCAGTTTTTCCTTGGACCGGGCTGCGCGCACCCGCCATTCCGGACGCGCCACGTGGCCCGCACGGCGGTCCATAAACCCGCCGCGCCTCCCCGTGGACCGAGCTGCGTGAGCCGGCCAATGACAGGCCGCCACGTGGCTCAGGCCGGTCCACGGTCACCTCCCATGCAACAAAAATCCCCGAAAACTTCCGGAAGCCCGTTTTTGGTCATCCGGACTCCGAATTTAACAAGCAAATAGCCGTTTTCAAGCGTTTTTTCACGCTGAATCCAAATCCAACCTCTGTTTGGCCCAAATCTTTTTCTAAAATTCGGCAAATACAGCCGAAGGCCAAATCAGCAAAAAATGTCTCACAGGGTCCATCTGTGGCACCCCTTTGATGCACCATGGGCCAGACACACCAACACTAGGTGTTCTACACAGTGGATTCATCGAAAAGGTTGCATGGGAATCAGGACCACAACAGTGGTCCTCTCAAATACAACCTATCAAAATACACGGGTGGTTTCTATGCCAAAATACACCAACACCTCTCCAACAAAAACAAAAGAAAAGGTGCCCTGTAACCCCTCGAGTGGTGCGACGGGGATTAGCTAGCTATGCGATAACCCATTGCCACGGTCCCGAGCCCCTCCCGCTGCGGATGGCTCTGAAAAACAACAACGCAAATGGGGTGAGAACTATTAATCAATAGTTCCCAGTGGGTAAGCCGCCGAGAGAAGCGAAATACACCACTAGGTCAACTGAGGTATAAGATAGTATAACTGTTGAAATAAAATGCAGGTAATAAACAACTGAAGTAAAGTAAAGTACTCTACTACTATCATGCCTCTATGCTCATGTACAAAGTAACGATGATATGAATCTATCATGTTATCATAATGTCCAACTACAATGAGTAGTATTATTTATGTGGTGTCCAATGTCAAGTTTGCTATCATGTATGCCCACTACCATGAATGTATCATCTATGTGATATTTCAATGTCAAGTTTAGTTAACTTAATCCTTTTCTCTTGAAGACTTTCTTTGAGTCTAAGCTTGAGCCACGCCTCATGGTCCCGTGGTGGCACTCCCCAAGGAGCTATGCCAATCCAACGGCGTCCCAATCGGCACCCAATCCCGCATGGCGATCATGATGTCGCAAATGGCCAACTCCGGAGTGCCGACTTGGAGGGAGCGACCCTACCAAGCATGTGCGAATGAGCACAAACGGCAAGCAAGCAAGTCTCGATCATCGTGTCTAAAATACGGAATAGCAATCATCGTGTCTAAAACACGGAATAGCATCATCGACCTTTAGGTCGGGGTATAGTATCTCAAGTGTCAATGTTTCATATACAATATTAACATTATCTTGCATAATGAAAATGTAAAACATTTACAAGTTGTCCTCATCATGTCTCAAACATGGAATCTAACTATTTCATCTTGATTGTACAAGTTTAGGAATTTTCTACTTGTATCTCACGACACAAGATGGCACTAATGTCATAATGTCCATTTTCTTCATGATCATATGCATAACATATCTCAATAATTCTATAACATGTATAGTTATTCTCTATTCATATCCAAAAGCTTATGTTCACGAAAATTCCTATTCAATCCCCGCTCAAAGTGCCCATGCACCTACAATGTTTACCTCTACTACATAGAGTATGAAATTTTCTACACATGAAGGGGTTCAAATGCTTGATCATAAATCATGATAAATCAAACGATGCATGTTTAATATAACAATGATGCCCTAAAAGTCTATAGAAGACATTGGGGGAGTTCACCCATTTCGGTGAGGTCAGACCCACCGGATAGTTGCCAAATCCTTGTGAAGGATCCCAACCAAGAAGCCCACACTTCCTCTTATGCCCTAAGAGAAGTTTCCAAAGGGTTAATGTCACGCCCCGGGTGTGAACCAGAACCCGGGCCCGCCAACAGATCCGCCGTGCACACGGAATTTTCCATGTACACGAAGCGCTGGTAACCTGCTCAGATAGATAATATACAATAAAAGAGCATAAACAGAGCTGAACTAATAGAACTAAAAGTAATCTCAGACTGAAATAAACTACAAGCTGACATATAAGTACAATATACTCCCAGCTCACCATAAATATACAACCAGCTGGCTAAAGCCAGTCCCAAAAGTAAACTAATATAGTCTGAGATACAAAAGGGGTACAATAAAAGTCCAGCTACTCTCACAGTCGGGGTAGATGATCTAGCTAGTCCGCAATCCTCTTACCTCGATCCGCCGCTGAAGGCCCAGCAGCTCCCGCAGACGACTCTGCAAAACATAGGGGAAAAAGACAGAAAACAACAATGGGGGTGAGAACTACTAGATAAACCAGTAGCCTCCCCTAGTGGGTAAAACCTCAAACACTGACACACCCACTAGGACTATAAGAGGCGAAAAGGAAAGAACAGTGGTATGCAATAAAGACTGCTGAAAAAGGATACTACCACTACTAAGCCTCTAAATGCAGTGCCAAAAGATAACAGTATATATATGCAACTGTAAAGCTAACTGCCCAAAGAAACCCAATCAAAGGGCCAGAAAATACTGGCACTGCCTGCTCTGTCATCACTCGCAACTCATCAAGGTGTCCGGCGCTCGGCACGGTGTAAAGCCTACTCCGGAGTGGCACTCGAGGGGAGCGACCCACACGAGTAAAGTATGTAAAGTATCCCTGTATCAAGTATCTCTGTATGAAGTATCTATGTAACCAATGTCTCATAATAGCAGGACTGGATCATGACTATGATCAAAGTGGGAAATATCCATCCACTAAAGTAACCCTGATCCCCAATCAGATGCAATAGTAATCACAAGTGGGAAACACCGTCCACTAGGAAAATCTGAAACCCAATCTGATGCATAAGTGAACATCCGGTCAACCGCCTAATATCCACGGTCGCCGTAACACCCTATAAGTCCAAAATCTGATAGAGTAATCAACAGCTGGCTAACCGCCTCAAGTCCGCGGTTACTACCCTACCCCACAATGTATCATCGAGTCAAACCTGTCCCAAACTCAAGCCTTAACTACACTATCCCAAACCCTGCTCAAACCGAGCAACATATATCCGAATGCGAAGGAGAATAGTGAAATATAGTTTCTCCTAAGTCAAGTCCCAAAGATAGTGTAGCAATAAATAGTAGACCATCTAGATGTCCAAACAAGCATTCAAAGGTTCGCATTTAGAAACAGAAGGAAAGTATTAAATATTTATTTAGAAAAGATGGTTTTATGATAATACTTTAGCATGCGATGATAGTTTACAGCATATGTCCAACAACAGTGTCCCAGTTTACCATAAATGAGCTGTCATATTATTTGTGGGGTTTACTTATGCATTTCATGAGTACAAGTACCGATTATCTGTTTAAAGTCGGGAATCTCTAATACTCCTAGTGAGATAGTCAGTAATGAGGTAAGCAACAACCACCCACCTCGAAAAGCGTGTACAATACTCCAAGAAAATACCCGCTGTCCTCTATGCACACCGTCAGCTGAAACAGTATCCTACAACATCACATAAGTGTACACGGTGTAAAAACTACAAGTCTCAAAACAGATTTGCTGTTTTTATAATCAGTACGCAAAACGAGGAATTTCACCCGTCCCGAGCTCCTAAAATCTTAGAAAAATCACGGTTACGTTCCTCGCGAAAAGTAGCCCAAAATCGACTCTTGAATCGCCTCGATCTGATATTCCTACGCGGAGAAACAATTCGTCGAAGTCGCCGCTGTCCAAAAACCCATACAGTAAAAGAGGGGGTCAAAACACCTCAGGAATCGTGCCAAGGAATCTGAATCCAGAGAAACGACCAACACGGAAAAGGAAGCCCTACCTCTTAGGAACACACTGGCGAAGAAATCGTCGAAAAAGGACTTCTGTACTGCGCAGGGGACTCCTCGGACTGAAATGCGACGATAACGGGCCAAGATTGCGGAAAAGCGAGGCACACTGTAAAATCCGGATCGCCGCTGTCGAACTTCCAGAAAATCTGGGAACGCACCACGAGGTAGAAAATGATGAGATGAAAAACTTCTCTTAAGGTCCCTTCCACTGGTTCTCTCTCTATCTCTCGGAAAATGGAAGAAAAGAGGGGGGGGAAAAGGCCTATTTATAGGCCCAAAAATCTTTTGGGAAAATTCCCTCTATGTCCCAACTTTCGGGCTGCTACAGTGTGGCCCGACCCCAATTCGGGCGCCTACAGTGCGGCCCGGCCCGCCAATTTCCGGGCGCGCACAGTGCGGCCCGGCCCAGCCCAGCTCGCGCACTGGATCCGGCCGCACGCTTCACGCTGTCCGACCCGGCCCAGGGCCCGCCACGTGTCCGCCAAACAGGTGGCAGCCGTGCGGGCCCAACAGGAATGCGCCACGTGTCCCCCGTGATTGGCGGCGCGGTGGGCGCGCCCGCCTATCGCGTGGCGACACGTGGCCCCGCCCGACACGGCTGTCGGCGGGCGCCGCCGCCACGTGCGCCCACGTGCGCCCATGTGCGCGTACGGCCGCCGCCGCGCGGTGCTGCGTGCGCCACGCGCACATGGACCAGCCAATCCGGGGCCGCCACGTGGCGCGCCCCGGTCCACCGTGCACCGCGCCCCCTCCGCGCCTGCCCGGCCTGCCCGCGCTGCCCGCGCACCCTCCCGTGCGCCGCGCGCCTTGCACCGGCCCAACCGCGTGCCGCCACGTGGCCCGCCGGTCCACCGTGCACCGGCGGCCCTTTCCGTGGACCGGGAGGCGTGCGCCGGCCCAATCAGAGGCCGCCACGTGTCCCCGGCCGGTCCACAGCTCCCCCCATGCACCATTTTGCGCAGAAAACTTCCGGGGGTCCGTTTTTGGGCATCCGGACTCCAAAATAAATAAGTAAATAGCCGTTTTCAAGCGTTTTTCCGCGCTGAATCCAAATACGGCCTCCGTTTGGCCCAAAACTTTCTCTAAAATTCGGCAAATACCTCCGAAGGCCAAACCAACAGTAAATACCACACTGTGTCCATCCGTAGCATCCCTTTGATGCACTGTGGACCTAATACACCAATGATAGGTGTTTCACACCAAGGATTCACGGAAAAACTATACGGAATCCTGGACCACTACATCCTCCCCCACTAACAAAAGTTTCGTCCTCGAAACGAAAATCATACCTCAATCCTGAGCCTCGAACAGGTAAGGGTAGGCGTCCATCATCTCTGACTCGAGCTCCCACGTCGCCTCGCGCTCATCATGATTGTTCCAAAGGATCTTCACATAGGGAATGGTCCGATTGCGCAATTCTTTCACCTCCCGATCTAGAATCCGCAGTGGGCGCTCCTCATATCTCAAATCCTCGCTGATCTCGAGAGGCGCAAAGTCGATGACGTGCGACGGGTCGAAGACGTACCTCCTCAGTGTGGAAACATGAAACACATCATGGACACCAGCAAGTCTCGGGGGAAGTGCAAGTCGGTAAGCAACTGGCCCGATACGCTCCAATACCTCAAAGGGTCCAATGTATCGGGGACTGAGTTTCCCACGAATGCCAAACCTCCTTATCCCTTTGGACGGCGAGACTTTCAGAAATACATGATCTCCCACCTGAAACTCTAAGTCTCGTCGCCGAACATCAGCATAGCTCCTCTGTCGACTCTGAGCGATCTGAAGGTGCTGTCGGATCACTCTGACCTTTTCTTCTGCCTCTAGCAACAAATCTGGTCCCAGAGTCTTTCTCTCCCCCACATCACTCCAATATAGCGGTGATCGACATTTACGTCCGTACAACGCTTCAAACGGAGCCATTTGAATGCTCGCTTGAAAGCTGTTGTTGTACGCAAATTCAGCCAGTGATAAGTGTCGAATCCATCCACCGCCAAAATCTAGGACACAAGCCCTCAGCATATCCTCAAGGATCTGAATCGTCCGCTCTGACTGTCCATCAGTCTGTGGGTGGAAAGCTGTACTAAATCTGAGCTGAGTTCCCAAGGTAGTCTGTAAACTCCCCCAGAATCGCGAAGCAAACCTCGGGTCTCTATCTGATACTATGGAAGCTGGCACCCCATGCAACCTTACTATCTCATCCAAATATAATTGGGCTAGTCGCTCGAGTGGCCAAGTAGTCTGTATAGGCAAAAAGTGCGCTGACTTGGTAAGTCGATCCACCACTACCCAGATAGCATCTGCACCTCCTTGTGCCCTCGGTAATCCGACCACAAAATCCATCGTAATGTGGTCCCATTTCCACTCGGGAATTGGGAGACTTTGTAACTTGCCAGCTGGCACTCGATGCTCAGCTTTTACCTGCTGACAAGTTAAACACTGAGACACAAACTTCCCAATATCCCTTTTCATGCCATTCCACCAGAAGTGTGCCTTGAGGTCCTTATACATCTTAGTCCCCCCAGGATGAAGGGTGTAAGGTGTATAATGGGCCTCCCTCAATATCTGCTCTCTGATCTCAGTATCCACTGGCACACAAGCTCGGTCTCTGTACATCAGTACTCCCGAAGCATCCACTGAAAAATCCCCTGATCGATCACTCGGAATCTGATCTCTAATCCTGGTCAAATAGGGGTCCTCACTCTGTCTTTCCCTGATCCTGTCTAGCAGAGTGGGCTGCACGACCAAAGACATCCGTCTAGCAGAGACCCCAGGGAATACAACCTCTATCTCGAGCCGTCTCAACTCCTCTAACAATGGCGCCTGATCTGTAATCAACATGGACAAACTCTGCACCGCTCTCCTACTCAAGGCATCTGCAACCACGTTGGCCTTTCCGGGATGGTAAAGGATATCCACATCGTAATCCTTCAGTAGCTCTAACCATCTGCGCTGCCTCAAATTCAGTTCCTTCTGCGTGAACAGGTACTTTAGGCTCTTGTGGTCGGTGTAGATCTCACAGTGCTCTCCATATAGGTAATGGCGCCAAAGCTTCAGTGCAAACACCACGGCAGCAAGCTCCAAGTCATGGGTAGGGTAATTCTTCTCGTAATCCTTAAGCTGTCTCGATGCATAAGCAATTACCCTCCCTTCCTGCATCAACACGCATCCAAGTCCACTGTGCGATGCATCACTGTAGATCACATATCCTTTCCCCATAACAGGGAGGGAAAGGATAGGAGCGGTCATCAATCTATCCTTTAGCTCCTCAAAGCTCCTCTGGCAGTCCTCACTCCAGATAAACTTAACTCCTTTACGCGTCAACCGAGTGAGGGGTGTGGAGAGCTTCGCAAAGCCTTCCACAAACCGACGATAATAACCAGCTAATCCCATGAAGCTGCGCACCTCTGCTACAGTCGTCGGTCGGGGCCAATCTCGAACTGCCTCAATCTTCGCCGGGTCTACAGCTACACCTGCGGCGGAAATCACATGGCCCAAGAAAGCTACCTCCCGAAGCCAAAACTCGCACTTTGCCAGCTTGGCATACAACTTCTTATCTCGTAGAAGTTGTAGCACAGTCCTCAAGTGTTCCTCATGCTCGGCCTCGCTTCGGGAGTAAATAAGGATATCATCAATGAACACCACCACAAAACGATCCAGAAAGGGCCGAAATATCCTGTTCATCAAGTCCATAAAGGCGGCAGGGGCATTAGTCAATCCAAACGGCATAACTGTAAACTCATAATGCCCATACCGTGATCTGAAAGCAGTCTTAGGAATATCCTCGGCCTTCACCTTCAATTGGTGGTAACCAGACTGTAGATCAATCTTGGAAAATACACAAGACCCTTGCAGCTGATCAAAGAGATCATCGATGCGCGGCAAAGGGTACTTGTTCTTAATGGTCACTTTGTTCAATTCCCTATAGTCCACACACAACCGAAGTGACCCATCCTTCTTTTTCACGAATAGCACCGGTGCTCCCCAAGGCGACACACTTGGTCTAATAAAGCCCTTATCCATCAGATCTTGCAGTTGTGCTTTAAGCTCTCGCAGCTCAGCCGGTGCCATCCGATAAGGAGCCTTAGAGATTGGCGCAGTTCCTGGAACTACGTCAATCACAAACTCAATCTCTCTGTCTGGCGGCATACTAGTCAGCTCAGGTGGAAAAACATCTGGAAACTCGCGGGCAATAGGAATATCCCCGAGTCCCGGTGCCGCCGTAGGCCCCTCAACAACACTAGCCAAAAAGGCTACACATCCTCGATGAATCATCCGCCTCGCTCGGGAAGTCGAAACCATAGAGGCAAAGAAAGCACTCTGACATCCCCGATATACAAACATCTCCTGGCCTGGCTCTCTAAAAGTGACAGTCCTCTCGGCACAGTCAATAGTCGCGAAATACCGAGCCAGCCAGTCCATCCCGAGAACCACGTCAAAGTCCCTCAGCTGTTTCAAGACCAACAGGTCTGCTGGCATAGTCCAGGACTCAATTTGCATCGGGCAGGACCAACAACACTCCTCCACGTGCAAAGTGTGATCGGGAATCTGAACCTCTCGTGCACGTGGTAAAAGTCCTACCTCTAACTCATGTAATGATGCAAATGATCTACTAATGAAAGAATGAGATGCTCCAGTATCAAATAAAGTACGAGTCCTAATGCCAGAGAGTAAGGTGATACCTGCCACCACATGATCTGCTGCTGAAGAGTCCTCTACCTGTGCAGCATACACTCGCCCACTCTGAGCTGGAGGGCGATAATCTGTGGGATGGGAAGAAGAGGGCCTGCTCACTGGAGCATAAGGCCGCTGAGCCGTCGTCCGCTGCTGCGATGATGCTGGGGCAGATGCTGAAGAAGGGGCGACTGAGGTCGAAAAGGGGCACGAAGCTCGAATGTGCCCTGGCTGTCCACATCCGTAGCAGCGACCCCACCGCTGGTCGCAGGTGCCGGGGAAGTGCGGACCTCCACAAAAGATACAACTACTGGGAGCCCGTGACTGTCGAGACTGCTGCTGCTGAGACTGCCGCTGTCGCTGTGGCTGCCGCTGAGACCCGCGCTGTGACGACTGCGATTTCTGCTGCTGCTGCTGCTGCGGGGGCCTCTGGAATCCACCAGGCCCTCGCCGCTCCGAACGCCCACGGCCCGGGAACTGAGGCGGTGGCGGTCGGGGCGGCCTCCAAGTACTGGCCTGTCCCCCCTCATCCTGGGCTGATCGCTTTCTATCGGAGTTCTGAGCGACCATCCCCCCATGTCTGGCGACCACGTGGCCTCCCCGCTCCACCCACTGTGCATGCTCCGCTGCCTCCTCCAAGGTCTGTAGCCTCTGGGCATGCACTAATGTATAGATCTCTGGGCGTAGCCCTGTCTCAAAGAGCTCCACCTGGTGTGGTCCGTCCCTGGCAACATAAGGCACACAGTTGAGCAACTGTGTGAACTGCTGAAAATAGTCCCAAACTGCTCGCTCGCCCTGCTGAAGATTCTTCAGATCATCTTCCAGCTTTTTCTTCACACTCGTGGAGAAGTAGGTATCAAGAATCATCCTCCTGAACTCCGACCAGGGTAGCTGTCGGGTAATCTGAAACTCCAGAGGCTCAACCCGGCGCCACCATGCATCAGCGTCCCCCTCCAAGCAATGCACTGCCAAATGTACCCTAAATCTCGGGTCAATGAAGAAGTCCCGAAACAACTTCTCCATTGATGCTAACCAGGTCCCGATCTCCCAAGGGTGGGTACTCCGCCCTGAATACCTAGGTGGTCCCCTCTGGCAGAACTGAGTAAGCTTCTCTGCAATCTCCTGCTCCTCGGCCGGGGTCAATGGCCGAATCGCTCCCGGCGCCCCACTGCTCGATGATGGTGCCGAAGGTGCCAAAGGTACTACCGGTGGTGCGGGAGCCTCCTGAACAAAAGGGGGTGGTGCCTCACGCTGGGCAAGTAACAGATCAATCTTCTGCTGCTGTTGTCGATGGCTCTCTGCCAATTGGGCCATCATGGCCCGCAGCTCACCAATCTCAGTGGATCCCGTCTGCTCCGGCTCAACAGGGGGTGTAGGGGTACCCCGAGTAGGGATCCGACGTCGGGGAGGCATCCTGCCACAAGAAACCACGAATCAGTAACATAACCCCACACGACCCAATCTAGCGAAAGTCAAAGACATCCCCCTATTTCCGTGACTTTATGTTGTCTGCAGCCAACATAATTGTCCACCAGAAATAGGCTATGTCGATCCCTCTTCACTCACTGGAAGAGTCCAATAAATAAATCAACGACTTTCGCAAAGTGTCACGTCTCTCACGCCCTATCATCCTAGGGTCTGCCAAAAGCCTAGGGTTTCCTAAGTCCCAACTGACCTATCCCTAAGCTCTGATACCAACTTAATCTGTCACGCCCCGGGTGTGAACCAGAACCCGGGCCCGCCAACAGATCCGCCGTGCACACGGAATTTTCCATGTACACGAAGCGCTGGTAACCTGCTCAGATAGATAATATACAATAAAAGAGCATAAACAGAGCTGAACTAATAGAACTAAAAGTAATCTCAGACTGAAATAAACTACAAGCTGACATAAAAGTACAATATACTCCCAGCTCACCATAAATATACAACCAGCTGGCTAAAGCCAGTCCCAAAAGTAAACTAATATAGTCTGAGATACAAAAGGGGTACAATAAAAGTCCAGCTACTCTCACAGTCGGGGTAGATGATCTAGCTAGTCCGCAATCCTCTTACCTCGATCCGCCGCTGAAGGCCCAGCAGCTCCCGCAGACGACTCTGCAAAACACAGGGGAAAAGGACAGAAAACAACAATGGGGGTGAGAACTACTAGATAAACCAGTAGCCTCCCCTAGTGGGTAAAACCTCAAACACTGACACACCCACTAGGACTATAAGAGGCAAAAGGAAAGAACAGTGGTATGCAATAAAGACTGCTGAAAAAGGAAACTACCACTACTAAGCCTCTAAATGCAGTGCCAAAAGATAACAGTATATATATGCAACTGTAAAGCTAACTGCCCAAAGAAACCCAATCAAAGGGCCAGAAAATACTGGCACTGCCTGCTCTGTCATCACTCGCAACTCATCAAGGTGCCCGGCGCTCGGCACGGTGTAAAGCCTACTCCGGAGTGGCACTCGAGGGGAGCGACCCACACGAGTAAAGTATGTAAAGTATCCCTGTATCAAGTATCTCTGTATCAAGTATCTCTGTAACCAATGTCTCATAATAGCAGGACTGGATCATGACTATGATCAAAGTGGGAAATATCCATCCACTAAAGTAACCCTGATCCCCAATCAGATGCAATAGTAATCACAAGTGGGAAACACCGTCCACTAGGAAAATCTGAAACCCAATCTGATGCATAAGTGAACATCCGGTCAACTGCCTAATATCCAAGGTCGCCGTAACACCCTATAAGTCCAAAATCTGATAGAGTAATCAACAGCTGGCTAACCGCCTCAAGTCCGCGGTTACTACCCTGCCCCACAATGTATCATCGAGTCAAACCTGTCCCAAACTCAAGCCTTAACTACACTATCCCAAACCCTGCTCAAACCGAGCAACATATATCCGAATGCGAAGGAGAATAGTGAAACATGGTTTCTCCTAAGTCAAGTCCCAAAGATAGTGTAGCAATAAATAGTAGACCATCTAGATGTCCAAACAAGCATTCAAAGGTTCGCATTTAGAAACAGAAGGAAAGTATTAAATATTTATTTAGAAAAAGATGGTTTTATGATAATACTTTAGCATGCGATGATAGTTTACAGCATATGTCCAACAACAGTGTCCCAGTTTACCATAAATGAGCTGTCATATTATTTGTGGGGTTTACTTATGCATTTCATGAGTACAAGTACCGATTATCTGTTTAAAGTCGGGAATCTCTAATACTCCTAGTGAGATAGTCAGTAATGAGGTAAGCAACAACCACCCACCTCGAAAAGCGTGCACAATACTCCAAGAAAATACCCGCTGTCCTCTATGCACACCGTCAGCTGAAACAGTATCCTACAACATCACATAAGTGTACACGGTGTAAAAACTACAAGTCTCTAAACAGATTTGCTGTTTTTATAATCAGCACGCAAAACGAGGAATTTCACCTCTGTCCCGAGCTCCTAAAATCTCAGAAAAATCACGGTTGCGTTCCTCGCGAAAAGTAGCCCAAAATCGACTCTTGAATCGCCTCGATTTGATATTCCTACGCTGAGAAACAATTTGTCGAAGTCGCCGCTGTCCAAAAACCCAAACAGCAAAAGAGGGGGTCAAAACACCTCGGGAATCGTGCCAAGGAATCTGAATCCAGAGAAACGACCAACACGGAAAACGAAGCCCTACCTCTTAGGAACACACTGGCGAATAAATCGTCGAAAAAGGACTTCTGTACTGCGCAGGGGACTCCTCGGACTGAAATGCGACGATAACGGGCCAAGATTGGGGAAAAGCGAGGCACATTGTAAAATCCGGATCGCCGCTGTCGAACTTCCAGAAAATCTGGGAACGCACCACGAGGTAGAAAATGATGAGATGAAAAACTTCTCTTGAGGTCCCTCCCACTGGTTCTCTCTCTATCTCTCGAAAAATGGAAGAAAAGAGGGGGGGAAAAGGCCTATTTATAGGCCCAAAAATCTTTTGGGAAAATTCCCTCTATGTCCTAACTTTCGGGCTGCTACAGTGTGGCCCGACCCAATTCGGGCGCCTACAGTGCGGCCCGGCCCGCCAATTTCCGGGCGCGCACAGTGCGGCCCGGCCCAGCCCAGCTCGCGCACTGGATCCGGCCGCACGCTTCACGCCGTCCGATCCGGCCCAGGGCCCGCCACGTGTCCGCCAAACAGGCGGCAGCCTTGCGGGCCCAACAGGAATGCGCCACGTGTCCCCCGTGATTGGCGGCGCGGTGGGCGCGCCCGCCTATCGCGTGGCGACACGTGGCCCCGCCCGACACGGCTGTCGGCGGGCGCCGCCGCCACGTGCGCCCACGTACGCCCATGTGCGCGTACGCCCACCGCCGCGCGGTGCTGCGTGCGCCACGCGCACATGGACCAGCCAATCCGGGGCCGCCACGTGGCGCGCCCCGGTCCACCGTGCACCGCGCCCCCTCCGCGCCTGCCCGCCCTGCCCGCGCTGCCCGCGCACCCTCCTGTGCGCTGCGCGCCTTGCACCGGCCCAACCGCGTGCCGCCACGTGGCCCGCCGGTCCACCGTGCACCGGCGGCCCTTTCCGTGGACCAGGAGGCGTGCGCCGGCCCAATCAGAGGCCGCCACGTGTCCCCGGCCGGTCCACAGCTCCCCCCATGCACCATTTTGCGCAGAAAACTTCCGGGGGTCCGTTTTTGGGCATCCGGACTCCAAAATAAATAAGTAAATAGCCGTTTTCAAGCGTTTTTCCGCGCTGAATCCAAATACGGCCTCCGTTTGGCCCAAAACTTTCTCTAAAATTCGGCAAATACCTCCGAAGGCCAAACCAACAGTAAATACCACACTGTGTCCATCCGTAGCATCCCTTTGATGCACTGTGGACCTAATACACCAATGATAGGTGTTTCACACCAAGGATTCACGGAAAACTATACGGAATCCTGGACCACTACAGTTAAAACATCACAAAACCCTAATCACAAAATCCCTTAAAATTATAAGGAAAATAGGTGGAAAATACCTTTGGTTGAGGGATTTTGCTAAATCTTGCAATCCAAACAAGAAAAGCTTCAAAACCAACCTACAAGAGTGTTCTACACCCATCAATTCCACCCCCAAATTTAGGAATCAAAAAGCCCCAAAATAAACGCTAGTTTTCCAAAAACTAGGTTTTCACCCAAAAATCCCAAAAGAAAGGGAAAGAAAGTGTTCCAAATCTCTTTGAGCTTGAATCCCACCTTGGAAAAGCAAAGGTTAGGAACTAGAGCTCCAAACTCCCTTCTTCTTCAAGTTCTACCCTTCCTCCAAGCTCTTGCAGCAAGCTTCAATGGTGGAGAAGAGGAGGTTAAAGAAGAATCCAAGTAGTGAGATGTGTTGGAGAAGGAAATCCAAGATTTCTCTCTCCCTCTCTCTCTCTCGCTAACACTTTCTCTTACTCTCTCCAAATGAGAGGAAAAGAGGAGGTAAAGAGGGTTAAAAACCCTAATGTAACAAAATCCCAAAAGCCCCCCTGCAAGAAATGTTATTACATTTCTTACTGTGCTGTCCAGACCCGAACGGTCCGGACTGCCCCCAATACGGTCCGGACACCGAACGTGGAATTTCCAGTTTCGCGCGGACAGTCCGGACTGTCCCCCAGACGGTCTGAACCCCGAAGCCAAAAACCTCAAATTTTTGAATTTTTCGAAAATTTCCGATTTGCGCCCAAACTCTCCGGAAACCTTCTAGAACCTTCCGGAAGCTTACTAAAGCATCCGAAGGGTATCATTTAACCCTTCACACAGTAGAAATTTGCAATTTGCCAAAGTTTAGTGTACTACATTCATCCCTCCTAAAAAGGAGTTTCGTCCGCGAAACTAGACCTTAAGTCTCCAGCTGAAAAAGATGAGGGTAACGCTCCTGAAGCGCGCTCTCCAGCTCCCAAGTAGCCTCGCGATCCTTGTGATTGCTCCAAAGTACCTTCACATAAGGTATCTCGCGATTCCGAAATTTCTTCACCTCACGAGCCAAAATCTTCACCGGTTGCTCCTCAAAGCTCAAGTCCTCGTGTAGTTCCAACGGGGCGAAGTCCACCACATGAGATGGATCAAAAACATACTTCCGGAGCGTCGAAACATGGAACACATTGTGCACTCCCGATAGGTTAGGCGATAGAGCAAGCCGATAAGCCACCGGGCCGATACGCTCCAAAATCTCAAAAGGTCCAATAAATCGGGGACTTAGCTTCCCTCGGATGCCAAATCTCTTGACTCCTCTAGTCGGCGATACTTTTAGGAAGACATGGTCTCCAACTTGAAATTCCAAATCGCGCCGACGCTTATCCGCGTAACTCTTTTGTCGACTTTGAGCTGAAATCAAACGTTCCCGAGCTAGTCGAACCTTGTCTTCGGCCTCTTGAAGTACATCGGGGCCTAAAATCAATCGTTCTCCCACCTCGCTCCAATGAAGAGGTGATCGGCACTTTCCTCCATAAAGAGCCTCGAAAGGCGCCATCTTGATACTTGCTTGATAACTATTGTTATAGGCAAACTCGGCCATCGGTAGATATTGATGCCAACCACTCTGATAATCCAAAACACATGCTCTGAGCATGTCCTCCAAGATTTGTATGGTTCGCTCGGACTGCCCATCACTCTGGGGGTGGAAAGCTGTACTGAAATCCAACTGCGTGCCTAGGGCCTCGTGAAGGCTCCTCCAAAAATGAGATGCAAATCTTGGATCTCGATTGGAAACTATAAAAACAGGCACTCTATGCAATCGCACAATCTCATCAAGGTAAATTTGTGCAAGCTTCTCTCTAGACCAAGTAGTATGGATAGGGATAAAATGAGTAGATTTGGTTAACCTATCCACGATCACCCAAATAGCATCATGCCCAGCCTGAGAGCGAGGCAATCCAACAATAAAATCCATGGCGATCCTCTCCCACTTCCACACGGGGATGGGTAAACTCTGCAACTTACCTGCGGGAAGTCGGTGCTCGGCTTTCACTTGTTGGAATGTCAAGCATTGAGCCACAAACTTTCCAACATCTTTCTTCATGCCGGGCCACCAATAAAGCAACCTTAAGTCCTTGTACATCTTGGTGCCACCGGGGTGAAGAGAATAAGGTGCTCGGTGTGCTTCCTTCAGGATCTCTTCTTTGATCTCCAAATCCGCCGGTACATAAAGTCGACTTCGAAAACGAAGTACGCCATGATCGTCCACATGAAACTCACCTGCTCGGCCATCCACAAGTGTAGCCCGAATCTTTTCCAAACTAGGATCTTGGACTTGTTTCATCTTGATCCTTTCCATAAGAGTCGGTTGCAACACCAATGCCATCAATCTCTTGGGTGTCTCGGGTGCCACAACTTCCAACTCCAACCGTCTCATATCTCAAAGTAATGGTTGTTGGTAAGTGATCATCATCGCTAAGTTCTCCATCGGTTTGTGACTTAGAGCATCTGCCACTACATTTGCTTTCCCGGGATGGTAGAGAATAGTCAAATCATAATTCTTAAGCAGCTCCAACCATCTGCGCTGCCTAAGATTCAACTCCTTCTGAGTAAAGAGGTACTTTAGACTCTTATGATCAGTATATACCTCACAATGCTCACCGTATAAGTAGTGTCGCCACAGCTTCAATGCAAATACCACTGCAACTAATTCCAAATCATGAGTGGGATAGTTTTTCTCGTAGTCCTTTAATTGACGAGAGGCATAAGCAATAACCTTCTCGTTTTGCATCAAAACACACCCTAACCCACTCAAGGAAGCATCACTGTAGATCACATATCCCGCTCCTGCAGTAGGCAAAGCCAAGATCGGGGCGGTCGTCAACCATTCCTTCAATTCCCTGAAGCTTCCCTCACACGCATCATTCCAAATAAACTTGGTGCCTTTATGTGTTAGTCGCGTGAGGGGAGTAGATAACCTTGCGAATCCCTCAACAAAACGCCGATAGTAGCCGGCCAAACCAATAAAGCTTCGGATCTCGGTGATGTTCGTTGGTCTAGGCCAATCCTTGATTGCTTCAATTTTCTTGGGGTCCACAGCTATTCCTTTATCCGATATTACATGACCCAAGAATGCTACCTCTCGTAGCCAAAACTCACATTTCTTCAACTTGGCGTAGAGCTCTTTCTCCCGAAGTAATTGCACCACTTGCCGCAAGTGATCGTCATGCTCTTCATCACTTCGAGAGTACACCAAAATGTCGTCGATGAACACCACGACGAATCTTTCCAAAAAGGGCTTGAAGACACAGTTCATCAAATCCATAAAAGCTGCCGGGGCATTAGTGAGCCCAAACGGCATAACAGTAAACTCATAGTGTCCATACCGTGTCCTAAAAGCCGTCCTAGGAACATCCTCGGGCTTGATCATGAGTTGGTGGTATCCAGACTGAAGGTCAATCTTCGAATACACTCTTGATCCTTGGAGTTGATCAAACAAATCATCAATCCTCGGCAATGGATACTTATTCTTAATTGTGATCTTGTTAAGCTCACGATAGTCCACGCAAAGGCGAAGCGATCCATCCTTTTTCTTGACGAATAAAACTGGTGCTCCCCAAGGTGAAACGCTCGGTCGGATGAAGCCATTTTCCAACAAGTCTTGAAGCTGTGCCTTGAGCTCTTTTAACTCTGCCGGTGCCATCCTATATGGTGCTTTCGAGATTGGGGTAGTTCCAGGGATCAGATCCACCACAAACTCGATCCCTCTATCTGGAGGCATCCCCGGTAGTTCTGCCGGGAACACATTAGCAAACTCTCGCACAACTGGGATATCCTCCACTCTCGGAGTCTCACTGCTCCTATCCACAACAGTAGCCAAGTAGGCGACACATCCACTCATAATCAACTGTTTTGCTCTGGTGGAAGAGAGTCTTCGCTGTATGGAATGCCCTTTAATGCTCCTGAATGCAATTTGATCATGTTTTTATGCCATTTTTTACTGTTTTAAAATCTGATAGTTGCCTAGAATTTTCTGAAAAATTTATCGGAACCCCAGATTATTTTTAGTATACTCCTGACATTATATGACACTAGGTTTCATGTTTTGTTTGCATCATAATTGCACCCTGATCGTTTTGAAAATCGAGAAAGACCATTTTAAAGAAAATCAGCATTTTTAAAGGTCATTTTTTACTTTATGAGTTCGCCAGAGATATGGCATAGATTCAGGGTTCATTTGACCTCGTGCCTGGGGGCCGAGCGGATTTTTAGACCACTGTCGGGTGAGTTGCTAGTGTCATGTGGGTTTGAGTTTCCTTGTGGATTGATGAGATTATTTTAGATCATGGGTCTGGTTTTTCTGATTTGGTAGTGGAGGTGGTTCTCCGACTTAGCAATGAGAGTTGGGATTTTGGCAGATCGAGCCGTGGAGGTTTCCCGACTTAGCCATGGGTTGTGCTTTATCAGATTGAGTGGTTGAGGGTTCTCCGACAGATTATGTGAGGATTTGGGCATTACCTGATTGAGTCGTGGAGTCTTTTCCGACGAAGTTGTGTTGTTTGAGCATCGAGTTGTCGATCTTTTTGATCGTGGATTATAGCCTGCATGTGCCGCTTATGAGATAGTTCAGACTGCTGAGATACTTAAGTTCAGTGGGGTCGCTCCCCTCGAGCTACGCCCCGGGTGCGTGTTGTTGATGCGACTAGTTAATACACTAGAGTTCGCTTGAGCTTGAGATAGTCCGTGTGGGACGCCCTACGTAAGTCCCGTCCCAGTGTGATGTGGTGGCAGTAGGTTTGGCGCAGGCTTGACTGGACCCTATACGGCAGTCATTGAGATTGGGTGATATGAGCGGGTGGTTGCATTTATGTTCTTAGATGGTTTTTTTTCCTTCGAGCATTGTTCTGGGGCATTTTAGTAGTAGCGAGTGTATGCATAGCATGTTTATGGTAATAGTTTCCTTTTGAGCATCATGGTTGACACATATTAGTTGTAGTTTCATTCAGCTTACTATCTATCTATCTATCTATCTATCTATCTGCATACATACATGTTTGCCTCCAGTAGACTTAGTGGGCATACCGTGGATATTGGTGACGGTACCCACTGGGATCTACCTTCTGCAGTAGATCTCACACCCGCTGCGGTGACAAGTTTACCGAGGTTGCTGTTCCGGCTTAGCTCTCGCGTAGACAGCTGATCGAGGTGAGGACGTGACCGATTAGTTCCTTACCAGCATTGAGGTCAGAGGTAGATGTACTCGGTTTTTTTTTATGATTCTACTTTTGTACTGGACAGTCTGAGAGATCTGTGAGAGTTGTACTTGTATTTTCTTAGCTGAGGGACTGTGTATTGAGATTCTATTTATTTATTCAGATGTTCAGTCGATTTCTGTAGCTATTAGTTCTATTTCAGCTCTGATACTACATGTTTAGATATAGATCTTTTGCAGGGTAGAGACGCTTCGTCTGTGTGGCAGTTTCCGTACAGACGGCGGATCTGTTGGCGAGCCCGGGTCGCAGTTTCGACCCCAGGGCGTGACAGATTAGGGTGGTATCAGAGCCTAGGAATATAGGTCGTTGAGGACTTAGAGACCCTAGGCTATTGGTTGGACAGTAGGATGACTGTCGTGAGAGACGTGACTTTAGCGAGAGTCTTGATTGAGTCTGTACCTCCCCCAGAGGATTGGGGCGAGTGATTTTACATGTTATTTCTCTAAAGAGGATTATGTTGGCTGCAGACAACATAATGCTTTAGTATGGGTAACATATTCTAGACTTTCGCTTGATTGGGTCGAGAGAGTTTTCGTCCTAATGTTTGTTCTATTGCAGTGGTTTTCGATGCTTCCGAGACGCCGTGCAGCGGCGAGGGCGTGTTCGACCTTGGATGAGGAGCCTGAACAGCGGGAGGCTGAATGGACAGAGCAGAGTAAGGTCTGAGAGTTGCAGGCCCAGGCAGCCCAGATGTTTTAGGCGATGCAGCGCCAGGAAGAGAACATGGATTGCGTGTTGTGTATACTTGAACAGAGAGCATCGCCCGGAGTATCGCCAGTAGTACCTCCGGCCGCGACATCGTCGACTTCAACACAGATCGCACCGGGAGTGGTGCAACAGCAGCGAGAGTTGCTGACCGGTGGTTGTACTTCATCCAATTCCATCCCCTGCAGATTTTGGGACCGAGTTGGATCCTTGGGAGGCCGAGAACTGGATTGCTGCCATGGAATAGTTGTTTGAGGATTTGTTCATCCAGGAGAAGCATCAGGTGCACTTGGTTATGCCCACTTTAGGATCAGGACGCTGAGAATTGGTGGCGTCGAGTTCGTCCCGATGGACCACCGGGAGCGTAGTTGATGACCTGTAGCGAGTTTCTACGATTGTTGTGCAGTGTACCCCATGTAGCCAGGATGAGGCCCTGAAGGTTGATCATGTTTGAGAGGGGACTGCATCGGGATGTCTATCCCTTGGTGTATTCTCGGCGAGCGCCGACTTCAGATGCAGCGATTGTGCATGCTCGATGGATTGACCGAGGATCAGTGATTACGTCCGAGAGAGACGGAGAGCGAGGGACCAGCTCCATAGAGAGACGCCCAGTATCGTCTGATTTTGGGATAGTCGAGTGGATCGAGGTTGCCTTGATTCCAGTCTCAGGGTCATGGGTCTCAGAGAAGACAGAGACTAGGAGGTTCTCGACAGTCGAGGCACCAGTAGTAGTGTCAGGATTAGTGTGTCTTTTGCGGTGGTCCGCTTTCATCGCCGTAGTGTGACTTCAGGCTGGGGCGATGCTTTTCATTTGGATAGACAGGACATTTTCAGGCAGAGTGTCCCAGAGTAGTGCTCATGGAATTGCCGCTTGCGACGGCACCCCCACTATCCCTTTTTGGATGAAGAGGTTCACCCGATTTACCGGTAGGCTGATGGAGCCGTGACCCCGAGGCAGATTGAGCGATGGCCACAGCATCTTGTGGATGAGATTGTGTAGGCGGTTGAGGTCGCTAGGATAATGGATCGCGTCTTACCAGGTGTGGTTCTGCTGACGGTTGTCAGAGTTGGAGGATGTTGATCCCGACACCGCTTGCACGTGTTTCAGTAGAGCAGGGGTAGCTTCGCATGGGCCAGAGATGGGACTGTTGGCTTGCGCACGTGAGGATCAGGTTCCCGATCACGTATAGCACATGGATGAGTGTTGCTAGTCCTGCCCAGTGCAGTTAGGACATTGGATTTGATCCATTGAGTTTTTAGTCCTACATCAGCTTCGAGATGTTGATATGAGGTTGGATAGGGATTGGTTATCCCAATGTGGTGTTACCATGGATTGTAGAGAGAGGATAATGACCCTCCGTGGACCTGGTCAGGAGGAGTGTGTTTTTAGAGGAGGTTAGATCACGATAGAGTTTGAGCCGTGGTCGTATCGCCTTGCTAGCGACTGTAGAGGAGGTGCCTACGGCGGCACCGGGACTAAAGAATATCCTGATCGCCCGTGTGATCCCGGGTGAGAGTTTACCTGATCTGATATTTGAAGCCGCCGTTTAGTGAGATTGAGACCGAGATAGTGATTGACGTGGTTTTGGAAACTGCGCCGACTTTGGTAGCACCTATTGGAGTATCACCTACGAGACAGAGAGTGAGAACTGATAGTGCAGTTGCGGGATCTGATGGATCGAGAGGTCTGTATGACCCAGTGCCACATTGTGGGTACACAACAGCGAGGGTTCTATGATGGTTTGCGCCCAGATAGGTTGGATTGTGGTTTAGTAGATGCCCTTTGTGAGTTTGATAGCCTTATGGAGGAACCATACAGCCGAGGGCTGTGCCCTGATAGTGTCAGGACCCGGTAGGGGCATTATGAGCTTACAGCGAGGTCAAGTGGATTGACTAATGCCCTGTCGCCTTCATGATTTGAGGAATTGTGGGTTCCAACTGTGTTTTGACGGGTTAGTAGCAGTACCCGTCGTGGATATTTGGTTTTATTTCCGAGGTGACATGGAGCTTGAGGAGCACTTGAGGATAGTACTGCAACTTCTTAGAGAGGAGAAGTTGTATGCCAAGTTGAGAGAGTATGCTTTTGACTTCGAAAGGTTTTGTTGTTAGGCCATGCGATTTCAGCAGCATGAGTGATAGAGGACTCAACGAAGAGTGATGCCGTTGGGATTTAGCCTTAGCCTATGTTAGTGACAGAGGTCAGAAGCTTTTGGATTAAGCGAGGCCTGTGTAGCTTGGGAGAGATAAAGCTGAGGAGGATGCCAGCATTGATGTAGATGTTGCCAGTGATTGAAAGAGAATTGAGTTATTCATAGACCCTCGAACCTGAAGTACTTGGATACTCAGGAAGAGTTTGGTTTGAGGTAACGCCGGTGGATAGAGTTTTCATAGATGTATGATGATATCATAGCATTATCCCGGCGAGGACATTTTGGTCAGTTACGCCTTATCTACGCGGGGAGTGCAACCTCGGAAATGAGATGGTCGATCAGTGGATGCCACTTTTGGAACTTGGAAATTGTGAGTTGGAATTTGGGGAAATGTTCCTGATGTTGAATTTATTCCCTGTAGAGGGATGTGAGAGTGCTTTGTGGAGTTTTGAGCATTTTGGTTGCTAGGAAGCAACGGAGGAGTTATGCCTATTGGAGGCTTGAAAATTTGGATTTGGAGACCATGATTTTTGGAAGCCACCAGCCGCAGGGATATTTATATTTTTGAGTTATCAGGATCAACCGATGCAATTCTTGCTCGTGAATCTAAGGAATATTGCAGTCGGATTGCACCTTTGGTGAAGGTCCCGTGGAGCTTTTTGGTTGAGTGAGAACGGTCACTTGTGAGCCTGTGGTTGAGTTGAGCACTTCCTGTCCCCATTTGATTGAGACACCCTCCTGTGTTATGGATTTATTCGGGTTTCGTGGACGAAACCCTTTTTAAAGAGGGGAGAGCGTAGAGTACCGGGACTTTGTGGAGTGCACCGACCTCGCAAGATGGCACGGTGTGGAGAAATCACCTCGAGTGCGTTCCTTATATGTTTACAGATGGGTTCGGGTTGATTCAGATCAACGCGGAAGCCCCAGCTTGAATCGGAGTTTTCTGGGCTTGGTGCGCCGTTAGAGGACTGGTTTGTTAGAGCATCGGCTCCACAGTGGGGCACAGAAAAATTGGGAAATACTTGGAACAGGTGTATTTTATGTTTACAGCGGAGTTCGGGAGGTTCCGGATTGGTGCGGAGGCCCCGAATGCAAAAAGTGAGTTGGAGTTGGCAATTATGGGAGCCGGTTTTTGGATTGAGCACATCGACTCTACAGTTGAGTTTTTTGAGTGGGGAAAGCTTTGAACATGTGTATTTTCATATTACAGCGGAGTTCGGGAGGTTCCGGATTGGTGCGGAGGCCCCGAAGGCAAAAGTGAGTCGGAGTTGGCAATTATGGGAGCCGGTTTTTGGATTGAGCACATCGACTCTACGGTTGAGCTTTTTGAGTGGGGAAAGTTTTGGACATGTGTATTTTCATATTACAGCGGAGTTCGGGAGGTTCCGGATTGATGCGGAGGCCCCGAGGGCAAAAAGTGAGTTGGAGTTGGCTATTCTTGGATTATTTAATTAATTTAATTAATTGTGGCTATTGGTCTTTGAAGTAAGGATTAAGAGAGAAAGAAGTTTAACAGAAGGAAGTGGATTCGTGTTGGAGGAGATATTTTTGTATTGGAGGATTAAATGGATTTTTTTTTAATTAAATTGTGCTTAATGGCTGTCAAGCACCCCCCATTAATTAGCCTCACTTAATTAGCAGTGCCTCCTCATCACCTCTTCCATCTCTTGCAAACAGAGGATTGAGGGTTGAAACAGAGGAAAGAAAGAAAGGAAGAAGAAGAAGGAAAAGAGAAGAGAAGATGGAAGATGGAGATGAAGTTGAAAGAGGGGATGTAGATGAAGATTTGCAGGGTGGGCATTTGTTTGGACCTGTTGCTTTGAGCCGTGTGGAGCGAGCGGAGCGCGCGCGCGTCGAGCACCAATTGAGGTTAGTGCAGTTTTTTTAGAGAGAGAGAGAAGCTTGGATTGTGGTCTCTTGCTTGGTTTTGGGGTTTAGTTGGTATTTGGTTGTTGGTGGTGCGTGGAGAGGCCGCAGCCGGAGCTGCGCCGGCGCGAAAGGGCGCCGCACGCGGTTGGTGCTGATGCTGCGTTGGCGCCCATGGGCGCCACGCGCAGCAAGCAGCAGGCGCTGTGGGCGCCGCGCTTAGGCGGGAGCCGCGCAGCAAGAGGCAGGCGCTGCAGGCGCCGCGCAGCAAGGGCTGGCGCTGCGGGCGCCACGCAATGGCGGGAGCCGCACTGCGCACTGCGCGCAGCAGGCGGGGGCAGCAGCGGCGGGCACTGCGCAGGCGCCGAGCGGGCGTGCTGCTAGCGTGCTGGGTTGCCGCGCGGGGGCTCGGCAAGCGCGTGGGAGCGCCGCACAGGTTTGTGCTGGGCCGCAAGGCCACGCGCTGTGCGCGGCTGACGCGGGCAGCGCGCGCGTGGTCGGCTGGGGCGGCGCGCGCGGCTGTGTGCGCAGCTGACCCGGGCAGCGCTCGCGCGGCCGGCTGGGGCGGCGCGCGCGGCTGCTGCACGCGGTTTGTGCGCGAGCCCGGGCAGTGTGTCGTCGTGCTGTGAGCGCGCTTGGCGAGGGCTGGTGGTTACCCAGGTGTCGCGAAGGCTTTTGTGGACCGTTTTGACGTGGTTTTTTTTCCCTTTCTCTCTGCTAGGACGTCATCAAATTGTGCGGATTTCGGTGGGGTGCCGTGCGGAGCCGGATCGAGTGCGTGGCACGCGGATTTTACCTGTGTTGTGGCAGCTGTAGAGTGTGGGTGGATTTAAGTGATTTGTGTATAAGAGAGCATTTATTTATTAGTGTGCAGGTTTTATGGTGGACTTGTGTGTGTGTGCAATTGGAGCTTTTAAGTGTGCTGTGGAATTTTGTGAGTGTAATAGAGGATGTATGTGTGAAGTGTGTGCGTGCTGTGGACTTGGTGTTTTAGTGGTGTTGGTGAGCTGGTAGTTCATGTGGTATGTGGGATTGTGAGTACCTTTGTTTAATTTGTGCTGGAGCTTGGTGTATGTTGGCAGATGAGTGAGTTGAATGCGCGCAGGAATTTTTGTGAGGACTTGAGAGCTTTGTTTGAGTTTCCGGGGACTTTCCGTGGTTCACGGCAGTGTGCGCGCGCGCGGTGCGATTTTCGAAGTTTCGTCAGTTTGAGGTATCGGCGCTTCACCGACTTCGGCTTTGCCTGCGGAAAGCGTTCCAGGTGGGTTGGAATTTCTCCAAAATGTATGGAATGCCCTTTAATGCTCCTGAATGCAATTTGATCATATTTTTATGCCATTTTTTACTGTTTTAAAATCTGATAGTTGCTTGGAATTTTCTGAAAAATTTATCGGAACCCCAGATTATTTTTAGTATACTTCTGACATTATATGACACTAGGTTTCATGTTTTGTTTGCATCATAATTGCACCCTGATCGTTTTAAAAATCGAGAAAGCCCGTTTTAAAGAAAATCAGCATTTTTAAAGGTGATTTTTACTTTATGAGTTCCCCAGAGATATGGCATAGATTCAGGGTGCATTTGACCTCGTGCCTGGGGGCCGAGCGGATTTTTAGAGCTCTGTAGGGTGAGTTTCTAGTGTCATGTGGGTTTGAGTTTCCTTGTGGATTGATGAGATTATTTTAGATCATGGGTCAGGTTTTTCTGATTTGGTAGTGGAGGTGGTTCTCCAACTTAGCTATGAGAGTTGGGATTCTGGCAGATCGAGTCGTGGAGGTTTCCCGACTTAGCCATGGGTTGTGCTTTATCAGATTGAGTCGTTGAGGGTTTTCCGACAGATTATGTGAGGATTTGGGCATTATCTAATTAAGTCGTGGAGTCTTTTCCGACTGAGTTGTGTTGTTTGAGCATCGAGTTGCCGATCTGTTTGATCGTGGATTATAGCCTGCATGTGCCGCTTATGAGATAGTTGAGACTGATGAGATACTTGAGTTCGGTGGGGTCGCTCCCCTCGAGCTATGCCCTGGGTGCGTGTTGTTGATGCGACTAGTTGATACACTAGAGTTCGCTTGAGATTGAGATAGTCCGTGTGGGACGCCCTACGTAAGTCCCGTCCCAGTGTGGATGTGGTGGCAGTATGTTTGGCGCAGGCTTGACTGGACCCTATGCGGCAGTCATTGAGATTGGGTGGTATGAGCGGGTGGTTGCATTTATGTTCTTAGATGGTTTTTTTCCTTTGAGCATTATTCTGAGGCATTTTAGTAGTAGCGAGTGTATGCATAGCATGTTTATGGTAGAGTTTCCTTTTGAGCATCATGGTTGACACATATTAGCTGTAGTTTCATTCAGCTTGCTATCTATCTATCTATCTATCTATCTATCTATCTATCTGCATACATACCTGTTTGCCTCCAGTAGACTTAGTGGGCATATCGTGGATATTGGTGACGGTACTCACTGGGATCTACCTTTTGCAGTAGATCTCACACCCGCTGCGGTGACAGGTTTACCGAGATTGCTGTTCCGGCTTAGCTCTCGCGGAGACAGCTGATCGAGGTGAGGACGTGACCGATTAGTTCCTTACCAGCGTTGAGGTCAGAGGTAGATGTACCCAGTTTTTTTTTATGATTCCACTTTTGTACTGGACAGTCGGAGAGATCTGTGAGAGTTGTACTTGTATTTTCTTAGCTGAGGGACTGTGTATTGAGATTCTATTTATTTATTCAGATGTTCAGTCGATTTCTGTAGCTATTAGTTCTATTTCAGCTCTAATACTACATGTTTAGCTATAGATTAGTTCTATTTCAGCTCTGGCACTACATGTTTAGCTATAGATTAGTTCTATTTCAGCTCTGATACTACATGTTTAGCTATAGATTAGTTCTATTTCAGCTCTGATACTACATGTTTAGCTATATATTTATTCAGATGTTCAGTCGATTTCTGTAGCTATTAGTTCTATTTCAATCTCAATCCTTGCCTCGAATGAAGATTAGCAGGAGACAATTTCGAGTCTTTCAGAGCTTGAGCTTTGCCCAGCCCTCCAATCAGCGGGCAGCCCTTCAACAACATTGGCTTGGCTGTTGCCGAGGATACCACTCAACCGGGTGATGCGGGAATTTCTGTAGAGCTTCATCATCGGTCTCCTGCGGGACCTAAGCCCGAAAGGACAACATCCTTCGATGAAACGAAAGAAGGTGGTAAGGAGACTGGGTTCGCTCCACCACTGACTTAGTCAAAGAATGACTTTCATTTGAGTGGATCCCTTTTCCTTTTCTTTTAGGTAGATCCTTAGACATCCGATTCTTCAGTGGGAAAAGACAATCAAGCGATTTTTATTTCAGCGGGAAATGAATCAAGATACAGAGTAGCTGAGTCAACAGCAGAAGATGCGAAAGGTAGGAGATTCATTGATAGCAGATTCTCCAACAGCATCAGATTAGGCGCCATCCGGCGCTCCAGAGCTTATTACTAGTCTTTATGTATTGTATTGTATATATGGGGCTTGCACCAATGCTCTCGGGCCAATAGAATAGGAAGACCCTCCCGTCTTTCATACTATACTCCTTCTCTTATCAGGGTTCAATAGTATAGTATAGTAAATAAAAAAGGATGAATTATACGGTTCCGGATATGAGTTTCAACTTAAAATGGCATTTAAGCAAACAAGACGAATGAAAGTTCGAAATCAAGTGTGCGTCACATCCCTCCCTGTCTTGCGTGGCTCGCATCCGGGTCATGCTTTATTCAATCCCATGGTTCGTTGGATGAAGGTAGCACTTTGTTTCGCTTTCTGTCTCGCACCGCGCTCTGTTCTTTCTAAAGGTGCTCATCATCCCGCTTCACACGACGCTGCACATCTCGAGCTCATTTGGACAAAGGAGATTGTGCGAGTCTTTGCCTTCTTCGTGGGGACGAAGATTCACTCGTTTAGGATCTTGTTATGCCTCGCCCCGTCCCTCTTTTTTAACTAGCTGATGGATTGCATTTTTCCCTTTTATCTTTTTCTCTCTTCTTTTTCTTTCTGTTATACGAATGCTTTCAGACATGAGCTTGTTTTCTATGGATCCACATCCACACGAACTGGTTAGAGTGGAAACCACTAAAGGAAGAGTATATCCACCTAAAGCACTTAATTTTTTGACTACTCTTGCTCTTAGAAAGGTGAGATAGTCTTGGATGACAGTCTATGCTTCGCCCTCGCTCCCGGAGGAACATTTCACTTTTCCCCTCCTTTCCTAAAAGATTAGGGTCATGCACCTGCTATGCCGACACGTGGTAATGCATTCTTGGACGGCTACGGCGAAGACGATTTCCAGCTTTGCGACAACCCCTTTGAGAATGAGTCTTTTGCTCGTGGGGATTTCCAATAACGTGAATAGGATACGCGCCCTTTACTTGTCTACTTCAATGAAGAAAGCAAGGTTTGAATGTCATGTGGTTACGCACCTGCTCTTCTCTACTTGAAGGTTGACGAGAGACGGGTTGAAAAGAAATAGATAGGAATGAAAGGTTTCAATCATCGGCCTTTCCTGTGCCTTTGATCGTTTGACTTCTTTTCGGGATAGCCGTTTTCGAAGTGTATGTCGAAATCACCTGGGGACTTGATGTATATGAGGAGGTGCTGGAGTTAGCCCTTTCAAAGTAGCCCTTTCTTCCTCCTATTAGCTGGGGGACTGCAAGGATTGCTTTTGCTTCCTTCGCCCGTGATGATTGGATTGGTGAAATGTGGTGAGAGGTAGTTCGTTGGATCAAGACGATGAATGGATCCCGTTCAACCGAGATCAATCAAATAGCGTAAGGTAGGATAGGCCCTTCATTCTCTTTTCCACAGTTGTGCTTTTGAGTGGGAAAAGCTTTGGACATGTGTATTTTGTATTTACAGCGAGGTTCGGGTGGTTTCAGACTGTGGCGGAAGCTTCCGGGGCGAAAAGTGAGTCGGCGGCGCGAGTTGCAGGCTTGCTGCAGAGTTCTGGTGAGGTTTGGGCCATTGAGTTCCGGAACAGGATGCTGTGTTCCGGAACAGGCCATTGTGTTCCGGAACACAGCATGGTGTTCCGGAACCAGCCCTGGTGTTCCGTAACTGGCCTATTGGTTCCGGAACACAGGCAACAGGGAGCTCGGTATGGCTACAGGTTTGGATATTTTGGAGGGCAATTTGGTACACATCCTTTATGTGTTTGCCCCATACGTGGTCTATTTATACAAGCTTTCACCCTGCTTATTGTCCACCTTAACCGTAGGAAAGAAAAGAAAGGAAGAATGCAAGGAGGTGAAGGAGAAGAAGAAGAGTGCATTTGGGATTATTCCTGCTGCTTGGAGTCCGGTGGAGCCGCGCGCACACAAAGCTACACTCAAGGTAAGTTGACAAGAGATTTTACTTGTTGGATTTGTGGATTTATTGTATGGATTGGAGTATTTTTCTGAGTTGATTTGGATTCCTTCTTCTCTCTTTATCCCTGCAAGCTGTTGGAAACAGCTCGTGCTGTTTTGGGCTGGTTACTGTGCAAATCCGCAACAGCATGCATGCTTCATGCACGTGCTCGTTGAGGGATTGGCTGAGTTGGTGCTGGGTTGCGCAGGAAGATTGTTGAGGCTTGTGGATTGCTGTGAGAGCTTCTGAGGATTTTTTCGAGGTGCGAGACAGTGCGCGCGCGCGAGGCGCAGTTGCAGTTTTTCGTCAGATCGTGATTTCGGCGCGACCCCGACTTCAGCGATTGCCTGCGGAAAGCTTTCCAGGTGGGTTGGAACTTCTCCAAAATATATGGAATGCCTTCTAAAGCTATTGCATGCATGTTGATCATGATTAGTTCATTATTTATATAGCTGGTAAATCTGATAGTGGCCTAGAAAATTATAGAAAGACAATTATGGGCCCTAGAAATTTTTAGCATGATCTAGGGATGATATGACACTAGACTGCATAATTAGTTGACTTTAGATTGGCATCTGAACAGTATTAAAAATCGGCGGACCGATTTTAATGAATTGAGACTTTAAAAATAGTTTGGGATTTTTGTGAGCTTCCAGAGGGTTTTAATAGGTTCAGGATGCATGTATCCTCGTGCCAGGGGGCCGAGTGGGTTTTTAGAGCTCTGTGTGACGAGCTTCTAGTATCAGGTGAGTTGAGATCCCTGGTGGGATTATTCTAGATCATGGGTATATATATTCTGATTTAGTTGGGGAGATGGTTCTCCGATTTGGTTTTGAGATATCGGGCTCTGGCGGATTGAGTCGTGGAGGGTTCCCGACTTAGCCATGGATGTGCATTATCAGATTGGGTCGTTGAGGGTTCTCCGACATAGCTATGAGAGGGTTTGGCATTCCTTGATCCAGTCATGGAGGGTTCTCGACTGTGATGTGATATCTGGTATTGAGTATCCGATATGTTTGATCGAGGATCATAGCCTGCATGTGCCATTTATGAGATAGTTGAGACTGACTAGATACTAGAGCTCGGTGGGGTCGCTCCCCTCAAGTACGCTCCGGAGGCGTGATGATGATTGAGTTGGACCGACTAGGACGCCCCACACGCAGTGGGCAGGTGCGTTCGTAGTAGTCGGCGGGACGACCCACGTGGAGTTGGCAGGTGCGTCCATAGTAGTCAGAAGTACGCCCCACGCGGAGTGGGTAGTTGCGTAGTACGCCCCACGGAGAGTGGGCAGGTGCGTAGTACGCCCCACACGCAGTGGATAGGTGCGTAGGACGCCCCACGGGGAGTGGGCAGGTGCGTCCATAGTGGTCGGTAGGACGCCCCACGTGGAGTGGGCAGGTGCGTTCCTAGACGACAGGCGCGGGCTCGACTGTGCCAGCTTTGGACAGTCATTGAGATTTGGGTTTTGAGGGCACCTTGTGTGCGAGTGTTGCATAGCTTGCTCTTAGATGGGTATTCCTTTGAGCATGATACTAGAGGCGTTTAGTAGTGAGGGAGTATGCATAGCAGGATCATAGTAGAGATTTTCATGGGCATTATGTTGAGACATTTAGTTGTAGCTCTTTTCCTGCTTTCATTTATATATCTATCTGCATACCTATCTTTTGTTCCTCCAGTAGACTTAGTGGGCATACCGTGGATATTGGTGAAGGTACCCACTGAGATCTACCTTCTGCAGTAGATCTCACACCGGCTGCGGTGACAGGTTCCTGAGGTAGCTGTTCCGGCTGGGTTCGCGCGGAGACAGCTGATCGAGGTGAGGACGTGGCTGAGTAGTTCCTTACCGTATTAAGAGTCAGAGGTAGATGTACCCTGTATTTTATGTTTCTACTTTTGTACTGGACAGTCTGAGTGATTGGTGAGGCTTTTGTATATTTTGTCAGTTGAGAGATGTTGTATTGAGGATTATTTTATTTATATCAGATGTTCAGTGGATTTCTATAGCTCTTGGTTTTTAGTTTCAGCTCTGATACATGTTTTTAGCTATAGATCTGACTTGCAGGGTAGACGCTTCGTCTGTGCGGCAGTTTTCGTATAGATGGCGGATCTGTTGGCGAGCCCGGGTCGCAGTTTCGACCCCGGGGCGTGACAAATACAATTCTCTCAGACTGGTCCAGTACAAAAGTGTAATCAAAACCATATACAGGGTACATCTACCTCTGACTCTCAATGCTGGTAAGGAACTACTCGGCTACGTCCTCACCTCGATCAGGCGCGAGCTAAGCCGGAACAGCAGCCTCAGGAAACCTGTCACCGCAGCAGGTGTGAGATCTACTGCAGAAGGTAGATCTCAGTGGGTACCGTCATCAATATCCACGGCATGCCCACTAAGTCTACTGGAGGCACAACAGATAAGTATGCAGATAGATAGATAAAAGCTGAAAGGAAACTATAGCTACCATGTCTCAATCATCATGGTAAAGAAGACTCTACTAAGGATGTAATATGCATACACTCGCTACTGCTAATATGCCTCAAGTATCATGCTCAAAGGGAAACTCATCTAAGAACATGCTATGCAATCACCCGCTCATATCACCCAATCTCAATGACTGCCACATAGGGTCCAGTCAAGCCTGTGCCAAACCTACTTCCACTAGCCCCCAAGGGACTTGGACTTACGTAGGGAGTCCCACACGGACTATCTCAATCTCAAAGCGAACACTAGTGTATCAACTAGTCGCATCGTCAACACCCACCCGGGGCGTAACTCGAGGGGAGCGACCCTATCGAGCTCAAGTATCTCATCAATCTCAACTGTCTCAACTGTCTCAATAAGCGGCACATGCAGGCTATGATCCACGATCAAACAGATCGGAAACTCAAATGCTCAAATAGCACAGCTCGGTCGGGAAAAAGACTCCACAACTCAGTCATGAAATGCCCAAATCCTCACATAATCTGTCGGAGAACCCTCTACGACTCAATCTGATAATGCACAAACCATGGCTAAGTCGGGAAACCTCCACGATTCGATCTGCCAGAACCCCAAAACTCTCATAACTTAGTCGGAGAACCATCTCCACTACCAAATCAGAAATGCACAACTCACGATCTAGAGTAATCCCATCGATCTCAGCAAGGAGACTCGAACTCACATGACACTAAAACTCAACACACAGAGCTCAAAAAGACCACTTGGCCCCTTGGCACGAGTACACATGCATCCTGAACCTACTCAACCCCTCTGGAAGATCACAGTATTTTAAAACCATTTTTAAAGCACAGTTTACAATAAAACAAGTCCGACTATTTTTAAAACGGTTCAGATGCCAATCCAATGCCAACTAATCATGCAGTCCTGTGTCAAGACACTTCTGAATCATGCTAAAAATAACTGGGGCTCAGGAAAGTCTTCCTATAATTTTCTAGGCAACTATCAGATTTATCAAATATAAAAATAGGTAAACTATACATGCTCAACATGCATACAGAAGCTTTAGAGGGCATTCCATACATCTTGAAGAAATTCCAACCCACCTCAAAAGCATTCCGCAGGCAAACGCTGAAGTCGGTGTAGCGCCGCGCCGCTCACTGTCAAAATCCTGCCGAAACGCCCAAAACCGCGCCGCACGCGCGCGCATCGTCACGATCCTCGGAAATATTCCCGGAAGCTCGAACAACCCTCTCGTGTCCTCTAATAAAATCCGCACGCACTCCGGCCCTCGCTGTCCACTCACAGCACACGCGCAAGCATGCCTCGGCTCCGCGCAGTGAAAATCCAAAGCTCACAGCATCAGTGCAAAAGATGGAAGGAATAACCCAAATAAGCTCAAAGCTTCATCAAAATCCATCATCAAATCCATCTAATGAAATCCAAAACCAAACTACAAAAATCTGCCAACATACCTCATGTACGGCCGACGCGCGCGCGGCTCCGTCCAGCTCCAAGCAACAGACCACAAGCACCACACTTCACTTCTTTTCCTTCTCCTTCTTCTCTTATTTCCTTGCTTTCTCTCTTTCTTTCTTTCTTTCTTTCCTTCATTCTGTCGTGGAGGTGAAGGCAGGGGCTGAGGGCTTCTTATAGAAGGAGTGGGCAAAACACAAGGGAGGTGAAATGACTGAAATGCCCTCACTCAAAATATCCAAATCTGCTTAAACGGGGCATCCTGGGAGGCTGGGTACCGGTACCTCTAATTGAGTACCGGTACTAACCCAGTTAGTTTCGGAACACAGGGTTGGTTCCGGAACTGGCCCTCTAGTTCCAGAACCAAAACCCCAGTTCCGGAACTCCAACCTTCAAAAACCGAATTTCAAGTCTGAAGCTTCCAATTCCTCGCCGACAACTCACTTATTGCCCCGGGAGCTTCTGCATCAGTCCGAAATCTCCCGAACCCCACTGTAAACATAAAGTACATATGCTCCAAGCTTTTCCCACTCAGAAAGCTCAACTGTGGAGTCGGTGTGCTCAGTCCAACAATCCGGTACTCTCACAAGAAAATCCTCACTTGGATTCTTTCTCATTTCTTTTCTTGCTCCATTTCTCAATCTCCAAAGTGGATTACAATTAATAAATCAGTCCTTTAATTGCCAGCTCCAACTCACTTTTCGCCTTCGGGGCCTGCACATCAAATCGAAACCTCCCGAACTCCGCGGTAACCCGAAAATACACGTGTTCCAACACTTTCCAATTTCCTGTGCACAACCGCGGAGTCGGTTCTCTATCCAATCCAGTACTCTACAAGTACTCTACAAGTACACAATGCCTCGAAATCGCTAACTCAAACTGGGCTTCCAAGTTCTACGCCGCTGACCCACTTTTCTTCCCAAAGGATTCTGCGTCGATACGAAACAATCAGAACTCATCTATAAACCCAAATGGAACACGCCCAAGGCGATCTCTCCGCACCACGCCATCTCATGAGGTCGGTGCACTCTACAAAGTCCTGGTACTCTACAATGGATGCTTCTACCTAGATGTTCCTAACGTAGCGAATGACATAAATATAGATAAGATAAGATTAGATTCTAACCTCATTCTTTGATTCGAACTTAGCGCAAGACCCTAAATACGGCCTTTTTATCCTCCCTGTCCGACTTGACACACCCCACGATTACCCCAATCAAGACCTCCATGCGTGGTGGTAAACCTACCACTTGTAAGCGCCTTTTCCGTGAATGACATTCCTTCCTTCTAGAGCGAACACCCGCGAATGCCTATCCTTCGTGACTATGTCTGCTTTCCAATTGAGTTCGTATGAGTGAAGGTATCGTTGTCCTGCAAGACTGAGTGAAGGGTGAGCTAGCAAAGAAAGTCAAGCTTAGTTCGAATGAATAGAGAGGAAAGCGATCTAGTTCAATTGGTAAGCTCAGTCTCTGGAGTCTATGTTGACTAGTAGTTCATACCTATTGGCAGTGCTTCTCTTTTCCCTGAGGTTTGAGTTCTCTTCTTCTGCCTTCCACAGTCGTTTAGCCCTTAATGTCCTAATTCCTTACTAAAAAAGTAATCTTAAGGTAAGCAAGCCCAATTGCAATCCTAAGGTAAAACCCTGAAGTTGCAGTGCCAGTTTCTAGCAATACAGTATCAGTGAGCTTTCTCCTTCCCCGGGGATGGATTTAGAGTTTCTCTTGGGGGTGTTCTTCCAGCTTGTCCTCTTCCCTACCTACGGTTTTCTTGCTGTCTCTGGGAGGACTCAGGAAAGATCATAGTACTCAAGGTAGGGCTCTAGAGAAGATTCCCTGATAGAGCTAAGATAACTAGATTTATTTACGCTTTCCTCTTTCTTTTTTATCATATCTCTATAGAATTGGAACGATTTCCTTGCCAGTGATCAAACCTGAGTCTTTGAAGGCAGTGATAAAGCTACTCTGAATATCGAGCTAGCAGGAGGTGTAGAGTACTGGATTTGCGTTGGGCACCGACTCCGCATTTTGTACACAGAAAATTTTGGAAATACTTGGAACATGTGTATTTTATGTTTACAGCGGGGTTCGGGAGGTTTCAGAGTGGTGCGGAAGCTTCCGGGGCGAAAAGTGAGTCGGCGGCGTGATTTTTCGAAGCTTGCTGGAGGTTCCTGAAGGGCTGCAGCAGGATATTGGGTTTCGGGTTGTTGAGTTCCGAAACATGGAGCTGGGTTCCGGAATCAGCACTTGAGTTCCGGAACCAGCCCTTGTGTTCCGGAACTCAATGTGGGGTACCGGTACCCAGCAGCTCGCAGAGGGTTAATTAAGCTCCTGAATTGGATTTTTAGAGGGGCATTGAGGTAAATTCACTTCCCTTATGTGTTTGCCCTATACTTGGTCTATTTATACAGCCCTTCATCTGCTTCTTCTCCACGACAGCCTAAGGAAAGAAAGAAAGAAAGAAAGAAAGAAAGAAAGAAAGAAGAAAGCAAGGAGAAGAAGTGAAGGAGAAGAAGAAGGAAGGTGCAGCTTGGTCTCCTGCTGTTTGGAGTTGTGCTGAGCCGCGCGCGCGCAACAAGCTACATAAAGGTAAGTTGACAGATATTTTTTAGTTGGGCTTTTGGATTTTATTGTATGGATTTGGAGCAATTTATAGAGTTAAATTGGATGTGTTCTTCCTTCTCTTTTCCCCTGCATGCTGTTGAGAGCAGCTTGTGCTGCTTTGGTTTTGGGGCTGGTTACTGCGCAGGGCCGAGGCAGCATGCATGCATGCATGCACGTGCACATGCTGCGAGTGGGCTGAGTGGGAGCCGAGGTGCGCAGGAGGCTTGTAGAGGATTCGAGCTTGCTAGTTGAGCTTCCGGGGATTTTCCGAGGTGCGCGGCGCAGTTTCAGAGTTTTGGCAGTGAGTGGTTTTGGCAGGTCCCCGACTCCGGCTTGCCTACGGAAAGCTTTTTAGGTGGGTTAAAATTCTTCCAAATTGTATGGAATGCCTCCTAATGCTTCTGTATGCATTTTGATCATGTCTAGTGTATTATGTTTACTGTTGTTAAATCTGATAGTTGCCTAGGAAATTCCAGAAAATTTAGTAAAATCCCAGATTATTTTTAGTATATTCCTGGTACTGTAGGACACTAGTATGCATGGTTAGAGAGCGTTACCTTGCACCGGGATCGTTTTAAAAATCATAAAACCTGTTTTAAGGTAAAATCGGCATTCTTTTAAATGTGGTTTTTAAATTGTGAGTTGCCTGTGAGATGACAGAGTTCCAGGGTGCTGTGACCTCGTGCCTAGGGGCCGAGGGGATTTTATTTGATTTGTGCATGATTTTTACTAGTGTCTTGAGAGTTGGTGAGGGCTTATCAGATTGAGTCGTGGAGGGTTTTCCGACCTGGGCATGAGTTGAGATATTGTAATTCGAGTTTTTCCGATCTGATTGATCGTGGATTGCATCCTGCATGTGCCACTTGTTGAGACAGTTGAGACATACTTTAGCTCGGTGGGGTCGCTCCCCTCGAGTTACGCTCCGGATGCGTGTTGATGATGCGACTAGTTGATACACTAGAGTTCGCTTTGGAGAGATTGAGATAGTCTGTGTGGGACGCCCTACATAAGTCCAAGTCCCTTGGGGGCTAGTGGCAGCAGGTTTGGTGCAGGCTTTGACTGGACCCTTTGTGGCAGTCTTTAAGATTGGGTGATATGAGCGGGTGGTTGCATTATATGTTCTTAGGTGGTTTTCCTTTGAGCATTGTAGTTGAGGCATATAGCGTAGTTTTCTTTCCAGCTTGCATTTTATCTATCTACCTATCGATCTGTTTGCCTCCAGTAGACTTAGTGGGCATACCGAGGACTTTGGTGACGGTACCCACAGAGAACTACCTTCTGCAGTAGTTCTCACACCCGCTGTGGTGACAGGTGTTCCTGAGGCGGCTGTTCCGGGTTCAGCTCGTGCGGAGTCTTCAGACCGAGGTAAGGGCGTGGCCGGGCTGTTGAGTCAGAGGTAGAGTCACCTGTATTTTTGGTTTCCTCTTTTGTACTTGGACAGTGGTATTGTACTTATGTAGTGAGTGGTCTTTGTACTTGGACTCTTGTTATATAGTGATTTCAGCAGTTCGGTTTTATTTCATTAGTGTAGTTTCTTTTCAGCTCTGATACTTGTATATCTATAGATCTCTTTTGCAGGTTAGACGCTTCGTCTGTATGGGAAGTCCCGTGCAGGCGGCGGATCTGTTGGCGAGCCCGGGTCCCAGTTTCGACTGCGGGGTGTGACAGGAGGTCTATCAGTGGGCCTTTCTCCCTTGAAAGCACTATGAACGAGCTGGCAAGGCCAATCCATCAGTCAAGGCAGGCAAAGAATCAAGCCGGGGGAGAAATCTCATTAGCCATCGAGCTTTTCATATCCTTTCTTTGACTGGAAAACCCTTTCCCAGTGGGGTAAAGTGCTAGGTAACAAGCTAGGGATAAAGCATGTGAGTGGGTAAGCAAGAAGGACTCTTCCTGTAGAGAACGGGTTTTGCATTGAGCACCGACTCCGCAGTTGTTTGCAGAAAAAATTGGAAATTCTTGGAACATGTGTCTTTTATGTTTACAGCGGGGTTCGGGAGATTTCTGAGAGTTGCGGAAGCTTCCGGGGCGAAAAGCGAGTCGGTGGTGAAGTTTTGAAGCTTGCTGGAGGGATTCTGGACCTTGGAGCAGCTTGGTTTTGGAACCAGAAGCTGGGTTCCGGAACTAGCTGTTGAGTTTCGGAACCAGCTATGGTGTTCCGGAACTCAAGCTGTGGTACCGGTACACAGCACTCAGGGGAGCTTAATTAAGGTGCAGGCTCGGATATTTTTAAGGGTAATGAGGTAATTTCACATCCTTTATGTGTTAGCCCTACACTTGGTCTATTTATATAGCCTTTCATCTGTTCCTTCTCTACGTTAACCTAAGGAAAGAAAAGAAGAAAGAAAGGAAGAGAAGGAGAAGAAGTAGAGAGCATTGGAGCTTGGTCTTGGCTGGTTCTTCTACTTGGAGCGAGTGGAGCCGCGCGCGCAACAAGCTGCATACGAGGTAAGTTGATAGTTATAATATTTATAGTTGGGCCTTGGGATTTATAGTATGGATTTGGAATAAATCTTGAGTTGAGTTAATGGTTTCTTCCTTCTCTTTCTTCCCTGCTTACTGTGAGAGCAGATTTTTGCTGCTTTGTTTTTGTTGGGCTGGTTACTGCGCGAGGCCGAGGCTGCAAGCATGCATGCATGCACGTGCATGTGTTGCGGGTTGGTTGAGAGGGAGCCGAGTTGCGCAGGGAGTTTGTAGTGGAATCGAGGTTGCTGGGTGAGCTTCCGGGGATTTTCCGAGGTGCGCTCGCGCGGCGCAGTTTCAGATTTTTCGGCAGATCGTGGTTTCGGCGCGACCCCGACTTCGGCTTTGCCTACGGAAAGCTTTTTAGGTGGGTTAAAATTCTTCCAAATTGCATGGAATGCCTTTTAATGCTTCTGTATGCATTTTGATCATGTCTAGTGTATTATTTTTACTGTTAGTAAATCTGATAGTTGCCTAGGAAATTCCAGAAAATTCAGTAAAATCCCAGATTATTTTTAGTATACTTCTGATTCTGTAAGACACTAGTTTGCATGGTTAGAGAGCATTACTTTTGCACCGGGATCGTTTTAAAAATCATAATGCCCGTTTTAAGGAAAACCGGCATTTTAAAAGTGGTTTATTTAATTGTGGGATCGCCAGTGAGATGATATGATTCCACGGTGCATGTGACCTCGTGCCTGGGGGCCGAGGGGTTTTTACTTGATTTGTGGATGATTCTACTAGTGTCCTGGGGGTTATTGAGGGCTTATCAGATTGAGTCGGGAGGGTCACCGACCTAGACATGAGTTGTGAGGTTGGCATTCGAGTTTCCGATCTGTTTGATCGTGGATTAGAGCCTGTAGGCGCCGCTTGTGACAGTTGGGACACATTTGAGCTCAGTGGGGTCGCTCCCTTCGAGTTACGCTCCGGATGCGTTTGAGATGATTGAGATGGTCAGACTAGGACGCCCCACGTGGAGTGGGCAGGTGCGTTCCTAGTAGTCCGTAGGACGCACCACGTGGAGTGGGCAGGTGCGTTCCTTGTAGTCAGTAGGACGCCCCACATGGAATGGACAGGTGCGTACGTAGACTATAGGCGCAGGCCTGACTGGACCCGATGTGGCAGTCATAGAGATTGGGTGATATGAGCGGGTGGTTGCATTATATGTTCATAGATGGTTTTCCTCTGAGCATTGTATTTGAGGCATGTAGCGGTAGTTTATTTCCAGCTTGCTACCTATCTATCTGTTGCCTTCAGTAGACTTAGTGGGCATACCGTGGACTTTGGTGACGGTACCCACTGAGAACTACCTTCTGCAGTAGTTCTCACACCCGCTGTGGTGATAGGTGTCACGCCCCGCGGTCGAAACTGCGACCCGGGTTCGCCAATAGATCCGCCGCCTGCACGGGATTTTCCCCACAGGCGAAGCGTCTAACCTGCAAAGAAGAGTGCTACAGCTATGCAAGTATCAGAGCTGAAATAAACTATACAAGAGAAATAAAACAGAACTGCTGAAATGACTAAAGATATAATCCCAAAATACAAAGTCCAGGTACATGATGCAAATACAACACCACTCTCTCAGCATAAGTACAAAACACTGAAATGTATAAAAGTGGAACAAAAAAAAAACATATAGGTAACTCTATCCCTAACTCACAGACCCGGGTAGGAACTAGTCGGCCACGCCCTTACCTCGGTCTGAAGACTCCGCACGAGCTGAACCCTGAACGGCTGCCTCAGGGACATCTGTGACCACAGCGGGTGTGAGAACTACTGCAGAAGGTAGTTGTCACGCCCCGGGGTCGGAACTGTACCCCGGGCTCGCCAACAGATCCGCCGCCCCTACAGGAAGCCCCGTAGGGACGTAGCGTCTAACCTGCAAGTAAGTGTCTAAACTAACAGATATCAGAGCTGTAAAAGTAAAACTAACACTAACAAGAAGTAAAACTGTCCCACAATAATATACATAAGGTCCTCTCACAAATACAGGAGTCTCTCAAAAGAAAACAGAAGAGTACAACTCGATGCCTCACTACAAAAACTCTCACACTAAAAGACACAACCAAAAGTGCATCGGGTACCTCTACCTCGCGCTGCTGCTGGAAGGGAAAAGATCTACCTCGCGATTCCCTTACCTCGATCTGTAGGAGCTGGATCAGCAACGGGCACCGCAGGAACTGGAGCTGGAGTCCCTGGGGAAAAGACACCACGACGGGTGTGAGAACTACCTCCCACAGTAGTTCTCAGTGGGTGCCGCCAACAAGCCCGACGGCCTGCCCACTAAGTCTACAAGGGGCATAAAGTAACAAAAGAAAATGCAGTAAAGAAAGCAGGAAAGTAAAACATCTACTGCTACTATGCCCCTAACGATATGCTCAAGGAAAAAGGAACGAAGACCAATATGTCTCTACTGATACTCGACACATGTCACCCAATCTAAACTGACTGCCAAAACGGTCCAGTCAAACCTGCGCCTACCTACTGCTGTAGGTATGTCCGTAGCTGCCAAAACTGGCTCAGCCAGAGGGACGATGTCCATGACTGCCAAAACTGGCTCAGTCAGGGGACACCAACATCGACAAGCCGCGAAAGAAGTAGCAAGCCCAACTCCGGAGTGGCACTCGTGGGTAGCGACCCCACCGAGCAAAGTATCTGCGCATCTCTGTCGATCTCAAGTATGGCTCCTGCAGGCTATGACCCAATCACTGTCTCACTCGCTAACTAAGAATCCACACTGTCCCAATGATCATCTCCCAAAGGTCCCAGTCCCACATGTCACTAACTCAATGATGAACAATCTACAGACTGCTGCCAATTCTACTCGGTCCCCAGACACGGGTACAATGCATCCAAAGCTACTAAACCTCCCAACCCACAACTCAGGGGAAGACCACTATGTCCAATATGACAAAAGTAACAATGACATGGGAGAACTACAGCAAAGGCATAAATCCAATAGTAGCCGTCTGAGTATGACATTCAACGCATAAAAAAATGTGCTAAGTCAAGTTTTTCTTCAATTTGTGGTTCATAAGATGCAAGGGTTCCAAAGAGATCATCAATTTTAGCAATTATTAACTATGGTTACCAACATATAATTTGCACAGATTTATTAGCTCACACTAACATGCACACATTTATAGTTGCAGAATTAGAGTGCAGTCCATAGAAATTGAAAGCAGGATCACCCACCTGAACACGCTAACTGTCCGAGACGGTACAGATAAACAGTCCAGGAATCGACAATTTCCCAGATCCTTAGAGCCAGGAGCACAGAAAAAGTGCTCTTACAGTCCTGGGTACAACAACAACGCACAATTACAACCAATTAACACATAATAACCACATTCCAAAAATCTGCATACACAGTTACTGTTCACACGCGATTTTCACCTGAAAATAAATTTTCTAAAATTCCAATAAAAATATCACGACGATCCTCGCGAAGAGTAGATGTCGATAGGCTCTTGAATCGTCGAAATCCAATATCCAGAAGTAAAGATAAAATTCCGCGAAGCCGTTGCTGTCAAGATCCCCAAACTGTAGCAAAGGGGCGTAAAAATGTACCCCAAACCCTCAAAGAAACTCATTTCTGGGAAGAATGATCAACACGGAAAACGTAGATATACCTCTTGTGCAACCGCTGGCGAAGAAATCGTCAGAAAATGTGGTCGGGGTAGCTCTGCAGGTCTCCCAGAAGAAAATGCGACGGTAATGGGCCTCACACTGTAGAACGTCGCTCCGCACTACGAGGTAGGAAACACAGTCGCCACCGCTTCCAGATTTTCTGAAACTTGGTCGGAAGATAGATAAGAGGGAGAGAAAGATTTTTTGTATAGGGCACTAGAGCTGAATCCCACGAGAAAGGGTGGAAAAATCCACCCCAAGCCGGCCTATATATAGGCCTCAAAGGAAAAAGCCCAAAAAAAACAAGTCCATTGGGCTCGGGCCCAACTTTTCGGGCGCCCGAAAGTTTTCGGGCGCGCACAGTGCAGCCCGGCCCAAAACTTTCGGGCGCGCACAGTGCGGCCCGGCCCAATACACGCCGTCGGACGGGATCCAAGATCCGTCCGACCCGCCTCGGAGCCCGCCACGTGTCGCCCGAACAGCGAACACCGAATCGGGCCACTCACCGCCCGCCACGTGTCCGCTCCCCGGGCACAGTAAGGCGGTGGCGCCCGCCAATGAGCGGGCGCCACGTGTCCGCCCGGTTGACCCGCTGCCCGGCCGGCAGCGCGACGTGGGTCGCACGTGGGCACGCGCCCCGAGGCACCTACCGCGCGTCCGGTGCACCGCGTACGTTGCACCCGCCAATCAGGGGATGACACGTGTCTCCTGCACCCGGTCCACGCCTAACCCAGAAATTCCGTGGACCGTGCCGCGTGCACCGACCAACCGGTGACTGCCACGTGTCCCCCACCTGGTCCATGCACCGCCGCGCTCCACCCGGTAGACCGCGCGCCCTGGGCCCGCCAATCAGGCGGTGCCACGTGTCCATGCGCCGGGTCTGTGCACCCCGCCGCGCTGCTCTGTGGACCGCGCCTCGCAGACCGGCCAATCAGAGCCTGCCACGTGGCATCCCGGCGGTCTACGGCCCCTCCCATGCACCATTTTCCACTAAAAACTTCCGGGTGTCCGTTTTTGGGCATCCGGACTCCAAATTAAGCAAATAAATAGTCGTTTTCAAGCGTTTTTCCGCGCTGAATCCACTAACGACCTCTGTTTGGCCTAAAGCCTTCCAGAAATTTCGACAAACCCAGCCGAAGGCCAATACAGTAAATAAAAGCACGCAGGTCCATCAATAGCACCCAATTGGTGCACTATGGGCCAGGTACACCAATACTAGGTGTTCCAACTGAGGATCCATCGGAAAAACACTGCATGGGAACCAGGGCCACTACATCCTCCCCCACTAAAAGAAAGTTTCGTCCTCGAAACGAAACAGAGCAAAACAAACGTACCTCAGCCAGAAGTCTCAAACAGAAAAGGGTAGGCATCACGCATCGCCGTCTCAAGCTCCCAGGTAGCCTCTCGCTCCTCATGGTTGCTCCAAAGGATCTTCACATAAGGTATTGCCCGGTTGCGCAATTCCCTCACCTCACGAGCCAGAATCCGCAATGGGCGCTCCTCGTAAACCAAGTCCTCGCCGATATCCAAGGATGCGAAGTCAATAACATGAGACGGATCGAATACATATCTCCTCAAGGCCGAAACATGGAAGACATCATGAACACCAGCCAAGCGGGGAGGTAGAGCAACTCTATAAGCTACAGGGCCTACCCTCTCAAGCACCTCAAAGGGTCCAATGAAGCGGGGACTGAGCTTCCCCCGCACTCCAAACCTCCGGACCCCTTTCGAGGGCGAGACCTTTAAGAAGATGTGATCACCAACCTGGAACTCAAGGTCTCGCCGCCGAACATCTGCATAACTCTTCTGGCGACTCTGGGCCGTCTCCAAGTGCCGACGTATAACTCGGACCTTCTCTTCCGCCTCTAGCAGTAAATCTGCCCCCAGCGTCCTCCTCTCACCCACATCGCTCCAATAAAGGGGCGACCGACACTTGCGTCCGTACAACGCCTCAAACGGAGCCATCTGAATGCTCGCTTGAAAGCTGTTGTTGTACGCGAACTCAACCAAGGGTAAGTGTCGGTGCCAACCTCCTCCAAAATCCATGACGCACGCACGCAACATATCCTCAAGCGTCTGAATGGTGCGCTCTGACTGGTCGTCTGTCTGTGGGTGGAATGCCGTGCTGAAACTAAGCTGAGTACCCATGGCTGACTGTAAGCTCCCCCAAAACCGTGACACGAATCTCGGGTCTCGATCTGAAACAATGGACGCTGGTACTCCGTGCAGCCTCACAATCTCAGCCAATAAAGCTGTGCCAAGCGCTCCAAGGACCAAGTCTCTGCACAGGCAGGAAATGAGCTGACCTGGTAAGTCC